>SJYV01021318.1:1053109-1106845 GCA_006410875.1 Neotragus pygmaeus
TGGGTAGCCCCAAGCCCGGCCCTCGGAAGCCGCCTGCCCCAGCCGAGCGCGGCTTTCCGGACACCGCCGACCCAGCTGCCCAGGAGCGGGCGGCAGGCGGGGAAGGAGGCCCGTTCCCGGTCAAGCTCCGCTCCACGTCTCTGTCCTTCAAACACAGAGAAGCTCCCTGCCCAGAGGGGAAGGCCATCAAGAGGTACAGCGCCGAGGTCAGGCTGGAGAGAGGAGGGCTGAGCTTGCTGTCCAGGGACGACAAGGGGCCTCCGGGGAGCGGCCCCTCCACCCGAGGCGCCAGGCCCCCCAGTGAGCCGGGGAAGGCCAAGACCCGGCCCACGGAGCAGCTCAGTTCCAAGCCACCCCTGCCCAGGAAGCCCTTGCTACAGACCTTCACCCTCCCGCAGCTGCCAGCGCCCCCAGACACCAGCTCTGGGGACCCTGAGAAGGTGGGGCTGCCCGTGGACCCCCGGAAGGAGAGCCGGGCTGAGAGGAGGTCACCGCACCGGGCAGTTGGTAAGAGACCAGCTGGAGCGGCCTGGGGAGGGTGTGTGCAGAGGAGCAGGGGGAAATCAGGTCAGCTGGACGGTCTCTCTGGGCATCTCTAAGGTATGTAAATGCATTTGGTAAAAACCTTGCTGCTGGAGAACTGGAAGAAACATAAGAATTTCTGTTGATACCACTAACATATTTGATCAAGAGTTAGGAATGGAGAGGACTTCCCTGGCGGTCACTGGTTAATACTCCTTGCCTCCAGTGCAGAAGGCACCAGTTCCATCCCTGCTTGGTGAACTAAGATCCCACATGCCCTGTTCAGAGAAGTCAGGAAAATGTGGGAACATTCTGGGAGGAGGTGGGGTCTTCAGTGGACCACTCACATGCTTCTTCCTCTAGAGGCCCAGACTCTGGGACATGTGTGTTTTCTGGATGGAGGTCCTCCTGGGGCCTGAGCTGGTTCTTTGTAATAAATGAAACATCTGGCTCTGCTGTCACTTAGCATCATTCTGACCTTTCCTCCCAAGGAAAAAGCTCCTCCTCTTTAACAGTCAGGCTCCCAGGGCCCAGCCTCACACAGAAAGCATCTCCTCTATTGGAGTCGTGAGTCTGTGAGTTCCTCAGCAGGTTAGGCATGAACTGTCCCCAAAGGGAGATGGTGTTAAGTTTGGGGTAGAAAGTAAGAAACTTCTAAAGCCTTTTAAAATAAGACACAAAATAGATGACCCTTCTGTGTCTTTGACATGCATCACTATTTATAGTGTCTCACGAAATCTGCTGGAAACAGATATATTCGACAGAGCTAAAGAATCTCTCATGGCTGATTTATTTTATTAATGTCAGTTGGTGTGCCAAAAATGGAATAGACATGCAAGCTCTGTGTGTGTGTGTGTGTGTGTGTGTGTGTGTGTGTGATATGGGGGCCCAAAGGAGAAATTTTTCCATGGTAGGTTTTATAAAACAGCACAACTTTCAGGATATTTTAAGTAGATGCTATAAGTCTAGCACTCCTTTAGGACTCACTGTGCAACAGCTGAAATAGAAACCAGTTCCTCGGGATCCCACACCCTAAAAGAGGGATGAAGGGCACACACGAGACAGGTTCAGAGACGCTGTGGTCTTTCTCCTAAGATATTAGTGAAAGTGCCGTGTGTGAAGGGCTCTGTGTGGACACAGTGGGAGAAGGAGAGGGTGGGACGAGCTGAGAGAGCAGCATTGAGACGCAGACATCACCGTGTATGAAGTATTAATGATGGCTAGTAGGAAGCTGCTCTGTAACACCTGGAGTGCCGCCCGGTGTTCCCTGACCGCCTAGATTGGGTGCAGGTGGGAGGGAGGTTCAAGAGGGAGGGGTCATATGTATACTTAAGGCTGATTCACGCTGTTATATGGCAGAAACCAACACAACGTGGTAAAGTAATTATTTGCCAATTAAAAATAAATTTTTAAAAATCAGAAAATTATATATTAAAAAAAGATAATCAGGGGCTTTAAATTCCTAAGGCAACACCTAAAGATGCAGGTGTTTCCAGGGTGAAGATTCCAGAAAAACATCCCCAAAAGAGCCACCACAGGTAACTTTCCTGATTCAGACCCCTTGGCTGTAATTTGCACTGCTGCTGTTGCATTAGAATAATAGGGAGCTTTGGGGGAGGTTCAAACTGTAACTGGTGATCCACTCTGCAGATTTCCAGATTATTGAAGCTATTATAGAGTGATTCAAAAAGCCATTGAACTAGCCATGGAGGAGGGGGTTCAGATAAAACCCTGACACCAGCACCATCCACCTCCGTGGCCTAGAACTGAAGATGTCTTCTGTCACGGGCTTGCCAAACGAACGAGGCTTAAACACAGGATACTCAGCTTCGTGGTCAGAGCTGGAAAAGAAACTTCAGAGCACGATGCTTGACACATTGATAATTTATAACTTCCTCAGCCTAAGCTGGGAGGGTTATTGTCAAGAACAGTTGGCTGGAATGGTCTGTAGTCAGAGACCATAGAAAAAACCATCAGTTTTTGTCTTTTGATTAAGGTGGCACTAGTGGTAAAGCGCCCACCTGTCACCGCAGGAGACGTGAGAGTCGCGGGTTCCATCCCTGGGTGGAAGCACAGCTGAACACACTGAAGCGACTTAGCACAGCACGTAAAACACAGTATCATACTCATTCATTTCTTTGCTTAAATAGTGGAAGAGAATTGTCTCATCGGTCTAACTTTGTTAGCATTCCCTAAGCCACAGAAATAACTGACTCAGGTGAATTCTGGAAGGGAAGAGTCCTGGTCACTGCAGGGGGCACAGGGAGTGATTTTCATATCAGTGCAAAGAGAGGAGATAATCCTTACATTCTTTTGGGAACTGACCCTCTCGGTTGTGGTTTAGTCACTCAGTCGTGTCTGACTCTGCGACCCCATGGACTGTAGCCTGCCAGGCTCCTCTGTCCGTGGGATTCTCCAGGCAAGAATACTGGAGTGGGTTGCCATTTCCTTCTCCAGACTTGAGGCATTTGAGCCAACAGAGGGTAGGGCTGCTCTCTCGTCCCACCTGGGATGGTGGAGTCTGAGGGCTGCCTCCCACAGGCCAGAGCAGAGTCTCAGAGCCCCGGCTCCAGGAGCCCATTAAGTAAAGCGGTCTCCACTCCTTTCCCAGACACTGGGTCTGCTTGTGGTTCAATTCGTTATTATAACTTCTGCTACCATCCTTGCCCCCAAATTACAGCAGCTAAAGGCAATTAAATTCACATAAAACATACAGATAATAAAAAGTTGTAATAACATATTACCCAGTTTTCTAGAAAGGCCTAATTGTTGCTGTTCATTATCTCGTTATAACAGCACTTTACCCAGAGCCCCCAGATGGGCTGCCACCTCCCCTGTCCCCCTGAGGGGGTGTGACCATAAGCTGGGTGATGGAGGGGCCCCGGGTGGGCCCTGTTCTGCCTCGAGGACTCCAGCTCCTTCCCCTCCTCTCCTCACACCCTGTCTATCTGCTCTCAAGAGGAAGAAACCCCAGGATGTGGTACTCAGGGAAAATATGATGGTTGTTGCATAAACAGGAGCCCAACTTGCCGCCTGGGCTGAGTCTCACGGGGCCTCTTGGGGTGTTCACTGTGAGCCCAGCACGTTTGTGCTCGTCGGCACACAGGAGACCGGTGAACCTGCTCACCTCACTGCCGTAGCTGCTGAATGGCCCTGGGTTAGGAGCCCGGCTCATGTGTGCAGGACAGCTCCCACGCCTCTGCTGGACCCGTCTGTGAAAGTAGTAGTCACTCAGCTGGGTCCAACTCTGCCATCCCATGGACAGTAGCCCGCCAGGCTCCTCTGTCCACAGAACTCTCCAGGCAAGAAGACTGAGGTAGATGGCCATTCCCTTCTTCAGGGGATCTTCTCAACCCAGGGATTAAACCTGGGTCTCTTGCCTTGCAGGCAGATTCTTTCTTGTCTGACCCAACAGGCAAGCCCAAATATTGAGGAGCAACCACCCTCCATGGGGCTAGAACCCATGACCCTGGGATTAAGAATCCCATGCTCTGCTGACTGAGCTGGCCGGACCAATCTGTCCCGTGGTCTAAATTACCAGGCTGGAAGCACCTTTCTGCTCACAGGATTAGAGTTAGCACAGGAAAAATGGTGAAATACTGAATGCACATAGAAAAAAGGCATCACTTTTCTGTTCATTCTCTGGATGCTATTCCCGTTGGCCTGCCTTCTAGTTCTGTGTGTGTGACTTATCCTCCACGGAGTGGTGGACACTTGCTGGATATTTTGGAGAGTAGCTGGACAATGTGCTGTTCTCACCAGGGGCCTCATTGGATAACTGGTGTCCATCTCCAGTCCAAATTCATTCCTTCCAGGCAGGGCTGGTGGCACAGCAGGCCTTGGAGCCAGGCTCACTCATTCATGCATCTGGTCTCTCAGCAAACATCACATACCCCTGCCTCACACACGGCGCTGTTCCGACCCCGAAAAGCAGTCAGGAAGAGCATGGCAGCCTTGCCGTCCGGGAACTTAGGGCCCAGGGAGGCAGCAGGTGGTGAGTGTAGGTAGATGTCCTTCTTATTTTTGGATGTCAGGGACATTTTCTGAAGGAAATGAGCTCAAAGAGGTTGTCACCTTCTCTAATGGCAGTTATTTCAGTGTATTTAAGTTTGTTTAAGTAGAATACAAGGAGTTTGGCGGGTTTTTGTTTTTTTTTAATCTTTTTGGTGTCCTAAAAATATATTCGTGTCTTTTATTCTTAAAGAAAACCAACTTCATTCACACCTACCCTTCTTTTTATCCTTTTCCTTTCCCCGTGGTCCCTACCTGGCAAGTAAACGCGGTCCACACTCTGCGCCTCAGTTCCCCTGCCTCCTCGGGGCTGCTCAGGCCGTGTGCACCTGCTCATGCCCGCCTGCTGCCCAGTGTGGGGACTCCCCCAGCAGAGCGGGGATGGATGCCGACCCCTCAGCGGGTGTGGTGCCGGCGTCCTGCAGCTCGCCTGCTCTCTCTGAAGCTCCAGCACTTTGGGCGCCTGAGCAAAGAGCCAACTCACTGGAAGAGACCCTGGTGCTGGGAAAGATTGAGGGCAGGGGGAGAAGGGGGAGACGGAGGATGAGCTGGTTGGATGGCATCACTGACTCAGCGGACGTGCGTGCGTGATCACTTGGTTCAGTCGTGTCTGACTCTGTCACCCCGTGGACTGCAGCCTGCCAGGCTCCTCTGTCCATGGGATTCTCTAGGCAGGAATGGGAGATGCTGGAAGACAGGAAAGCCTAGCATGCTGCAGTCCGTGGAGTTGCACAGAGTCGGGCACCACTGAGTGACTGAATAACTGGCTGCAAAGGGAGAGAATTTGGGGGGTGTTGACATTGTTCTGTGGCCTGTTTGTGGTGGCTGTCACAAGAATCTTAAGTCTATATTCAAACTCATAGAACTGTATGGCAGAAAAATGAATTTGACTGTATGTACCTTTTAAAATAATCTTTTAAATGACAGAAAAAGATGTAATAGCCTCCTCTCCACCCACCTCTGAACCTCCCGAAGGCCCTCCCACATATATGCAAAACACATCACTGCTAAGAGATTCATCCCTACTGTTTCTCGTGCCGGTTGTGGTCAGAGTTACATGAGTGTTGACAGGTAGGTGCAGCAATCTTTTTTTTTGGGGGGGGGCACGCCAATGGGCATGCAGGATCTTAGCTCCCCAATCAGAAATTGAACGTGTGCTCCCTGCAGTGGAAGCACAGGATTTCAACCACTGGACTGCCAGCGAAGTCCCCAGCAATCTTTTTTTTTTTTTTTTNGGGGAGCCTGGTGGGCTGCCATCTATGGGGTCGCACAGAGTCGGACACGACTGAAGTGACAGCAGCAGCAAGCTATCCCGCCAGTGCCTTTTTGTGCATTTGAAAATCTAAATGGCAACATTTATCTGGATTAAATTAATCTGTTGGCCTATTATTGCAGCCTATCTTGGCACTTGTCAGCTGCTCCTCCCAGTTCTTGTCCCCCAGATTTGATAAGCTGCTGTGTCTCCACTCAGCCCTTAACCCATTTATCATTTCCCAAGAAATTCTAAAATGATCTGCCATGTGGCCTGTGATGATAAGGATTTCCGTGACTATGTTAGGCTGCCAGCTCAAATTGTTAGCTGCAAATTCAACTCTAGGTTTTTTTTTTTCATTATTATTATGCTTCTTGCCAAGCGAATTGATACATGGGACTTCAAGAAGAGCTCGATTTTTTAAAAAGTAACTGAAGTGACAGGCAGCAGGACCCTTCTTGCCACATGGGTGTGTGCTTGTAACACAAAAGCTTTAGCCATCAAGAGCTCCATGTCTTACCTCCGGGGTCACAGTCCTCAAAGAAATGTGCCCGAGAATCACTCGGAGCAGGTTAAACATTGAATCCCAGGTTCCTATTCTCAGTGACACTGGTGTCAACATGCTATGAGAAGCACCACCCGACTTATGTGTGGCATCTTCTGGGACAAAGCAGTGTCACACGGCTGATGACAGCTTACTGGGCACCTATCAGATGTGTGTTTCAGTGCCTTTAAGGTCCTCTCCCAGCATCTTAGGAACCTCACTGCACACAAGTGACGGTTCCACAGGGTTCGTGGACAGAGTGCTTACTGGGGGTTAAGTGCTTGGGGAAAGCACAGGGAGAAGATAGAGGTGGACTTAAAGCTTGCAGGACACTAAAGCAGCCTGCTTTTCCCCCACCCTCCTGCCAACCCCGAGATCTAATGNACAAGTGACGGTTCCACAGGGTTCGTGGACAGAGTGCTTACTGGGGGTTAAGTGCTTGGGGAAAGCACAGGGAGAAGATAGAGGTGGACTTAAAGCTTGCAGGACACTAAAGCAGCCTGCTTTTCCCCCACCCTCCTGCCAACCCCAAGATCTAATGTGGAGGCACAGTGAGACCATCACAGGAAAGACTAACCAGACCCAGACTGTAGGGCCCTGAATGCCAGGCAAGAGGCCTTCTTAACCCCACGCCCACAGGCGGAGAGCCAGCCTTGGAAAGGATGGCCATCCTTCCTTACCACAGAGGCCTCTCCCCTGGCTGCCGCTGCTAAGTCACTATGTACTACACAGGCTTAAGGACTTCCAGAACCTAGCACTGGGCACATAACGGACCCAATTTCAAAACTGCATTGCAAGGGAAGACCAGTCAGACCGATTATTTGGCACTGTACAGAACTTACCAGTTAGCCAAACTGCGTTTGCTGGCACTACCTATACCAGGTAAAGGAGTTTTCTTTCTTAAAAAAATCATTTGTAACCTTTAAAACCTAGCTTACTGGCTTCTGAACAGTTTTTTTTAAGATTTATTGTGCCATCTTTTTTTTTTTTTTTAAGTTATACAAGATTAAGCCAGATGGCATGTAATAATCCAAAAGTGCCATGAAAAGAGAGGCATGAACAGCATCAAGTGGGTAAGTCACGGGCATGAGGGGCCTGGGGAGCAGCCTGGTAATTAGAGCAGTCTTCCGTGCACTGCTGTGGGAGAAAGGTGTGTTTGACCCTTGAGTGAAGTATAAAAGAGGGGGGTGCAGGGGAATGTCATTTGTATTCAGAGCAAAGTCCGTTCCTGAGAGTTGAGCTCCATTCCTGCCACATGCCTGGTTTCATATCAGACACCGCAAAGTCAGGATTTCCAAAGCAGTGAAAACACGCTAGACCAAGTGAAGTGTAAAAATAAATATGAAGCTAGGACAGTGAAACCATCAAAGGACTAAAATGTAAGAGTTCTAGGCTTCAAGACATTGAAAATACCAGGGCTCCTGTGTGCTAGAAAAGACTTATTTACCACGTTATCTTTTTTTTTTTTTAAGTGGTTTTGCATCAGGATCAGCCAGTAAAAGCAAGCTATAGTCAAATCGCCTACCTTCCTGTCTGAGCAACAATTAGAAACTTGAAGAGTAAGACGTAAATTGTCACTAAGTCGTGATTCTTTGCAACTCTATGGACTGCATCACGCCAGGCTCCCTGTCCTTCACCATCTCCTGGAGTCTGCTCAAATTTATGTCCATGGAGACCTAAGAAATGTGCCCTATCTTTAAAAAAAACTTTAACCTGAAAAAATAAAAGTCCATTCCAGAAGCCAGTTTCCTCACTGGCTACTCTGAGAGCTAGAGGCTACAATCGTGGAACGCAGTTCCTCAAATGACAGAGCTGGTGTTTTTTATACCTGCAGAGGGTCTAGAGTAACAGGCTTTTTTCTCTGCCTGTATTGATAACACTGATTTCAAACAAACAAACAAAATCCCAGAAATCCAATAAACCAAATGAAAGCAAAACTCAGGTGCTCACAAACTGATTCACGACTGGATGACTTGGGAACCATAAAATGGCACTCAAACTTTCCATTTCGAGCTTAAGTCCACACACCACTTAATCAGAATGTTTCCTAATGAAGGAATTACTTGCTAAGGCTTGTATGCCTTCTGGCTCTCCTGTCCCCTGCGCTTGGTAACTGCTGATCCTGAATGCAGGCACTTGGCGGTATTGGATTTTCTCAAGTGGGCGGTAATCGATCGCGTCTCGGCCCTGGCACGCACCGCTTCCTGCCCTCGCTCCCTCTCGTCACTCAGTGCCAGCGGCTGCTTCCTGCCTGCCCAGTGAGCAGGCAGCGGCCGTTGGCTGCTACCTTCCCCTGTCACCATCATGCCCCTCAAATGGATCTGACGTGATGCCTTCAATTACAGGCATCAATTATGGGCCGGGAGACACACATCCTCTCTGGTTTTCAATGATTCATCTTGCTAGGTACTTATTAAGGGACATTTTACAGTGGAAGTAGCTTCTGGAAGCCTAGCCCTTCTTATCGCTTTGCCTTCTAGGATTGTCTCTTCCACTTCTTTTTAAATGAACTAAAGCCTCGATTTAAATGTGGGAAGAGGCACGGAGGCCTTCTGCCCATCATGTGCCGATCCCAGAGTGGGAACTGGTCCCCTGACCTCACCCACTTCCTCCAAGACCTCAGATAAGCCCTCGAAGCTNTCTCTTCCACTTCTTTTTAAATGAACTAAAGCCTCGATTTAAATGTGGGAAGAGGCACGGAGGCCTTCTGCCCATCATGTGCCGATCCCAGAGTGGGAACTGGTCCCCTGACCTCACCCACTTCCTCCAAGACCTCAGATAAGCCCTCGAAGCTGTTACTGACAAACAGATAACATAGTAGCCACTAACGTCTGCTGCTCGGCAAGGGAAGCCCGCTAGGCAGTGCTGGGTTATGAGAGTTCTCATCTCACAGAGAGAAGGGAGGGAGGGACCTGAGGGGCCGGGGGCTGACAGACTGCATCAGAGTTAGGTAAGAGCAAGAAAGGAGAGCGGGGTTACGTGGAAACTAGTGACAACTTATTGAGCATTTACTGTGTGCAGACATGGGGGTCACACTCTGCTGGGATTCCTTCACTGAATCCTCAAACCATCCTGTGAGGTCAAGGCTAAGTCGTCTTCCTATGAAAGAGACAGCTCGGCTCCAGTGCCCTGCACCACCTCCTGAGTCTTACGCAGTCTCCTGGGTGACGGAATCATTTGTAAGTGATTTTTTTTTTTTTTGGTCAAATAGGGTTGGGAGTAATCTTTATTCAGCCTTGATATGGTGGCAACAGAACAAGAACTAATTTTCTGTGATTGCACAGAGAATTTCCTGACCCTGATGGGGGGGCCAAGGAACTCTGCTGGGGTCGGACAAAGGTGGCCAGGGAGCTCAGATGACCTGGAAAACAGGAAGTGCCCTGAGAGAGACGGGCAAGTTGTTCAGAGCTAGGGAGGCGTCAGCAAGAGGAAGAGTCAGATGGGTGTGAGTAATTCAAAGATACCTACTTAAATCCTATATAATAAAGGGCACAAGACCAGTGCTCAGTGTTGGATACACTTCTTAAATATACTGAACAAATTAATAAATGCCCCAAATGCCCCAAACAAAGACTACACACGACCCACCTTCAGGGTCTGTGCCTGTCTTTAAACCTACTCTTTGGGGAAGATCATAAAGAGGGCAATTAAGAAATGCCAAAGCCTTAAAACCCATTTCAGTTCAAACGTCATGGAGAACTTCTGACGTTACTGCCAAGAGCACAGTGCAAGGGAACCTCACATCCGTTACTAAACAAAAAAATACCATCTCCCCCGGCCTTGCTTCTCTCATTCACTCTTAATCTAAGGCCCTCTTCTTTCAACCAGATGAATGTCCATCAGTATCGACGTTTAAAAAAGTCAGCAGCAGCAGCACCAGGTATGAACACTTATTGGAAAGGGTAAAATGACTGATGCATTTCAAAATTCAAATTTAGAATTGATACGTTTGAATTTGTTCAAAGGGGAACACTTTATATTCAATACTATATCTTGCCTATAGCTAGGATTCTGGTCATGAAATTATTAACTTAAACGTCATAAAGATGTGCTCACACGTGCCCAAAGGTACATAAAACAATGTTTTTCCATACATTGAGACCATCTCCAGAGTCTTATGCAGCAAAGACTGAGACATTACTACTGAAAACCGTAAGGGTTAGGAGAAAAGCAAACAGGATCAAAAATGGTTGATCTTAGGAATGAGCACAGGAGGTAAAAAAGTTATGTTCAAGATTTCAAGAATCTTTGAAAATTAAATTGTTTAATTTTCAATATAAATCTTTGTTTATATTTGGTTGACAGAGAGCTATATTGACAGCTAATCTATGTATGACAATTATTTCACTCTTCAAGTGTATAAACATAATGCTTGATACAGTCAAAGAAGTATCTGCTCTATGTGTATAAACTAAAAAGGAACTCTTACAATTTATATTTGGGGAGTTCTGTTCAAAAGGAGTAGAAATATATTTTAGAACCAAGCCATAAGACACTAGCCAAAAGTCCGTGCTAAAATGATCAAGAAACAATTGCATCCTAAAATTTTTCTTACCATTTTTTCTTCCTTGGCAGGTGGACTTCGAAGAAAAAAGCAGAGAGGAGCAAAAAGAATATCAATTATTCCAATAATTGTCATAAGCCATGGAAATCCAATTGCCTTTGCGATAGCCCCACCAGCGGAAGGACCTTTCAGGAAACAGAGAATTAGATATAGGCAGAAAGATGCAAAGGTTTAAATAATTTTCAGTAGGCATTATCAATCGTGTACTGAGGGAAAAAAAGTTCTTTTGGAAACCCAATGTCCTTACCTATGGCATATCCCATACAAAACGCTACATCAGCAATGGCATACACGCTCCCATAGACCGAGACGTGCCGCAGGTCGACCAGGTAGCCCATGATGGGCATCATTGATGAATCCACCATGCCTGTGGACAGTCAGAGAACACAGTCTACAGAAAACTGATGGAAACCAACAGTGGGATGAACAATGACTGTGTCTTAACCTCACAACGCTGCCAAGATTCTTCACTGCTGTCTGCCAAGCCTTGAGGCAAACTCCCTACAACAGACCTTTCACTGAAAACAGACTAAAGGTGCCTGAGGCTGGGACTGGAACTCAGAATACTATTTGCCTGTTCCCGGCCTTGCCTCATCTTGTCCTCCACTGTCTGGTAGATGGCACCCAGTCCTCTAGGGGCTTGCCTGCCATTCTGCAGACCCAGAGAGATGTTGGTTACTGGCTGTGTGAACCCTGAGCCTGCTTCCTGTGGGTGCTTTCCTGATTCACAAGTTTCTGGTCCACATTGTCCTCTGCCCTCAAAGAGGGCATAGATGCCTCACCCAGCCTCCTCCCCACCCACAGCTTGGCCTCACCCCTAGATTATGAGAGTTAAAATCAGAAAGCATAGAGAGAATCAGAAGGAACCAGAACAGGAAAGAGTCTGAGGGATTGCCTGGCCCTACTCAGGAAACGAAAATCAAAAGAGGTCTGCTCATTTAGTTGGCTAAAACACCAAAAACCATCACCACTGCCAAGACCTGTATTAGGACCTCTGGTCTCTAGAATAGTAAGGGAACAGGAAGCATAACGAAAGGACATGTGTATTCGGAGTTCTAAATCCAAACCCCTGGCTGGTTGAGCATCGTCATGCCTTCTCTTTCTGAACGTCACTCTCCCCATCAATAAAATGGAGATGATAACAACTGGCTGAATGAGATGATGGCTGTGAACACACCTGGCAGGGCATTCAAACGTCAGATCCCTCACCCGCACCCCTACAGAGGCAGGAGGGTAAGGGAAATTTCTTGCATTCAACTAGTATGTGCTGATCACCTGAAATGTGCAAGGTGCTGGGATAAGGGTGAACAGAGCAAAGAGTTGAAAACTAAATTATGCTTGTGAGCGATGCTATGAAGGTGCTGTGAGAAGCTATGTGTATGTATACACATATGTATGTGTATGTGCATGAGTGAGTGAAGTTGCTCAGTCTTGTCCGACTCTTTGTGACCCCATAGACTGTAGCCTACCAGGCTCCTCCTTCCATGAGATTTTCCAGACAATAGTACTGGAGTGGGTTGCCATTTCCTTCTCCAGGGGATCTTCCCAATCCAGGGCTCGAACCTGGGTCTCCCGCATTGGAGACAGACGCTTTACCCTCTCAGCCACCAAAGCTCAACAAAGTTCGGTTAGTGGGTGAAGTCGCTCAGTCGTATATGTATGCACATAAGCTGGGATAACCTAGCCTGGTCTAAGGGGTCAGCAGAGGCTCCACCCTTGCTACTGTACCAAAGATCCAACTTCTGCCTTTACCCTTCGACAGATTCACCTTTCATGATTAATCTGTATATTATAAATGAGAAACAAGCATGTGCTATTTATCTAACATATGAACGAGATTTTTCCTAACATTCCTTACTGTGCCTCACATTGCTACAAAGACTTGTCCCCTTTGCTTGTGAAAATTCCCACAGTACAGCTGGTCATCAATACATCAGTCTACCTTTTCTGTACCAAACCTTATTGAAAACTACCTGTGAAGCCTTTGTCCCCCAGCCTCATATGAGAAGGTCTGTGCACAGATATGAGCCCAAACAGATGGCTTCTGAGTAAGCAGTTCTCCTGTTTGCGCAGGCTCAGCAGTGGAGTGTCATTTTGCTTCTGTAAATATCAGGCTCTTACAATACTGGTTTTCAGGAAATAAATGACTAGTTCATGAAAGCCAGTATCTGTGGACAGTCTACAAACTGTACATGAGCTAAGCTGCCACAGCCTCCTGTCGAGCATCTAGAAATTTTAGATTGAGTAACTGTAAGTCTGCCCAAGTAAGAACTCTTTCTTTCTTTTTTTTTTTTTTTCTTTTTGTTTTGGCCACACAGTGCAGCATGCAAGATCTTAAGTTCCCCAACCAGGAATTGAACCCAAGCGCTTGCTGTAAAAGTGCAGAGTCCTAACCACTGGACTGCCAGGGAAGTTGAGGAACTCTTTCTTGGTACTGGGAAAACAAATTTTTAAACTGAGGCACAAGGCCCCGGTGACTTACCAATTGCAAAACCAACTCCGAAGTTGGGAGCTATGAGTCCATAGATGTTTTTTGCAAGAGGAATCTGTAAGAAGAAATACATGTTATGTCAAAAGAACATGCTATTCAACTCTGAATTATCACAAGTCTTAAAGATAGGTTTTCTCTGGCCTGTTATGTGTGTTCCCTTCTGAAGGAAGTAGGAGGAGGGAGCAAGATGGGGTTTGGGCAGAAGAGGACCCTCCAAATCTTTAGTAGAGTTGAAATGGGTTTTGTGACCACCACGAAAAGCTAGTTCACTTCCATATGTGAAAGTTCAGCCTAGTCTATACTCCTTTTTTTTCATAGTTATTTTTATTTATTTGGCTGCACTGGGTCTTAGTTGCAGCATGCAGGATCTTTAGCTGCAGCATTCTAACGCTTAGTTGCTACATGTGGGATCCAGTTCCCTGTCGAGGGATCAAACCCAGGCCTGCTGCACTGGGAGGGCAAAGTCTTAGCCACTGGACCACCAGGGAAGTGCCCATACTCCATTTTTGAAAAGAACCAGAAGGTCTCATTTGGGGGTAGATATTAGCCTTGGGTAGAAGATGTTTTATTCTAGAAAAACATCTTGCTATTTTTTCTGGCTGGTTGCCCTAAAGTGTTCAAGACACTGCAATATTTTAGATGCACAGGGTGAGGGGGAAGAAGGTGAAATAAAAACAATGCAATAAAACATTCTAAATAATTTCCAACTAACACAAAGATAAACCCTTTGGAGAATCTTGTCCAAAGTTTTTAACATGATAAAAAATGAGAAGAAAATGGAAGATTAATAAAACTAAGTGTCAACAAACTTCAAACTGCCATATTTGTTGGTGACTCTTGCCCAAAGCAAAAGTTACATTTACAGGTTATTTCCACCTGTCAAATGTCATCTCCCCCCCCGCACCCGCCCAATGTCATCTTTTACTCACACATAAAATGCTCATTCCGACAATTATCATTCCTAGAAGAGCACAAAGCCATCTGTCAAAACACAAAAAAACACCATTAAGAAATGATTCTCCTCCCCACCACCATCCAGGTTTTCAGTGGAAATAACAGTTTATAGCAGTGAAAGTTTCTAACAGTTATAGTAATGAAACTAGAAACTCTTGGAATTTTTTAAAGTAAGTTCATTACTGTAACAGAGTGAATGTTGGGTTGTTTCATTTCATCTTACCTCCCCATTTTGTGTGCGAGGATCCCAAAAACATTGGTTCCAATGAGATAAGAGATGCTAGCTGGCAAGAAAGCCACGCCTGTAAATTTATGAAAGGGACACCTTATCAGTGCAGATATCAGTCACGTGTGAGAAAAACTAATAATTGTGAGGCACCGCGCTTGTGATGAGAGCTGAGGAAATGAAGCCCTGGGACCTGCACCCAAGCAGCTAATATCCGGTGTCTGATGGAGCTAGTCTGGACCCCACACGGCTTATCCGTCCACACGAAGCCACCAGCTGCCTCGTCACTCCAGAAATGAGATTCCTCCCTCTATCGTGGGCTTCATCTCACCCCCACCTCTGCCTGGTGGAGAGTTTTACCAGGGGAGTTAGGGTGGATGACAGCGGCAGCTCCTGGCTGTGGAGCTGCCAGATGCCACCCTGCACAGGCAGTGAGCAGAGGTGGCCATCTGCTCCCAGGTTCCTCCCTTCGTATTTGTACAGCAGAACAAAGACACGGGAACTGACAAAAGTCAGGAACACTGAGATGGGCACGAAGGAAAAAAACATTAAAATTCTCCCACGCGCCATCACTCAGATAATCCCACAGTTGTTTTCCCTCGCAAGTTCTATGTACATAAATAAATGCGTGAGCACAGGAGTTTTGTGTCTTTTAAAAAAAAATTAGTATTATATCTACGGTTCTACATCCTGCTTTTTTTTTTTTTTTTTAAGGTTTATTTATTTGCTTTTGGCTCTGCTGGGTCTTCCTTGCTGGTCAGGCTTTTCCCTTGTTGCAGCGAGTGGAGCTCCTCTTCCTTGCAGTGGCTCTCTTGTTGGGCCCACAGGATCTAGGGCCCACAGGCTTCAGCAGTTGCAGTTCCTGGGCTCTAGAACACAGGCTCAGGGGTGGCACACGGGCTTAGTTGTCCCGTGGCATGTGGGATCCTCCAGGGATCGAACCAGGGATCAAACCCGTGTCTCCTAAAATGGCAGGCAGATTCTCTACCACTGAGCCACTAGAGAAGCCCCATCCTGCTTTCAGTTACCTTTATGAACATCTGTCCATGCCAGACAAATAAGTAAATAAATATGTGGTCATTTTTTTGTGGCCAAATCCTATGTGACTGACAGTTTCACATTTTTCCAGGAGAGGAACTTTGCAAGCCCCAAGCTGAGTTCACAGCTGACGATAGCCATGGTTGCCTTGAACATGCTTCTCTGCCTTGAACAGGAAAGCCTACTCAAGCCAGCCCACGCTTGGTGGCCAGGGCATTTGTCCACATCAGCTCCATCTGGCCTCCATCCATCCTTAGGACAATAGGACAATCTCTTTTCCAAAGATGGCTTTTCAAATTTTTCACACTTTTGGTGTTTTCCCTTGAAATCCAGAAATACCAGGCTGGTCCCTAAGCCTTGCCCACAAGTGGTAAACGTTGCTTTGTTTCCAATCATCTGACTGCATAAATGGTCAGGAGCTCCCCACTCACTCCAAAGGCCAAGGGCCAGAGTCCTCCCTGCACAGGCAGCTCACCAGCACACGAGCAGCAAGTGTGATCTTACCTCTCCAAAGACACACTGGCTTCCACTGTCCGCCCCCACAGGCACTAACATAAGCCATCAAACTCTCAGATACACAGTATTGAAGGAAACCAGAAAAGGGGATATATGTAAACATACAGCAGATTGCATTTTTCTGTACAGTAGAAACTAAAACAACATCGTAAAGCAAATATGATCCAATAAAAATTAATTAAAAAAAAAACCTCCAGAAAGGCCAAGCTTCCCTGAACAGAAGGGACTTCAACAGTGATTGCTTACGGGAGCTAAATCTAAAACCAAATCATCCTAGATTTGATAATCTGGAAAATAATAATTAAGTGCAATCTCATTTCACGTTCCAGGAAACCATTTCCATCACACTTAGCAACATACAGTGGCCACATAATTGCTAGAGGTGACCAGATACAGCAAACATCACTGGCAGCTCACGCCCATCTCAGTGCTGGGCTACCGCAAAGACAATGGCCACAACATACTCCTGGTCACCAGGAGAGTCTCTTCAAAGGATCAGAGGACATCTGAACTACGACATGGCTGAGTTGGGGATATACGCAGGTACCAGTGCCATGCTCCGGGAACCAGGGTCTGCAACTAGCAAAGCTCCCCAAAGCAGCTAGTGTTTAAACCTGACCCTGGAAGGGGCATAGCAGAGAACTAAATTAGCCTGGAGATGTAAGAAATCATGAGGGCCTTTGTCTGAGGATGAGTGTCAGAGAAGCATTAATGAATGAAGCACGCAAACTATCAGAAAAGCGATAGCATGGGTACTGTGATAAAGAGCCGCTGACATTCCACTTCCGCATCAGAGAAACAAAAGGAAAACAGAGAGGGAGGCCCCAGGCCCACCTGAGGGTGCAGCTGCCATTCTGCCCAGGCAGTGAGCGCCCTGGCGGACTGAAGTCCCAAATGAGACGATCTGGTTTTTCTAGAAAAGTGGGAACTCCAGATTGTTACATGAAGTCGCCTGATTTTTACACATTGGAAATTCATATTTTAAAAACATAAACATCATGCCAACACCTGTGCCAGCCAAACAAAATGTACTTCTAGGCTGCATTTGGCCCAGAACCTGAGCAGAGGTTGGAGAAAGTGGTTGGTACAGCATCTGGCCAGAATGCCTTGCTGTGACTCCTGACTCCCCAGGTGAAACATGGGAAGCATCACTGAAGCCAAAACTTCAAAGCAGGGATGCAGACAAGCTCAGGGGATGCCCCAGATGAGCTACGTCTTCCCAAGCAAACCAGCTGGGATGCTGATCCTGGGAGTAACCCAGGAGCCAGCACAGATCGTTTTCCATGGACGGCAAACAGAGCTGACCCTTGAAAATATGAGTTTGAACTGCTCAGATTCATTCGCGTGTAGATTTTTTTCAATAGTAAATACTACAGTTCTACACGCCCCACGGTTGGGTGAACCCACACATGTGGAACCACAGACACCATGGCAACTGTAAATTATAGAGAATTTCTGACTGTGTGGAGGGTCAGTGCTTCTAACGCCCCCGTTGTTCAAGGGTCAGCTGTACTCTCAGATGGCAAACACCAACTTCATGATTCTCTAGCCAGAAGCATGGAATTAGGAGGCAGGCAGCAAGGTGTTCATTTCAGCTGGGAATTTACCACCTGAGGCTTGAATGGGTCACTTGAACCTCGAGACAGAGACGACAACAGCTCCCGCTGCAGACACCTCACAGGGAGGCTTTGAGGATCACGTGGCAAAGTGAGCACCAAGGGCCTTGGCACCCGCCCTCCCAGCCCGATCCCTGTGCCCGTCATTCCACACTCACCCCACCTGGCCCACCATCCACCCTGGCACGCGGACCTTCCCCACACTGCAGTAAGCTGCTGTGGGCGGGGACCACTCCATCTGTCTCCCTGCAGCCTTGCTCCACGGCGGCACACAGGAGGTGCCCAGAATCAGCTGACCATTCAGAGGAAAGACCCTGAGCGAGGACGTTCACTTCACAGAGCTGAAGGCCGTCCCTCGAAGGCGCCCCCACTGGTCCAGCAGCCTGCCCCATGGGGAATCAGGCAGAGTGCGTATTCGGGAGCCCAGAGTTCCCCCTTCTCCCTCCAAGGTGCAGACAGGGCCACACACGTTCTTTGGCCCTCAGGTTCCCAGCTCCCGATTCGTGTTCTGACACAGCCTCTGCATCCTTGGCCTTCTGGGACCTCCACAGCCTACATCATCGACAGAGCCAGCCTCTCGGAACTCAGAGAGACCTCAGTGGGCCTCACGGAGGAACTGCTCCAGTGTTCCAAGAGGGGGCCATCCATCTCTGCTTTAGAGACCGAGGCTGGCAACCTACTACCTTTCCAGATAGCCTTTCAGGACCACCTCCTAGGACAGGGCGGGCACCCTGACACCAAGCCCTAAGCCTTCCCATCATCTCCACCCACCAGCCCTGGTTCACATTGCAGAGCCAAGAGCAGCAGGCTTCAACCCCACCTCACGAGACCTAGACCAGAGGGGCAGAGCTGCCAGGCTTCCAGGAAAGAGCTATGCGGCCTCCTGGCACTGGCTCCTCACCTCAGGGACAGGCCCAGCCTGACGGCTCCTCACCTGGCTGGGACGGGCCCAAGGGGCTCGGGAGAGGTGGGCGGCAAGGTGCCAAAGGGCCAACATGGTTGGGGGTCGGGGGGAGATCCCCCCAATACAAGAGATGACACTGAAAATGGGAACAGAAATCTGATTCTCTGAAGGAAACACAAGTCTAGCTCTGAGGCAAGGAAGCAGCCAGGTCACTGGTGGAAAGGTGTGGGGTTGGGGACCATCTGGTCGGAGAGATAAGCCCTGCAAGAGGTCCTCCTGATGAAATTTAGGCAGCCTGTGGCCAGCTATCTAATCCGGACGGCCCGGGTCCCTGGCTGACGTGAAAGACTTGTGTTTACGTGTC
Organism: Neotragus pygmaeus; assembly: GCA_006410875.1. Taxonomy (NCBI): domain Eukaryota; kingdom Metazoa; phylum Chordata; class Mammalia; order Artiodactyla; family Bovidae; genus Neotragus; species Neotragus pygmaeus. The sequence continues at coordinate 1,072,112 of SJYV01021318.1, forward strand.
TGGAGAGGAAGGAGGCGAGGCCGCTGAAGAGCCCTGTGTACGGCCAGGACGTGGTCAATTAGGGCGATAAGTCAGTTAATTGGAGAAAACAGAAACACCGGAGCAGCATCTCTGCCCAGGAGCACGTGCAAAGCCAACACGTAGCTCCACTCACAGCCACACGCCACCCCCTCCCCGCTACACACACACACAGGGACCCCTGGAGGCCCCGGTCAGCACAGGCCAGAGGGAAAGAGCCCGAGAAAAACACCTCCCATGGTGTCATCCGCTGGTATCAGCACTGAGACGGAAGCTGTCTCATCCTTTGCAAAACTGCTATTTGCTAACTTGAGGACAGAAGTCCATGCCTCCTGCGAAGCGCTAAGCTTGCCTTAGGACCCTGGGGAGCCTCCACAGTTCCTCAGTCATCTCCATAGCCGGGAAGTTCAGAGTGAGATTTCTGCAGAGAACTGGCCTTAGTTGAGCTCCCAGAATATTTCCTCTTTCACTGAATGACTCTTGTTGTTGAGGGTTTGGTTTTGTGGCATAATCCACAGACCAGACAATTCTGCGTACCCTTTTAAAGTACACAGTTCACTGGTTTGTAGTATATCCACAGGGCTGTGAAATCACCATTAAGGTTTAATTTCAGAATGCTTTCATCACCCCCAAAAGAAATCTCACACCCTTTAGCAGTCTCTCCACATCCGGCCCAGCTTCTAGCCATTTGGGACTTTTTAATGAAGGATTTTTTTTTTTTTTTCATGAAAGAACACAGAAATTCAGTGCAGACCCCCAAAGGACTAGTTCTCAGGCCAGGCCAACTGGAATAAGTCTGGAAGATGAGGGACCAGCCCCAACCAGAGGGCAGCATTTGTGAAGACGCTTCTGCAAGGAGTGCGCAAGCTCCCCCGAGGAAGGTAGTGCTGGGCTGTGCTGCGCTCAGTCGCTCAGCTGGGTCTGACTCTTTGCAACCCCATGGACTGCAGCCCGCCAGGCTCCTCTGTCCATGGGGTTCTCCAGGCCAGAATACTGGAGTGGGTTGCCATGCTCTCCTCCAGAGGATCTTCCTGACCCAGGGATCAAACCCAGGTCTCCCACATTGCAGGCAGATTCTTTACCAGCTGAGTCACCAGGGAAGATCAAGAACACTGGAGTGGGTAGCCTATCCCTTCTCCAGGGGGCTTCCCAACCCAGGAATCAAACTGGGATCTCCTGCATTGCAGGCAGATTCTTTACCAACTGAGCTACCAGAGAAGGTTGGGGGGCTCTAAAAATGTGGGCTTATTCAGAACTGAGAGTCTCCATCTGAAGATGTCAGTATGTAACGTGAAAGAACTGTGAAAAGAAACTAAACCTCTAGGTAGGACAGCTGATAAATTCTTAAAGAAATGTGTACGTGCAAGAACTAGTCTTCCATGTGTACGTGCAAGAACTAGTCTTCCAGATATTAAGCAGGATTCTCAGGCTACAGTAATTAAATAGTAAGGCATTGACAAGGGGATACAGGCAGACAAATGGAACACAAGAGAGAAACCCAGAAACAGACCCAAGAACAAAATGGTCATTTCCAGCAAGTTGGACGTGGGAAATATCAGAAGGACTCCAGGGACGCCTGGCTGTAGGGCTGGCTGGCTATAAAGAGAACAGTAACACCAGGTCCTTCTCACACTCTTTTACAGAAAAAGGCATTCTCTGTAAAACCAAGAGCTAAATGAAAAAAAAAAAAAAAAAAGCAACTCATACATTTATTGAAGGAAACTCAGTGAAACAATAATCTTGACATAGGAAAGGCCTTCCTGAACTTGACTTGAAATGATGGAAAAGCCTGCTAAATCGACTCAGAGCATTTAAAATGTTCCAAGTGACAAAAAGGAAAACAAAAAAACCTGAGAACACCTATTAAGTCAAAAGACATACAACAAAGGGCTATATTTGCAAAAGATCTGATAAAGATTAATATCTGAACATACAAAGAACACAACTTTTTTAAAAAGGATGAAACAATAGAAAAAATGGGCAAAGGATATTAATCAGAAATCCACAGTAAAGGGAATAGATATGGATAATAAGCATATGAAAAGGTGCTCAATTTCACTCACAAAGCAGAAATAAATCAATATGAGATCCCCTTTCTCACATACACTCAATGGGGAAAGGNGCAAAGGATATTAATCAGAAATCCACAGTAAAGGGAATAGATATGGATAATAAGCATATGAAAAGGTGCTCAATTTCACTCACAAAGCAGAAATAAATCAATATGAGATCCCCTTTCTCACATACACTCAATGGGGAAAGGCTGATAACACCTGTTTTAGTGCAAGGCCACCAAATATCAAAACACAATTTAAGTTTAGGAATTTGCCCTATAGACACAGGTACTTTCAAACTTGAGTAGGAATACACAGAAAGGATATTTCACTGCAGTGTGGTTTCTAATGGCAAAAACTGGGATGAAACCAAGTGTCCGGCGAAGGACAGGTGGGAAATGTATGGTATAATCATAATACAGAACAGAAAGAAATCACTAGCAGGAATGATGGGGATGTCCCTAGTGGTCCAGTGGCTAAGATGCCACATTCCCAATGCAGGGGGCCCAGGTTCGATCCCTGGTCAGGGATCCAGATTCCACATGCAGCAACTAAGTGTTTGCACGCCACAACTAAAGACCCTGCTCGGCCAAATAAATAAATAAATATTTAAATTTTTAAAAGGAATGATGTTGTTTAGTTGCTGAGTCATTTCTGACTCTTTTGCAACCCCCTCGGACAGTAGCCCAGCAGGCTCCTCTGTCCATGGAATTCTCTTGGCAAGAACACTGGAGTGGGTTGCCATTTCCTTCTCCAGGAGATCTTCCTGACCCAGGGATTGAACCTGCATCTCCTGCATTACAGGCAGATTCTTTACCACTGAGCCACCTGGGAAGCCAGATCCAGTTAAACAGGGCAGACTGAATCTACAGGGTTTTCTAAATTCCACTTAAATTTTAGTAAAGGAATAAAAGAAACTATAGACCCTCCCCTGTCTGCTCAAGGAGAAACAAAATGAAAAAGCAAAATACAGTGAGGAGGAGGATCAACCAGAGGGAGAGAAGTGAGGGACATGGCAGAGAGCTCCAGAACCTTCCACCCACACACAGAGTGGGCAGAAGCAGTGAGACCTTCGTGCCTCAGAACCCAGGACGTTCAGGAGCTGAAGGCTGCAGGTGCTGTGAACGTAAGGCTGAGAGTGGAGGCTGTCAAAAGAAAGAGGTTGAACTGCCCCCTCACCTGCTCCGTCCTCAGTGGTTCAACTGGCAGGAGACAGTTTCTTAGACTGAACTGAAGAANAATAATCAGTGTAAAGCGACCATGGCACAGAGCTTGGAACTCATTGCTAGCCAACCGTGGAACACAGCCAGGACCTCCGCACTGGGTGACAGCAGCACTCAGGCCATACCACAGGGCAGGTCGACTGGGGCACACAACCCGGAAATTGACGCAGGGCCACAGCGGCGCACAGCCTGAAATTCAGTGAAGAGCGACTGTGGCACACAGCTCGGAAATTGTCGCAAGCCAACCGAGGAACACAGCCCGGACCTCGGCGCAGGGCGACTGCGGCACACAGCCTGAACATCGGCACAGGGATACCACAGCACACAGCCTGAAACTCTGTAAATTGTGACCATAGCACACAGTCCAGAAATCTGTTCAGTGTGACCACGGCACCGAGCCCAGAACTGATCACTAGCCGATGGCGGAACACAGCCCGTATCTTGGCGCAGAGTGACTACAGCAAACAGGCCGGACCTTGTCACAGGGCAACCAAGGCACACAGCCCGGACTTTGGCGATGGGCGAAAGAGGCACACAGCCCGAAATTCAGTGAAGGGCGACAATGTCACACAGACTAGAACTCGTTGCTAGCCGACCACGGAACACATTCCGGAACTGGGAGAAGGGTGACCGTGGCACAAAGGCCGGACCTCGGCGCAGGGCTACCATGGCACACAGGCCGGACATTGGTGCAGGGCGACTGTGGCACACAGGCCGGACCTCGGCNGTTGCTAGCCGACCACGGAACACATTCCGGAACTGGGAGAAGGGTGACCGTGGCACAAAGGCCGGACCTCGGCGCAGGGCTACCATGGCACACAGGCCGGACATTGGTGCAGGGCGACTGTGGCACACAGGCCGGACCTCGGCGCAGGGGGTCTGCGGAACACAGATCGCACATCGGCTCAGGGCGACCGTGACACACAGCCCGGACCTCAGTGCAGGGGGCTGTTGCACACAGCCCGGACTTCTGGAGAAGGCTACCGTGGCACACAGCCCGGACCTTGGCAAAGAGGAACCGTGGCACAGAGCCCAGAAATCTGTGCAGGGTGACCACGGCACAGAGCCCAGAACTCATCACTAGCCAACAGCAGAACACAGCCAGGTCTTCGGCGCAGGGTGACGACAGCTATCAGGCCAGACCTTGTCGCAGGGTGACCAAGGCACACAGCCCAGACCTCGGTGAAGGGCAACCGAGGCACACAGCCCGAAACTCAGTGAAGGGCGACCACGTCACANACTAGCCAACAGCAGAACACAGCCAGGTCTTCGGCGCAGGGTGACGACAGCTATCAGGCCAGACCTTGTCGCAGGGTGACCAAGGCACACAGCCCAGACCTCGGTGAAGGGCAACCGAGGCACACAGCCCGAAACTCAGTGAAGGGCGACCACGTCACACCGCCTGGAACTCGTTGCTAGCTGACCGCGGAACACAGTCCGGACGTGGGATCAGGGTAACCATGACACTCAAGCTGGACCTCAGAGCAGGGCGACAGTGACACATAGGCCGGACCTCGGCGCAGGGTGACTGTGGCACACAGGCCAGATCTTGGCGCAGGGCGACCGCAGCACACAGGCCGGACCTCTGCGCAGGGCGTCTGTGGAACACAGGCCGGACATCGGCTCAGGGCAACTGTTGCTCACAGCCCAGACCTCAGTGTAGGGGGACCATGGAACACAGCCCGAATCTCTGGAGAAATCTACCGGGGTACACAGGTCGAACCTTGGCAAAGAGGAACCGTGGCACAGAGCCGGGAACAGGAGGCAAACCGAGGGCAGAACACAGGCTGGACCTGGGAAAAGGGTGACCATGGAACACAAACTGGACCTGGGGAGATGGCAACCGTGGCACACAGCCCAGACCTCGGAACAGGGCGACCGCAGCACACAGCCCAAACATCTGCAGAAGGCTACCTCAGCACACAACCCAGACCTCGGGACAAGGCTAGCAGGGCACACAGCCCGGAGCTCGGTTTAAGGCTACCGAGACACACAGGCCGGATCTCAATGCAGGGCAACCATGGCACACAGCCCGGACCTCGGCAAAGGACCACCGAGGCACACAGCCTGAAACTGAGCAAAGGGCGATCGCGTCACACAGCACAGAACTTGTCGCTAGCCAACCGCGGAACACAGCCCCCACCTTGGAGCAGGGTGAAGGTTGCACANGCAGGGCAACCATGGCACACAGCCCGGACCTCGGCAAAGGACCACCGAGGCACACAGCCTGAAACTGAGCAAAGGGCGATCGCGTCACACAGCACAGAACTTGTCGCTAGCCAACCGCGGAACACAGCCCCCACCTTGGAGCAGGGTGAAGGTTGCACAGAGGCCGAAACTCAGCGCAGGGTGACAGCAGCACACAGACTGGAACACGGCGCAGGGTGTCCGTGGCACAAAGGCCGGACCTTGTGGCAGGGCGACTGCGGAACACAGGCCGGATTTCAGCTCAGGGCGACTGGGGCAAAAAGCCCGGACCTCGGCTCAGGGAGAGCGCGGCAACACAGCCCGAACCTCAGTGAAGAGCGACCATGGCACACAGCATGGCCCTTGGCACAGGGCGACCCTGGCACACATCATGGACCTCAGGAGTTGCCGACCACAGCACACAGCCCAGACACCAGCGCAGTGTGCCTGTGAAACACAGCCCTGTCCTCGGAGCAAGGCTACCACAGCACACAGCTCAGACCTCGGCGCAGATTGCCCATGGCACTCAGCCTGAACCTCAGGGTAGGGTGACCGAGGCACACAGCCCGAAGCTCATTGAAGGGCGACCGCAGCACACATCCCGGACCTTGATGAAAGGCAACTCTCGCACACAGCACGGACCTCGACCAAAGGCGAGCGTGGCACACAGCTCAGAACTTGGCACAGGGCGACTGCAGCACACAGCCCGAACCTCAGTAAAGGGTGACCGCGGCACACAGCATGGAACTCGTCACTACCCGATCGCGGAACACAGCCTGGAGTTCAGCACAGGGTGACTGCGGAACACAGGCCGGAGTTTGATGCAGGGCGACTGCAGCACACATCCTGAACCTCAGTGAAAGGCAACCACGGAACACATCCTGGACCTTAACTCAAGGTGACCCTGGAACACAGCACGGATGTCAGGATATGTTCACTGCAGCACACACCCAGCATCTCGTAGCAGTGTGACTGCAGCACACAGGTCGGACCTATGCTCAGGGCGACCACCGCACACTGCCCGGACCTCGGCACAGGGCGACCGTGGTATACAGCCCAGAAATCTGTGCAGGGCAACCACGGCACAGAACCCGGAACTCATCGCTAGCCGATGGCGGAGCCCAGCCCGGATTTCGGCGCTGAGCAACCGCGGAATGCAGCTCGAAACTCAGTGAAAGGCGACCATGTCACACATCTGGGAACTGGTTGCTAGCCGACCGCGGAACACATTCTGAACCTCAGAGCAGGGAGACTGTGGCACACAGCCCCGACCTTGGCACAAGGCTACCAAGGCACACAGGCCGGACCTCAGCGCAGGGTGACCACAGCACACAGTGTGGACCTCAGCGCAGGGGACCGTGGCACACAGCCTATACCTCGGGGCAAGGCGACCGCGGCACACAGGCCGGACCTTGGCATAGGGTAACCGCAGCACACAGGCCAGACCTCGGCGCAGGGCATCTGCGGAACACAGGCCAGACATCGGCTCAGGGTGACCATGGCTCACAGCCTGGCCTCAGCACAGGGGGACCATGGAACAGAGCCCGGACCTCAGGAGAAGGCTACCAGGGCACACAGCCCGGACATTGGCAAAGAGGAACCGCAGCACAGAGCCGGGAACAGGTCACAAGCCAAGGGCGGAACACAGGCGGGAACTGGGAATAAGGCGACCGTGGCACACAGCCCGGACCTGGGGAGATGGCGACTGCAGCACACAGCCCGGACCTCGGAACAGGGCAACCCCAGCACAAAACCCGGAACTCTGAGGAAGGCTTCCTCTTCACACAGCCCAGACCTTGGAACANGAACTGGGAATAAGGCGACCGTGGCACACAGCCCGGACCTGGGGAGATGGCGACTGCAGCACACAGCCCGGACCTCGGAACAGGGCAACCCCAGCACAAAACCCGGAACTCTGAGGAAGGCTTCCTCTTCACACAGCCCAGACCTTGGAACAGGGCGACTGTGACACACAGCCCGGACCTCAGCACAAGTCTACCGAGGCACACAGCGTGGACCTCAGCACAGAGGACCGTGGCACACAGCCTGGACCTCGGCGCAGGGCGACCGTGGCACACAGCCCAAACCTCAGTGAAGGGCGACTGCAGAACACATCCCAGAAATCTGTGCAGGGCGACAGCCTCACAGCACCTGGAACTCGTCAGTAGTTGACTGCAAAATACAGCCAGGACCTCGGCACAGGGCAAACAAGGCACACAGCAAATTCCTCGTCAAAGGGCGACCGAGGCACACAGCCTGAAACTGAGTAAAGGGCCATCGGGTCACACAGCCCAGAACTCGTCGCTAGCCGACCGTGGAACACAGCCCCAACCTTTGCACAGGGTGCAGGTTGCACACAGGCTGGAACACAGAGCAGGGTGACAGCAGCACACAGGCCGGACATTGGTGCAGGGCGACCGTGGCACACAGCCCGGACCTTGGCACAGGGCGACCACGGCATACAGCTAGGACCTCAGTGCAGGGGACCGTGGCACACAGCCCGGACTTTTGGAGAAGGCTACCGCGGCACACAGCCCGGACTTTGGCAAAGAGGAACAGTGGCACAGACCGGGAACAGCTCGCAAGCCGAGCGCAGAACACAGGCCGGACCTGGGCACACAGCGACCACGGCAAAGAGCCCGGACCTAGGGAAATGGCGACCTCGACACACAGCTCGGACCTCGGAACAGGGTGACCACAGCACACAGTCCGGACCTCTGCAGAAGACTACCTCGGCACACAGCCCGGACCTCGGAACAGGGCGAAAGTGGTACACAGCCCAGACCTTGGCACAGATGGAACGTGGCACAGAACCCCGAACAAGACGCAAGCCGANTCGGCCACAACTGCAGAGCAAGCCAGTTGCTTTGGGTATCACTGGGATCCCGCTGCTTCCTTCTCATTACCAGACTCGTGTGCCTATGCTTTCAACACTGGCCATGCCACTGGCAGGGTTGCCCAGTGGCAAGTGCTGGGCAGCATCCTTCTCTGGAGCTCAGCCCCAGGGCAAATGCAGCCCAATGGGCAGCTCCCGGCTCTCCACCCTCAGACTGCCCTGTCCCCCTGAACACCTGCCTCAGGACAGCTGCTCAAGGCCCCAGGGTAACTGAGTGGTGGGCAGACGGCCACTGTCCTTTCTCCCTCCCCACGATGGCTCCTAAATGGTCAGAACCTCAACTGACTATTAGTCATAAATGCCTGATTTGGCCTCCTGCAGCAATTCAATGCCATCTCAATTAAAGTGATACTGAGCCGAGCCATGTCTGATGCGGCAAACCTTTACCCAAGCATCCCATTATCACCCCCTCGTGAGTCATCCTGGCCCACTGTCATCTCCACAGGGCATCAGGGAGCAGCTAATCCAATTGGAATAAGAGTAAAAGTCGTATATTTGATTCCTAGAAGAGAGTGCAAAGCAATAAAAGTTATATGCATTATGAATCCATACACAGTCAGTGGAGAAACCCTATTATGTTCCTAAATTATCACTGGCAAGCAATACTTGTTCTCTATGCTAGGGACTGGTTTATCTTTACCTTATGTAAGCTCTTGTCCCAGGCTTGCTAAGATCTGCCTCAGTTCCCTCTTCTGGGTAAGTGACAAAAACAAGGACGCAGAATAGGGGACAGAGAAGGGAACAAACTGCCCCAGAGGAGACGAGAGGTGACATCTCCCTTTGCAACTATCTCCGCACACTCCTAAACAGTGAACAGCAGTAAACAGAGAGGTATTTTACAATTCCTAGTGGCTCAGTGGTACGCAGGAGACACAGGGTCCATCCCTGGAGTGGGGAGATCCCCTGGAGAAGGGAATGGCAACCCACTCCAGGATTCTTGCCCGGGAAATGCCACAGGCAGAGGAGCCTGGCCGGCTACAGTCCATGGGGTCACAAAAAGTCCGACAGGACTTGGAAGCTTGTGGTCAACCATTTCATAAATAAAAGAACATCCTTAGGTTTAGCCCCTGGATCTGTCTCTTTCAGTTATAACATGGGTGGAGTGAGCTACATGAGCCCTGAATTTCTTACTCTCCCGGGTGTTCCTTGATGCACAGATCACATGAGGGCTCTGCTCCCATGGGAAGGACCCAAATCCACGGCCAGCTTGTTCTGATTTCAAAGCAAAGACTCTGTCACACCCTCTCCATCCTCACGACATCTGGGATGGGAGATCCCTTCCCAGAATGGCTGATTTCCCTGTCCATGGAGACGCTTTTTGAAAAGGTCACTGCTTATTGCTACAGAACCCACTTCAGACCAACTGCCTGAAGCTAGAGAAAAAAAGAAAAAAAAACACAAAAACACACAGTCGATTTGGTGGGGATTTCATGCCCTGTGGCTTTCTCCCTGTCTTCAGATGTGAGCTAAGATTTGCGAGGAAGAATACCTGGCTTTCAAATACACTAGGTAACTATGGAAATAAATAAAGCCACTGACGCTGGTTTGATAAAAAGCAGACCACTGAGACAGCGACAAGCTGAGGAGGGAGCTCTCCCCACCCCTGTCCCCGGAGTTAACCCTTCCCCAAGCCATCAGGTTCATTTGGAATATCTTGGGTCTAAAGATACAACTACTGTGGAAGCCTTATGTTAAGCACGTGAAGACCATGGTGCCATGTTTTTGACTTACGGAAGAGAGAAATGTAAAGGTGGTTTTTCACATTGTTTACCTCCCTGGAACATGATTTTTATGTGTGGGCACCTCTAAAATCCACTTACTGGGCCAAATGACAACAGCTGTTGCTCATATCCATTTCACTCACAAGTGCAATCATGAACAGTTAAATTGGAATTAGAAAAGAAGTCACACAAGCCTCAAAGACGGCAATCAAGTCAAGACACACATCCACAGGCTTTGGAAAGTGTGTTGCTGAACCTGTGATCGCCACCTTCACCATAGTCAAAATGCCCTTTGTTCCCTATCTGGTCACAAATTATTCAGTGAAAATATACTACCTACAGAGGAAATGAAATGGGAATTATTTGTACCCTCTAGCAGCCAAGTGAGCAGTTAAATACTTCCCAGGAATCGTCATATTTTATTTTCATGGTTCGACATGAGATCTTACCCAATGTTTAAAACAAAAGACAGGAGGCTGCTTCCTGTTGTCACCCACTCACAAAAGCCACTCACACGGCAGCATGGTGACCGCAAACAATGGGGCGCTGGACTGTAATGTGGGGGTTCAACGGGCTATGGTGGGTGTGAAGTTGGGTGTCTCATTTCAGAATGGGTGCTGCTTATAGCAAGAAGCTTTAGAAATGAGTGACTTCAAGCTCCCAACTACATCTCTGGAGATGCAAGAGGTCTCTTTTTTCCCCACTGTCAGAAGCACTGCAGAGACACGGGGAGGCTGGACCAGCGTGCATCGTGGGATGGAAAAAGATATTTTTCTAGGGCCAGGGAGGTAGGTGAGGATTGAGGTTCCTCATATGAGGCTGATTTTTCCTAAACTCCCTCCCACTGAATAAAAATAGCATCCAACAACTCACTGGACTTTTCATCATTCAGCCTGGGGCACCCAGGGAGAGCCAGATTTTACCTATATTATTTATATTCTGTAACTAAAGGTACAAACTGGGTTAACAGTAAGCTGGTGGAAAGAACCAGAAGAAAGGAAGACATCAGCCAGAGTCTGGACAAATGCTTTCTCCTCCCGAGTTGTTGTTTAGTCGCTAAGTTGTGTATGATTGTTTGTGACCCCATGGACTAGAGCTAGCCAGGCTCCTCTGTCCATGGGATTTCGCAGGCAAGAATACTGGAGTGGTTGCAATTTCATTCCACGGAGTCACTGAGGAATCCTATCCTTCAGGATCTAATGCCTGCTGATCTGAGCTGGAGCTGATGTAATAATAACAGAAATAAAGTGCACAATAAATGTAATGCCACTGAATCATCCTCAAAGCACCCCTCACCTCCAACCTGTGGAAAAATTGTCTTCCACAAAATCGGTCCCTGGTGCCAAAAAGGTTGGGGACCACTACTATAAAAATACTAAGACAGCCCCCAAAGCTTTTGCTCAATCCTCCTCAAGATCTGATGCTTCATGTTTTAACTACTCTTTAATCAAAAACATATTAACCAAGTGTAAAATGCTATTTTAAACTCAGTTCTTTACAAGCCTGAAAATGTGAGTCACATATCTCGTTGGTAATTGCGGATGTGATTGGCACAAATTACATCAAAAGGCTGTTTGCAATGGCTCACAAGGGAAGAGTCTGTAAACGGAAATATATTTATCACTTCTTTGAGCAGAGCCGCAGAGTGCCCAGAAATGCTGCAAGTCCCCAAATTCATATCTACTGGGCTTGGAAAATATTAGAAAACATTACTTATCATCACCATGTTGGAGGGACAACTGAGTTTTTTCAATTGTTTTGCCTGCCTGCATTGATATTAAAATTTGTTTCCATTTCCACATTACAAGGCAGTGCTAGAAGATGAAGATTGTTTTGAAATTTGCTGGAGAGCTGGAAGAAATCAGCTAGGGAAGAAAATTTTGTTCTTGACAAGTTCCACCATACAAATAGACTAAATTTCACAGGTCACTAAAGGAAATTAGTTTTCTCTTGGAAGATAATTTTTTTATGAAGCCCAAACACAAGCCTTGCATGCATGCGTGCTAAGTCGCATCCAACTCTTTGCAACCCCATGGACTCTAAGACTGCCAGGCTCCTCTGTTCACAGGATTCTCCAGGCAAGAACACTGGAGTGGGTTGCCATGCCCTCTTCCAGGGGATCTTCCCAACCCAGGGATCGAACCTGCATCTCCTGCGGCTCCCGCATTGCAGGCAGATTCTTTACCGCTGAGGTGGTTACAATGTCAAAGNATTCTCCAGGCAAGAACACTGGAGTGGGTTGCCATGCCCTCTTCCAGGGGATCTTCCCAACCCAGGGATCGAACCTGCATCTCCTGCGGCTCCCGCATTGCAGGCAGATTCTTTACCGCTGAGGTGGTTACAATGTCAAAGTATTTGGAGTATATAATAGGGCAAAAGTCTCTCTTGTTTTAAACAAGCTCCTGCCTCTTGGCATAAGCAAAGCATTAGAAATGAGAATGGGATTTTTTTTTAAGCTTTTCATTTGCCATTTACATCTGGAAGACTGGAACGCTCACATCATTTCCGCCGAGTTTCTAAGTATTGCGCTGTACAGCTAGTGACATTCATGTCCAAGTGACTGGCAAGGTGTTATTACAATAATGTCCTCAATTTTCCCATGTAGTATTTGAGCTGTTTGCTTTCTCAGAATACAAAACCCTGAGCTGTTTTCTGTAATTATACCAGATGCATTTTAAGGAGCTCTCTTAGGGGTGAGAAAAGAAAGAAAACCCTGTAAACCACGGAGGTCTGCTTGGTTTTCCTCCTGAAGAACAGAAGAACTGCTGAATGCCACCTGAATAATGGTGCCTCTTGGTGGGCCCCCAATCGGCCCAGCGTCCTGCATTCATTTGCTTAGCATTTTATGCAGCAGCCTGATAACACTGCCACACAGCCTGCAGGCTGGACGTGGCCTGGGAGGGTTAAAATGGATTCAGTGGCACACCCAGTCCAGAAAATCACATCGCAGAGCCAGAAATGGTGCTTCCATTCGACTCATCATAGGTACCCTACCAGAAATCTTTGTTTCAGGGGACTGCCTGTGTGGAGGAAGGCAGGCTTGCTGTGGCTGCTTTGAGCCCCTGCCACCACCCCAGGCCTCGTTGCCTCATAAAGCCTCCAACCCTCCAGAGTTGGCCTCACTCTCAGCCACACAGGGCCCCTCTCTATTGTCACCATCTTGATATGATTAGCAATATTTTAATAAAAGACTGGGCCTTGGAGGAGGAAATGGCAACCCCCTCCAGTACTCTTGTCTGGGAAATCTCATGGACAGAGGAGCCTGGTGGGCTACAGTCCATGGGGTTGCAAAAAGTCAGACATGACTGAGTGACTAACACTTTCACTTTTCACCTTCCCTGACTCTTCAACTTAGCTTTGGAATCTCTAGTGGCTCCCAAATGCTCCTGCAACAAGCGTCTACTGCTCTGTCATCTAGCAGTGGGGCTCCTCATAGCCCAGCCCTGCCAGTCCCCCCAGACCTGCCCTCCTCAGTTCTCTGGACCCCTCTTTTGCTCTCTTTCCCACCTCTGGTCCTTGTCTCTGTGAGTCTAAGCCTGCTTCACAGGTAGGACTCTGGGCACCACCTCCCTCCACCATTTTTCACATCTCTGCTTTTGGGGTCACACTGTTTAGATGGGAGCCCACCACCACCGCTCACTCTACCAGTTCCCACTCTTTGCAACAGACCCCTCCTCCCCTCTTTTGCAAGCCCCTTATCCTGTGCTTGCAGCCCCCAAGTCCTGGGCAGAGCTGGACCACTTTAGCTGGAGAAGAATAAATACTAGCTGGATGGCCACCAACAATGGAAATGTGAACCATTATTCAGAAAAACTGGGTCTCAAAAGACTCCAGAACATCCGGATTAATATAAAGCTCGTGTGGGCAGCTTGAATTATCTGGGGAAAAAAATTATCTTTGTTGGTGTGCGTGTGGACACAGCTCAGCACGTAGCAGGGGAAGGTCCACTGCCCAGGGCCTCTGTCAGTGAGCTGCTTCCTCTATAAGCAGGACTATGGATCACATGCCACGTTCCCCACCTGGCCATCCACACGAGCCTTGACCACACCAGCCTGAAGGAAACCACTTTGGCCGTCTATTGGGAAGTCCATGAATAGAGGTGGAAGAGAAGAGAAAGCCATGTAGCACGTACAATCCCACAACGATGGCCACAGCGGCAATGAAAAGGAGCACCAAATGGGAAACCGTGACTGGCTCAAGATGGAAAGGTAAGGTGAAGGAGACTGGATTTCCCCTCCAGCTTTGGCTCTCCAGACTCTGATCAATGAATGAGAAACAAAATGATCTGGAACAATTTAGCTCCTTGACCGAAACAATATAACCTACCTGTTGGTCAGCAGTCCTATGAACGGGTTGGTGAGGAGCTGGACAGTGGCTTTCGAGGCAAACAGCAGGCCGACCTGCACATTCTCATTCAGGAGGTCTTTGTCTTCACTGGGACAGTCGGAAGGGGCCGAGGATGAGTTAGTGACCATGCGCTGCGTGGTGGCCTCGTGCACCAGCGCCCCCTGAAGGTGGTCGGTGGTGTTCCCGGTGACCATGGTGGAGTTGTCATAATAGGAGAAGATGTTCTGGAAGCTTCCGGAGGCTGTAAGCCCGGGCTTGGCGGTCTGGATTTCTAGAGCATCTTTCTCATGCTCAATGCTGTACAAGTAACTCGGGATGATGGGGACTGGGGACGAGAGCAGGACAACGGTGATTACACTGAAAGCCTCCGTGGGACCAAAGCCAGCAAACCTGTGGTCTTGTCAAATGCTAAATGAGACCCAGAGAAGTGGCGTGTCTGCCTCAGGAAAGGGAACCTCTGCACTGACACTGAACAATTTCACGTTGTTTAGCTCTGGGAAAGATTGAGGGCAGAAAGAGAAAGGGGTGACAGACGATGAGATGATTAGAGGGTATCACTGACTCAGTGGACTTAGGTTTTAGCAAATTCCAGGAGATGGTGAAGGACAGGGAAGGCTGGTGGGCTGCAGTCCAAGGGGCTGCAAAGAGTCGGTCACGACTGAGGGACTAAACAACAAGCTCTGAGAACAAAGCCCCAGAGGCTGTGAGAGCTCTCAGGGCCAGCAGACCTGACCAGCCCCAGAGCTCCCTGTGCTTCTTACAGGGCTCCTTCATAGGAATATTTGAGGAAAGGAAAGCAAGATGCGATCTGAAATCTAGTCTGTGCTGACCTGGGGTCAACCAGGGCTTCTCAGAAAGAGGCTAGAAAGACCTTTAAGTGAATGAATCAGGAAAACAGAAACCTAAATTTCATTACGTGTCTTAGAGAAAAAAAAAATTAACCTGCAGGAAGTAATAATTCGGAAATTCTGCACTAGACTCACTTTATCTTTCTATTACTTGAGGGGAAAGCAGCAATGTTTCATACAACTTGGCAAATTCAAGACTTCCTGAGACTTTCATAAAGGAAAAGAAAGCTGCTCTAATCGAAGCTTTGGGCACGTGTATAACAGAGCATTCAAGACAAAGGAGGACATAGGCCCTTGTTACTCTACTGGGATGAGCCCCAAAGCTCCCATATTCNGGGAGAGGTTCGACATGTGTCTTGGACTTTTCTAGGGTGAGGTTGCGGAAGAAGTTGTGAGTCTGCAGTCCTGGAGAGAAGCCAGGACTGGAGATGTTTGTATGCACTAGCATGGATGAGACAGAAGAGAGGGAGTGGAGACAGGGAAGAAACAAATGGTCCAAGGTGTAAGCCCTGGGGCCCCATGAGGAGAGCCCAGCAGAAACACGAACCATCAGAAAGACGGCATCAGGCAATGTGGTGTTATGGAAGCCACAAGAAAGGAAAAACGCAGGCTGGAGAAGGATCGAGTCATTTCTGGGGACCTCAGGGTACCAGTGGGGAGCCAAGGAAGAGGTGTGCTGGGGTGCTAGCCACTGAAGGTGCCCCATCTGGCTGGGGGTTGCCTATTCTGCCTGGGCCCGCAGGAATAAGACCACCCTAGAATCGGCCAGGGGTGACTAATGCGCCCTTTCCCCTAATCAGTCAGGGGGTGCTGGAGACAGAGGAAACCTGGCATTTTTTGCCTCCTAATCACAGTAATGGGGACAGCTAGGATTTTTTTAGGCACTAGTAAAGATGGGCATGGGTGTCCCCAGTGGCTCAGTGGTAAACAGTCTGCTTGCAATTCAGGAGACGCAGGAGACATGGGTTCGATCAGGAAGATCCCCCGGAGGAGGAAATGGCAACCCACTCTAATATTGTTGCCTGGAAAATCCCATGGACAGAGGAGTCTGGCGGGCTACAGTCCACAGGGTTGCAAAGAATCGGACACGACTGAAGTGACTGAGCATGCATGCTTGCAAAGGTGGGCTCAGGGCTGCAGCGCTTCACGCGGATTATCTTGTTTGACCCTCACAACAGCCCTCTGAGGTCAGTACTACTGTTGTGTCAACTGGCCAGGGTTCGTTGTTAGGGAGCTGGTCATTCCTATTCTCCACCCGTCAGAACAGCAGGACACAGGGGCGATCCCCTCCTCTCTGGAGAACTCAGAAGCGGGCACACACCCAGGACTGGTGCGCTGGCCAGGTTTTCTGATTCCTTGCCCTTCCGTCCCCAGCAGCCTTTCCAGGAAGCACTGCTGCTGCTGCTGCTGCTGCTAAGTCGCTTCAGTCGTGCCTGACTCTTAGCGACCCCATAGACGGCAGCCCACCAGGCTCCCCCGTCCCTGGGATTCTCCAAGCAAGAACACTGGAGTGGGTTGCCATTTCCTTCTCCAATGCATGAAAGTGAAAAGTGAAAGGGAAGTCGCGCAGTCATGTCTGACTCTTAGCGACCCCAAGGACTGCAGCCCACCAGGCTCCTCCGTCCATGGGATTTTCCAGGCAAGAGTACTGGAGTGGGTGCTATTTCCTTCTCCAATGCAGCCTCGAAATCCCCAAGCTGAGAGGTTAAAGGGAAACCCAATATAGGGCGGGGCTTGCGGCGAGGGGTGGAGCCTGAACCAAATCAAAGAGGGTCAGGTCTGGGACTCCNTTGCAAGCACTAGGTCTCCCCAAACCGCTTTCAGTGAGAGCTGGCCTGGCCCTGTCTCTCCCTGGTCAGCACATTGAAGGTGTTCCCAGGGAAGTTTCTGGGCTGGCATTCAGGTTCTTTCCTCTTCACTCTTTCTATCAGTCACCTTCTTTGGGGGGCATCTCTGGACAGTGGGCAGTCTTACCACATGGCAGAAACCAGGGCATAAATCCTGTTAGCTCCTGGCTCCTCCTAGGGTTTTTTACTGTATGCCTGTGTGCGCGGAGGCTGATGTGGCCAGAGGGGACCTTGTGGCCAGTGGCAAAGTGGCTGGACCTCTGTCTGGGGGAGGACATTGGATCAGCAGGAGGCTAGCCAAAGGGGATGTCCCCCTGGACGGCATTTCCTTCTGTCGAGCACCTGTCAGCAGGGGCGGGTTTGTGGATGTTGATTCAATTTAAGGGGCTTCTGTAAGAAAACAATATAAAATTGCCCATTCAAAATTGGAATGATTTTCTAGAGTGTTTAACATTTAACAACAAATTAAAATGCCAACGAATACAAAATACAACTCAGAGACTTCACTGTCAGGAGATCTCCCAGCCAAAGGAGGTCCCAGGTGAGCCACGGGACTCTGAGCTTAAACTTCATCAGTTTCCAGGTAGATCATCTCTGCTTTTAACACGCTGACCTTCATCAGAGTCACTGGGAGTTTCCGATCCTTTGTTGCAAGCACCACCTTCTGGTATTTGGCCAGATCCACCCAAACTGGAGAGGGGATAGTGTTAGGGAGGGCCGTGCGCTCCAGTGAGGCTGCTGCTGCTGCTGCTAAGTCGCTTCAGTCGTGTCCGACTCTGTGCGACCCCATCCACAGCAGCCCACCAGGTTCCTCTGTCCACAGGATTCTCTAGGCAAGAATACTGGAGTGGCTTGCCATTTCCTTCTCCCCAGTGAGGCTGGTGGGTCAGAAAAACATCCAGGATGAAAGGGAGCTTAACTGGACTACTAACAGGACACCACGTCTCAAGTGGCTGAGACTCAAGTAGTAACATTTCAGGTCCTGTGATTTCAGGGATGCGGGACAGACGTCCGAGGCGCCCACGAGTTGCTTTTCCCGATGTCCGCGGTGAGAAGTCCGAGGCGTCCCTTCTCAGAGGGCCACAGCGGATGACAGGAGCCCTCTCTCCCCTTCGTAGCGGAGACCAAGGGATGGGATTGGGGGGAGACAAACACTCCTGAAGCCCCTTCTTCCGAGGCGCCGGGCGGCAGGCGCGCCACCTGCTGGCCCCGGGAGCGCGGGGCCCGCGCGGTCTGGCGGCGCCACCTGGCGGCCACTCGGGGAAGGACTCAGTTTGGGATCTGCAGGTGGCAGGTGAGTGGTAAGCGGTGGCTGCTCTCCTTGGCATTCGTGCACCAAAGTTCTGCGGCGACGTATGGGTGGGAGGAGTCAAAGAACAATGATAATGAAAAAGACACAATCATTCTACTCGGGGAGAGGACCTCGTTACAATCCTGTCACAGAGGAAGGGGTTACAGTGGGTGCAGTGGGAGCATGGGGTAGACCAGAAGTCAGAGGACACTACCCAGAGGAGGGGACGTGTGGGCTGAGGCAGGAACTTAAGTCTTCATCAGTCCTAGAAGGGAGAAGGGCGTTTGGGTGAAAGAGCAGCTAGTGCATGGTTCTCAGCTCTTGACCACACGCTGGGATCAACTCAGGGAACTTTTAAAAAGCCCGAGTGGCATCTCGACCAATGACTTCTGAATCTCAAGGGGAGGGACATGGGGAGAACTTGAATTCTCTGAGCCCGCAGGTGTCAGTGTTGTGAAATGGAATCAGTTCAGTTCAGTTGCTCAGTCATGTCTGACTCTTTGCGACCCCAAGGACTACAGCACACCAGGCTTCCTCATCCATCACTGTCTCCCAGAGTTTGCTCAAACTCATGTCTATCGAGTCATTGATGCCATCCAACCATCTCAGCCTCTGTCATCCCCTTCCCCTGCCATCAATCTTTCCCAGCATATCAGGGTCTTTTTCAGTGAGTCAGTTCATTGCATCAGGTGGCCAAAGTATTGGAGTTTCAGCTTCAGCATCAGTCCTTCCAGTGAATATTCAGGACTGATTTCCTTTAGGATGGACTGGTTGGATCTCCTTGCTGTCTAAGGGACTCTCAAGAGTCTTCTCCAACACCACAGTTCAAAAGCATCAATGCTTTGGCACTCAGCTTTCTTTATAATCCAACTCGCACATCCATACATGACTGGAATATCATGAAATGGAATGTCTCCTGCCATATCAATAAACAAGGATGTCACAGCTATCTGTCATTCTAGCCCTTTAATTTCAGGTTGTGACTATTTTTTTCAATAGACAGAATATAGGCAAAGTTGAGAACCACCAAGCAAAGTCTTGGAGGAAAGAATTTCTATTTTCTCAGAACCACAGAAGAACACCCACTAGCAAATGAAATAAGCAAATCTTTAATTTGTATAAAACTTACCCCTGACAAACTCTGTTTGCATTTGAGCAGGACTCTGCTTAGGAAGGAAGGGACTGAGCGATTCAGTGGAAGTGGAAGTGTGGACGTGTTAGCCACTCGGTCATGTCTGACTCTTTGCAACTCCATGGACTATAGCCCTCTAGGATCCTCTGTCCATGGAGAGACTGAATATCACCAGTAATTACCTCCACGTTTCTGAGAATATGCCTGATTATCTTTGGAATCCTCTATGATCCTGGAAAACAGCAGGCACTCAATGAATGTTTGCTGAACTGGACTTTGAATCTAACCACGTGCTCTTACTCAGTGGCTAGTCTTGATCACCTTTGGGTTTGAGCGACTTTGCTGCATAGAAACTGAGTGACTGACTTCAGGGATGCGGGAGACAAAAACCCTAGTTGCAGTGGCTGCTGCCTGAAATTCCATCTCTTTCTGTGGTTCCTGTTCACACCGTATCAATTCCCTTTCCTGAGGTAGGTCTTAAAGAGTTAAAGGGGCAAAAAGCCAAATAGTGTAACTGAGGACCGTATGGGACCTTCCGGGGACAGACCTTCCCCCATATCCTCTGCTTTAGCTCCTCTGAAGTACCCAGATAATAGTATTTGATGTACATTTCCTGAGTTGTTTGGCGAGTGTAAAAAAAAAAAAAAAATCTCCAACAAATGGAAGGTGTTAACTGCTTAGTAACGCTGAGTTCCTAGTCCCAGGCCTCCTGAATCGTGGGGACTGATAATGTAACCCCTGTAACACCACCCTGCCACCATCCCCATGTCACCATGTCACCATATCACCATGTGACACCATCACCCAGAGTATTGCTCACGAACTGATCACAGACCCTGCAACCCCTCTCTCTCATCTGGCTTCTAAAAGTTTTTTGCTGAAATCCTTTGGGGAGCTCAGGGCTTTTTAAGGCACCCATCTCCTTGCATGGCCTTGCAGTAAACCTTCCTCTGGGATTCCCTAGTGGCTCAGACGGTAAGGAATCCACATGCAATGCAGGAGACCCAGGTTCGATCCGAGTCAGGAAAGATCCCCTGGAAAAGGGAATGGCAACCTACTCCAGTACTCTTGCCTGGAGAATCCCATGGATGGAGGACCGTCGTGGGCTACAGTCCATGGGATCGCAAAGAATCGAGGACATGACTAAGCAACGAACACAAACATTGTCACGCTGTGTCTGGCACAGAAACTTGCATGCTGTTAACCTGCATTAACAACAGTAGTAGGGTAGAAAAGGAAAGATCCAGAAAGGAAGGCCTGCACCCCCACTGGGAGCTGACTTCCTTTCACTTCAAACTGGAGCCCGTTGGCAGTTTTCACTGGTGCTAGTGACTTTTGTTCTACTTGTGCACTCAGGCACTCAGTCGTGTCCGACTCTTTGCGACCCCATGGACTGTATACCCCACCAGGCTCCTCAGTCCATGGGATTTCCCAAGCGAGAATACTGGAGTGGGTAGCCATTTCCTCTTCCAGGGGATCTTCCTGACTCAGGGATTTTTGTTCGATACCCTGGAGCAAAATTCACTGGTTATGCAATTTGGCCAAACACAGGACACGAGCTGATTTTTCCAAGGTTCTCTCAAAGAAGCATTCAGGAAACGTTGCTTCTCTCCAATAAGACACTTCCAATAAGTGACTAGGGAAGCAGTGTGGCTCGTGTTATTCCGTGCCTGAGCCCGGTTTTCTATACGGATTTGGTACTTCCCCTCCCGGGCTGGGGCCCCCAGGAGTGACTCTGAGACAAGGCTTTGTGTGCAAGTGGGTTGAGGTGATCTCAAGAGGAGTGGAGATATGAGATAGAGAAATGAAGGAGGCTCGATTGCACTGGGGAACTCGGGGAGACAGTGTTGAACGTGGTCCAAAGTTACTCCATGGGAGGGGCAAGAAGCTGGGGCCATATGTCCACCCACTCCCACGGGTCGTCAGTTCAGGGATGTACCCAGGAGTGTTAACCTCTTGGCACTTCTAGCCTGCCCTGCATATATGCCTGTGCTTTGGTGGCCAGAGAAAGTCCTTTGGCAAAGGGAGCTGGAGTACAGGCCACATGCCACACAGACCCCCCATTCACATGCCAGTCATTCACGAACAGCTCACATTCACCAGATAAGCACCAACCCTTTTACGTACCCATCCGTAAACATCAACATGTTCACACGCCAGCTCACTCAGGAGGTGCGATCCTGTGCCACTTGGTGAGAGCCGTAGTCTACACTGAATCCGGCAATCAGGAAATCCTGCCAGGCCCCTGTGAACACAGGTGATAATCTCTCTTAGTGCCATCGGTGTATGTTATAAAGGCGGGGATTGGGCTGATCTGACTCACGCAGTCATTCAAGAAAAGAGGTGGCTCAGACTCGCTCTGCTTCACCAAGGGTAAACGGGGAGTGGCTCAGGAAGGCTTTAATTTAGCTGAAAGTATAAATGACAAAATCAAAAGTATTTTTTTTCCTCCTGTTGCAAGAAACCCAGTGACATCTGTGAGGTGGTTTGATCCACATCAGGGGAAGCTTTTGAAAAATGGAGATGGCAATTAATTGGACTTCAGAGGATGGTGACAGTTTTTTTTCTAATGTCCTGATTCCGAGCATCAGGACATTGGCCACTTTTCTGCAGGGCCTCAAGACTGTAACCAGATGTCATGTCAGAATGTGACTCCAAGGCCTCAGGCGACACCAGTTCTAACTAGAGCATCCTCAGACCCGGGACCAGACAACCAGCTTGGCCGGCGGCGTCTCCTGAGAGTCAGTGGAGCCTTCCCTCTTCAACAAGATGGGAAAACCCGAGTCAGTGGAGCCTTTTCACTTTTGGACAGGACCGGAAGGCCTCCTGTTTGCAAAGAAGAGTATGAGGGTTTTATAGAGGTGAAGCAGCCTGTTCTGCACCAGCCTGAAAGCAATGCACACGATCTCCATCCCAACGATGATGTAAATGGAGAAGAACAAGAAGTGGGGGTGTTCCAGCATAATGTCCCCGAAGCCAAAGGTGGTCAGCGTGTCGAAGCAGAAGTAGAAGGCGTTTTCGAAGTTAAGCTGCTTCTCCCAGATGGGAAGGATGGCGGCCGCGCAGGAAATGTAGGCGAAGACCACGAGGGCGATGAGGAGGAGGGGGACGTCCAGCCTCTCCACCTGCCGCCCCACCTCATCCAGGTTGCTGATGATGGAGCTCGAGAGCCGCCCAGACCCCAGCTCGGGACACGACGTGCTCCTCTCCATGGCCTGCAGGGGCACCTGGAGGGCGTTGTCTTTCTCCCGTGCCAGAAGTCTCTCGAACAGCTCCATGTTGCTGCTTGGGGCCGCGGGGGCAGGTCTGGGGGCCGGGAGCTCCGGGTCGTGGATGACCACGTGCGGGACGGCTTCGTCTGAGGGACGGGAGTCGGGTCGTCTTTTGCTGGAGCGTCCGGAGCACCACTTGGGAAGGGGAGGAGGGAGGAAGGGAAATCTTCGGAATTGATTGTAGGNTGCTTGGGGCCGCAGGGGCAGGTCTGGGGGCCGGGAGCTCCGGGTCGTGGATGACCACGTGCGGGACGGCTTCGTCTGAGGGACGGGAGTCGGGTCGTCTTTTGCTGGAGCGTCCGGAGCACCACTTGGGAAGGGGAGGAGGGAGGAAGGGAAATCTTCGGAATTGATTGTAGGACGTGGATAAGATATTCATCTTAAAACATTCATCAGCTTGTCTGATGTTAGATCTGCTTTGGTTGGGGCAGTAGGAGGTGAAACCCAGCTTATCTTTAGGGTAAGGGAAGACTCATGTCCTTGGCAGGAGACAAGCGCATGTGTGGGAGTGAGCCGACTGCCCTGCCTTTTGCCATCTCTGAGCATCTGAAAGAGGACGGGGCCGGCGCACCTGAAGAGATGCGATGAGCTCAGGTGACAGGATGTGGTGGCTCTGCAAGCAAATCCATCACCTCCGTCATCCTCCACGAAGGCGTCGGTTCCTAAGAAGCCACGCCCGTCCTTTCTGGGATGTCTGGGCCTCTATATGAGGTTTTTTTCTATATAAGAGGCAATTGCACGCTAGTGACGTGTAAGCAGTGCACACAGTTCTTGGGATGGCAGAAAGCGGGACAGTAAGTAACATGCCACTGCTGCCCTCAGAGCCAGCTGTGGCTGAGTGGGTCAGATGACTGTTCATGAACAGCAGTAAAGAGTTGAGGACCCCAGCACCTAGAATCCTGCCAGCCTCATTTCCAGTTCCAGCTCTACCATTTACCAGCAAGTGATGTGACTGCTCACATTTTCAGGTTTCTTCTCTCTAAAGTGGGGAGGACCACCCCTGCTTTGCATACTGACCAGGTGGAGGGATTACAAGAGACCAGTGCCTCACACGCAGAGGGTGTCTCATTTCCAGGCGGTCAATGTCCTCAATCTAATAATAATAGCTGGCTTTTTGAGCACTTACTTGGGGCCAGGTATTAACCAGCCTTCATTGGTAGCTATGGTGATCACCATCACAGAGGGGGAAACTGAGGCTCAGAGAAGTGAAGCGACTTAGCCAAGAGCATACGTGTGATCAACTGTGGAGCTGGGGGTCAAAGCATTGAAACCTGGCCTACAGTAGGTGCTCAATAAATGCCACTCTAGGATGGATGCCTGGAAATCCCACCTGGCTCCCAAGCCAGCTCTCTCCGCTGGGTCAGGAGCAACAAGGGGGCTGGACAGGCCAACCATCGAGGACAGGTGAGCCAAGCAACAAGAGGGCTAGGTTGAAGTCTTCCTTCCCTTCACGAGCTGCCTCCTTCCATCACCCCAGTCTCCTCTCTTGTTGACAGAGGCCCAGGGGCAGAGAGATGTCAAATCCCACAGCGCAAGTCACCGGATCTTCTGGAGTGGGCAAGCTCAATGCCTCCCACAAAGAGGAAGAAGCTTCTGTATTTAATGTCTGTGTTTAATTTTTGATGTCCTAAAGGATCATTAATACAGAAAGCCCCAGCCCAATCATGTAAATTAATTGGAAGGCAATTGACAAGCTGGCCAAGCCGCAACCGCCTCCAGGGCCACCACTTCCTGTGCAAACTCTGGCCTCAGCGTCTGCCCTCCAGGCACACGCAGGTGGTCAGGCTGCCCATCTTCACTGGGGTCCAGGGGGAGGCCCTCAGAGGGTTTCCTCCATGTGCATCCCTCCCAGGGCACCCCATGCCACCCTGCTGCTTCCACAAGATACCATTGATGGCAGGTGCAGGGAACTCTACATTCATATTGTCTGGGCACATAAGCACTCGCTACATGTACTGGGGCAGAGTGGTGAGCAAAACAGATATGGGATCCAACCTCAGTGAGCTTCTGGTCTAGTGGAAGAGGCAAATATGAATCAAATAACCACCCCAGTGAGTATGCTTCCCTGGTGGCTCAGAAGGTAAAGAATCTGCCTGCAGTGCGGGAGACCTGGGGTCAATCCCTGGGTTAGGAAGATCCCCTGGAGGAGGGCATGACAATCCACCCCAATATGCTTGCCTGGAGAATCCCCGTGGACAGAAGAGCTCGGTGGGCTACAGTCCATGGGGCTGCAAAGAGTCGGACACAACTGAGTGAGGAAGCACAGCGAGTATGCACCTGCACGTGGAGATCAGTAACAAGTCATCAAAGAGGAAGCCATGGCCGCCTGATTCGAAGAGCTGACTCATTGGAAAAGACCCTGAAGGGGGAAAGATTGAGGGCAAAAGGAGAAGGGGATGCAGAGGATGAGATGGTTAGAGAGCATCATCAACTCAGTGGATACAAATTTGAACCAACTCTAGGAAAAAGTGAAGGACAGGGAGGCTGGCCATGGAGTCGCAGAGTCAGACACAACTTAGCGAATGAAAGTTGCTCAGTAAACTCAGTCGTGTCCAACTCTTTGTGACCGTATGAACTATATAGTCCATGGAATTCTCTAGGCCAAAATACTGAAGTGGGTAGCCTTTCCTTTCTCTTGGGGATCTTTCCAACCGAGGGATCAAACCCAGGTCTCCTGCATTGCAGGTGGATTCTTTACCAGCTGAGCCACCAGGGAAGCCCAAATGAGTGAACAACAAATTAGATTGGAACAAAGGCATCCAAGCTGTGTTCGTGTTTATTNAGGGATCAAACCCAGGTCTCCTGCATTGCAGGTGGATTCTTTACCAGCTGAGCCACCAGGGAAGCCCAAATGAGTGAACAACAAATTAGATTGGAACAAAGGCATCCAAGCTGTGTTCGTGTTTATTGAGGACCTACTTGGTGCCAGGCTTTTGTGGGGAGTATTGAGGGTGCAGTGAGGAACGGGCAGAGGTCACGCCCTCCGGGAGCCCCTAGTTGAGAGCGAAGCAAAGCCATGACTTCAGCTCCCTCGGTGCCCTGCAGGACTGACAGCACCAGGGTCGGGAGTGAGCTCTCCCGGGCTAGACCTCCCATCAGACACCGGGGCTGCTCAGTGGGGCCGGCCATGCAGAGGGAGCCCAGGGTTTCCGGTCTCTGCTCGCCGCAGGGCTCCAGCAGCTCAGCCCTCCCCGCGGGGAGAGGAGGTGGCAGAAGGGACCTCAGGACAGCGTCTCATCCATACTTCAGTGACAATGACCTCCTAGGAGCACCGAGGAGGTGGGGCTACAGTGGCATCTCAGGGAGAGGGAGGGGGTGGGGAATAGAGGAGGCCCTGGATAGGAGGACCAACTGCCCCGTGTGCCCAGGACTCAGGGTCTCCTGTTCTGGTCAAACCCTTAAGTGCTAAAGCCAGGGCAGCCTCGGGCATGTCAGGGAGCTGCTCTCTGGAGCCAGGGTGAGTGTGAAGGGGGTAGAGAGATTCTCCAGGGCAGGGAAAAGGAGAAAGGAGGGTGCCCGGAGCCCCTCATGGGGACAGGAGTTCAGAGAGGCCATGGAGTCTTGGAGGGGTCCAGGCCCGGGTGTGAGCAAAGATTCCCATGCCCGAGCTTGTCACAGGCCCTGCAGGGCCAGCAGTCCTTAAAAGATGTCAGCAGCAGGACCCGTAAGCAGGGAGTCATCCCGTTTTCCAGACGTTGCATAAGTCCCCAGCTTTCGTACACCCATAGGAAAATCAGGAAAAGCTCCTAGAGGAAGCCCCCCGAGCCTCCAGGTTAGGGTCTTAAGGTGAGATCTATGTAAAGATAATTTCTTACCAGATTTATGGAGTAAAGTGCCTTGTCAATGGGCAAGGAAGAAGAAAGTCACGTGACTTGTCTGGGGCCCCCCCCAGCCCACAGCCAACAAGTGTGTGCACCCCTCGCCCAGAGACCTCCGCCCCCCACCCACATGCTGTCCTTGGCAAAGGTGGGTGCAGTGGATCATAAACAAAGTCACTGTGGCCGCCTCTGAGTGGAATATGATTACAATCCTGAGGAGGGGCCATACGGCAGAGAGGTAAGTCTCGGAGCACAGGCCCCTGTGAGGGCAATGGAATGCCTCCCCAATTACTGAATGCCAGAGCACAGAATGGAAAAGTCATATCATTTCTTAAAATGCAGGCGTATATTCTAATGCCATCAGTCCACCTCACTTGGTCTCTGAGGATTTAACAGCCCATGCGCTCTCAAATCCCAGGGGGCTGATCCGTTTGGAAATGACTGGGGACTGATCAGCCTCGTACCTGCCCAGGGTCCCAACCTCAGCATCAAGGTCAGCTGCACTTCAGGTGACCCAGAGATGCAAGGCAGCAAGCAGCATTATCAGCAGGGCCATACTGATTACAGGCAGTGCAGAAACTGCCCCAACATTCCCTTCCGGTAGTAATTACTGGATGACCTGATGTCCTAATGGACTTGGACGTGAGTGGGAGCATTGTTTTCTTGGGATATAAACCAAGCTGATGCATTTCCATTAGATCAGTGGTTCGTTGCCTGGACTACCATTAGAATCACCTGGAGGGCTCTGAAAAACACTGATGCCTGGGTCTGTCCCGAGTAAGTCTGACTTGATTGGTGTGGGGTTCAGGCATGGTGTCTGGGGAGCAGGGCGCCTGTAAATGATAACCCGCTGATTCTGACGTGCAGCCTGGCCTGAGAACACTTGTCTCAGGAGAGTGTTTCTCAAATGTTCTGTGCATCAAAATCACATGTAGAGCTGGTTACAAGACAGTTCACTGGCCCCACATCCATAACTTCTGACTCAGTAGGTCTAGGATGGCACCTGAGAATTAATTTGTATTTCTAACAGGTTCTTTGGTAATAGTCATCCCTCTGGTCCAGGGACCACAGTTTGATAACCATGACATTACATCAGTGGTTCTCAACAGGGGGCAGCTTTGCTCCCTGAGGGATATCTGGCAATGTCTGGAGACATGCTGGGCTGTCACAACTGGTGGAGACATCAGGGGAAAAGTTGGGTTTCCATAGTGGGGAGAGGCCAGGGATACTTCTAAACATCCCACGATGAGTGCACAGAACAGCCCCCACCATAAAGAATCCTTTAGTTTAAGACATCAGCCGTGCCAAAGTCCAAGGTCACTCCCAAAAGGGACAGTCACAGCGCCTGACTTGTAGAGCTGCTGTGAGAATTAAATAAAATTGTGCATATAAAACATGCTGACACTATGCCTGACGCTTGTGCGTGCTCTGTACCATGGCTATTAAGTTGCTGTTACTCCTTTAGCGACTAAAAAACTACCCAACTTTCTGCCCCTTACCTGTCCCTGCCTGTATAAGCATTCAGGTGAATGAGAGCTGTTCTGAAAGAAGCCACACGGTGGCGCCCTTCGACACAAGCATGTGCCCATTTATACGAGCTCTTTAGAGCAGACACCGGCTGTCCATCCAGCAGCCATTCCCCCCTCTTTCCCTGGAATGCTGCTGCTCCCTCATCCGATTCAGCGATAGATCCAGTTAGTCTAAATCATCCTGGTAATCCAACCCCCTTTGCCAGGGACTGGCTTGGGGTGGGAGGCTTCTCGGAAGAAGTTTCCTTGCTGATTACGACAGCCGGCCTTTCCTCTGCCTGTGAGATGTGACTACACCCAGGGTGGGAGCGGACCTTGGTGGTCATCTTATGACCCGCTGAGCCGGATGGAGAGAACCTGATGGTCAGTGTCACAAGTGAGCTGCCCAGCAAGCGGCCTCAGAGCTGTCCCCCACTGGCCTTCTTACTTGCAAGGTGACACATTTTCCTTGCAGTTTAAGCCAGTTGGGTTGGGTTTCCTTTTAATGGCAGCTGGCTTATATAGGTGCTTGTCACTGATCCTTACATAGACCCTGAAGGCAGGTCTGGGAGGAATTAGAGATTAGGGAACAAGGCTCAGACCGGCTGCATTGCTCACTGGAGGTCACACAGCTCTGACCCCAGATGGCTGGCCCCCAGAGTCCATAGCAGCCACCGTATTCCACTTCCAGGATGAGTGCCCAGCCACGATCTTTGTGAGCCCAGGTTTACTGCCCCCGCCCTGAATTGGTACTCTCTTGAATTGATGTCCTCCTGAATGAAGATGGAGCCCCAGTCCTTTGTGCTGACCAAAAGGGGCAGGGGCTGAGCAATGGATCACATGCCTGGTGGGGACGCTGAGCCGGACCTCCTGCCTCGTGGCTGAGGGTCCATCGCCTCCACTATGGTGACCCCTGCCCCCAGCAGGGGAGGTTCCTACAATCCTGGCTTGGCTACTCTCACCCGGCCCTTCCTACTGCTGCACCACAGAAGGAAGCTTCTTGTCGTTCAGCTGCTCAGTCGTATCTGACTCTGTGACCCCGTGGACTGCAGCACACCAGGCTTCCCTGTCCCCCACCATCTCCCAGAGTTTGCTCAAACTCACATCTATGAGTCAGTGAAGCCATCCAACCATCTCATCCACTGTCATCCCCTTCTCCTCCTGCCCTCGATCTTCCCCAGTATCAGGGTCTTTTCCAATGAGCTGGTTCTTTGCATCAGGTGGCCAATGTATGGGCCCAGATGCTAGGAGGCCCTCCGACACGGACCTATGGAAACGGTGCCTGAATGCAAGAACAGCCCCGTCCCTCACAGCCCGCCAGCCTCGGTGGCCTCTCCCTCAGAGTTCTGCCCTGCTGTCTGGCTGGAAAGCTCTCTCAGCCTTCTTTGCCTGGTCAATCTCCACAGATCCTTCAGCTCCGATGTCACATTCACTGACAAGCCTCTCCCTGCTCCCCACCCATCGGGACCACCCCCACATCCTGTTCCAGCCACTCTCACAGTCCAAGCGGCTCCTCTGAGCTCGCCTGCATGCTCAGCTGCTCATTGTTCCTCCCTCCGTTAGACTCTGAGCCCCACTGGGGTGGGAGGCGTCCACCTAGCTTAGTCCCGTGCTTGGCACAGAGAAAGCCAGGTCCGGACAGAAGCAGCGGGGTCTCAGGTTAAGACCCAGACAGCCTGGGCCCAGACACACATGAGCTGTGTCACCTTGCAAACAGCGTGGGCCTGCCCTGCCTCACTTTCCGCATCCAGAGTGGGACGCACACCAGCAGCAGCCTCAGGGCTACTGCGAGGGCTCAACAGGCTAATCACAGCACAGAACTCAGAATGGAGCCTGGCCAGTAGTAAACACACACGTGTTAGCCAGCGCAGCGGCTGCTGCTGCAGTCACAAGTGCTCAGTTCAGTTTAGTTCAGTCGCTCAGTCGTGTCCGACTCTCTGTGACTCCATGAATCGCAGCACACCAGGCCTCCCTGTTCATCACCATCTCTCGGAGTTCACTCAGACTCGTGTCCATCGAGTCCGTGATGCCATCCAGCCATCTCATAGGTGCTCAGTATGTGTCAATTAAAGAAGGGAGGCGGCAACAGCCATCTCCACGGCCCACTTCCAGTGTCTTCAGTCACTCAGGAAAATGAAAAGTGAAAATGTTACTCGCTCTGTTGTGTCAGACTCGTTGCGACCTCATGGACTATAGCCCGCCAGGCTCCTCTGTCCACGGAGTTCTCCAGGCAAGAATCCTGGAGTGGGTCGCCATTCCCTGAGCCCACCCTTTGCACAGCCATCGAGAGGAGAGTCTGTGGCTTTGAGGGTCAACAAGTCCATCTTTAAACATGCAAGTTGTCACTGTGGGGTGGGGGCAGGTCCGTCCCCACACCCTCTCCTCCGCCGGGGCTCTGGGAGGGACATCCCCAGGACAAGGACTCACATGGAAGTCTCTCCCTTGCACCGAGGCTGCAGACACATATACAGCAAGTGCAGGGAGCAGGGTGGAGGCCAGTTCCCTCCTCTCTGCAAGCCCCTTCCTTGTAGGCACGATCATCCACTCCAGTTGGACACAGGAATACGAGGGGTCCCTGCTTCCCAGGAACAGCCAGGCCCTCCTAGGAGCTCCCTGTGCAGTGAGAGGCAGAGTCCCCACGGCACTTCCACAGACCTGCCAACCGGCAGCCTCCTTTGGGGAAGGAGCACTGGACTTGGAGTCTCCGTGGTTGTCACGGGCACCAGCTCCACTCTGCGTGACCTTGGCCCCTGACATCCGCCCTCTGGGCTTGGGCTCCCTGATCTGATTCCCTGTGGCCTTAAAGGAGGTGGCTTAGCACAGCCCCTGCAGGCAGCTGTTAGCTCTCGATAGCCCTGCAGCTCCCGATAGCCCTGCAGCTCCCGCTCCTCCTCTGTCTCAGGGCTAGTGCTCCAGTCCTGCTCTGGCACACCCTCCTCCCTCTCCACGAAGAGCCCTCCTCGAGCGCCTTCCTCCATTCCTTCAGAGTCAGCTGCCATCAAGGTGCTGGTGACTCTGAAACCCCAAGGCTGGAGTGACTGTGCTCTCGCGTTACCCTGAGCACATCACACAGACCACATTTGGTTGCCCCTGAGTCCAAGAACCGGGGCAGGCAGGTACATGGCAGGTTATGTTTTGTACAAGAGCACTCACCCGGAGACGAAGAAGCTGAAATGCAGCCTGCACCTTGCTTACTGGGACCTCCGCATGGGGCTGCCCCACCCGAAGGGAAGGTTGTTTAGTCGCTAAGTCATGTCAGACTCTTCTGACCCCCTGGACTATAGCCTGCCAAGCTTTTCTGTCTGTGGGATTCTCCAGGCAAGAATAGTGGAGTGGGTTGCCATTCCCTTCTCCAGGGGATCTTTCCGACCCAGGGATTGAACCTGGGTCTCCAGCATTACAAGCAGGTTCTTTACCATCTGAGCCATCAGGGAAGCCTGAACTAGAAGGGTATGCTTTCCTGATTCACACAAAAGGGCCAGTGGCAGCCCCACTCATGCCATCTTTCTGAGCACGGGGTAGGCACGCCACACCCATTTCTTGCACTAAATGAAGTAAACATTTCAGCATCCCTACCAAGGGTTTCCCCCACCTTTCACCTCTGCTTTCTCTTGCAGGCCCGCCCTTGCCCTTGGACTTACCCACTATGCTGATGACTGTGCAGCAGAAAAAGAGGGAGCTGAGGAAGGACCAGTCTGCAGACCCGCTAAATCACTGGGGCTTCACCTTCTGCAGCAGCTTCTCCAGGTCCCGCTTCCAGCCTTCCTCAACTCCAGAGAGACAGGACAGAGGGAGGGAGAAGGTCCCACCCTCTAAAACAGGTCCCGCCCAGGTGAAGGGGTGTCTTCCCCCAGGACCACGCCCCCTGCCTTGTGGCCCTCATCAACGCCAGATGGGGGCTCCCGGAGCCCTTTGCTCGACGTCTCTGCAGTCTAGGTCCTGCTCCGGCAGCTGCGGAGATCATAAGCCCACGTAAACTTGCGTGATGAGCAACCGTGAGAGAGGCCCACCAGCCTGAGGTCAGTCCTGGAAGCGCCCTAGGGGCCTTCTGAACGTTCTGAGCCTTACAAAGGGGCTTACTAACTTCTGCTGTCTTTCACCCGGGTCTTAAGAACTGAAAGGAAAAGCGTTTCATGAAATGAGAGGAGTTGCGTGATTGCAAACCATCCCCCACTCCCAGAGACCATTAAGCATGATCGAGCATGGGCATCAGGCTGGCATTAGCTGCCTGAGAATGTCTAGGAAGCCTGGGTGGGGGCTGGCTTGGGGGCCCTGGTTTCTCAAGGAGGTTCCCAAATGGTTCCCTTGGCCCAGCACTCAGGGGGTTTGGGGATCCCAGAAACTGCTTGCTAGCTGGCACTGTTATAAGAGGAGATCACACAGCCAGGCACACAGCAGAAAACCCTTACTTTTGTGAAATATTACACAATTCCTTAATTTTATGAAAGAAAATCCATCCTTATTGGAATGGGGACTGAACTGGGAGTCCAGACACCTGCAGTCTAGACCCAGCTCTGCCCTTGACTAGTTCCCGTAGCTGTGGACATGAGGCTTCTTTCTGAGCCTTAGTTTCCCCATGGAGGAGGAAGCATGACAAGGTGAAAAGTTCTGGCTTAGGAATCTGAATGCCCCGGATTGAATCCCTGGCTACTTTTTCTCATGGGTAACCTTGGGCAAGTTGTTTCACTCCCGTTGCCTCAGTTTCCTGATCTGTAAAAGGGGGACAATTCATACCTCATAGAGTTGGTGGGAGGATTAAATGAGATAGCGCATGAAAAACACTCGGCACAGGGGCTACACGAATCCAGCACTTACCAAGCATTTTCTCCGGTGAAAATCAGGGGATGGGCCAGCTCTGCGCCCTGTACCATTCTGTGCATCAGAATCACCCAGGAAACTTTTTAAAAATAAGATTCCCAGCCCAGCCCTGGAGATCCTGCTTCAGTGGGTTTGGGGAAGAGCCTGGGAGTATGTATTTGGGACAAGCTCCTTTGATGATTCTGGTGTGCGGGCAGGTTTGGAAAGCCCTGAACTTGTTGACAGTCTGGATACAGTGATGGCATAATGTCTGATGGCATCTCGTGGGTCATCTGCGTGGCCCAGAGGCAGAGAGAAGGACCCTCCACCGAGGAGGGACTCTGCCACCTGTGAGCAGCCTCTGGTCTGCCCCCACTGAAGGGACCTCCCGCAGGTCAGAGGAGTCATTAACAGCCTGGCTGAGGACCTGTCGTACGTGGGACCCTGTTATCCCTCTGAACTTTAGAGTCAGTGTTTCCTTTGTCTTTTCTTCCCTCTCTATTATTTTATCTTGTTCTGTTGAATACATCTCTGCAAGTTTTAGGGGACAGAACAGAATAGAAATAATGGACAAATACCAATGAAAAGCAATAAGGATAGACGTACAGCGCCCTGTGCCTTCCAAGAGGCTTCATGTCTATTATCTCATCTGCTTCCCACAGGGTCCCTGGGGTTGGCAGGCCTAAGACTGTGGGCCTTCTACTCCCTGGCAGACTGAGGGCTAGGACCCAAGTTCTTCTCAGGACCCTTCTTATCTCCCCTGAGTTGGACCACACACACACACACACACACCCACACACAAAGGCCTTTGGAAACAAAAAGTAGCAGACCACAGGGGCAGGCTGGGGCCGATCCAGTTTGGATGGTTCCTTGAATTCTAGTCCCTGTAAGCTGAATCAGGGTGGGGCAGGCAGTTCTGAGGACCAGCCCAGGAATCCCCGGCTCCAGATCTGGCCAGCCATCCATGCCACCCCACCCCATCCAATCTCCAGCAATCGGTCCTCGGTCTGGGTGGGGCTGGAGCTGAGGCAAAGGGGTGGGAATACCTACCGGGTGCCCAGTGCTGTTCCTACATTCTTTTATAACAACCCTGAGAGCCTGTCCACTGTTCTCTCCCGTTTTACAGAAGGGAAAACCGAGATTCAGAGAGAAGTCACTTGCCTAAGTTTGCCCAGGGATGGGGAGGAGGCAGGCAGAGGGCTCCCAGATCAAGCCTCCTCCAAACCCGTTGTTCTCTGGGGGCTGCTTCCAGCAACAGAGTAAAGACCTGCCCATCAGGGGAGCCCCTGCCTGTGCTGTTACATTTCAGGATGTCACAGAGCTTCTTCAAGAACTCCTCAAACTCTGGGTCCTCTGCCCTCAGGTCCTGGCTGCCCTCGATGGCTGAGAAGACCGCAGCTCCCACCACTGCGTAAGTCACCAGGGAGCAGAGGAAACAGAGACGAGGGAAGAGCTTCTCCAGGGCCTCCCAGAAGCACCTCTTCGCCTGGGGAAGCCCCGCAGCCTCCATCCTCCCCGCAGTGGGCAGGACAGGAAATGCTGGAGAGTCCAGAGGCTGGGAGGAGGTGTGGGGGGCGGGGTGGGTTAGATTTACTTTTCCATTTAATTTTCTTTGATGGTGGTGGTT
This sequence comes from Neotragus pygmaeus, assembly GCA_006410875.1. Lineage (NCBI taxonomy): Eukaryota > Metazoa > Chordata > Mammalia > Artiodactyla > Bovidae > Neotragus > Neotragus pygmaeus. The sequence continues at coordinate 1,106,698 of SJYV01021318.1, forward strand.
TAGTCACTAAGTCATGTCTGACTATTGTGACCTCTTGGACTGTAGCTTGTCAGGCTCCTCTATCCATAGGATTTTCCAGGCAAGAATACCAGAGTAGGTAGCCATTTCCTTCTCCAGGGGATCTTCCTGACTCAGGGACCGAACCCAG
>SJYV01021318.1:1106945-1153074 GCA_006410875.1 Neotragus pygmaeus
GCATTCAGTTCCTCGAGTTTCTCGGATAGCGCACCCCTCTCCCCGGCCCACCCCTACTCAGTGTCCCAAACCGCTGCTGATCCACCGGCCAGTGCACGCCAGCAGCCCGGCCAGCCCCCGAGCTGCCCTTCAGGGGCTTCGGAAAGACGGCCTGGCGGTTGCTTTGTGCTTTGGCCTTTCCCCTTCCCAAGCTGCGCTTTTGACTTCAGGTACCGAATGTGACTTTTGCTTTTTACCCAAGTGGTAGTCCTTCCGGGGTGTGTGTGGTACCCTGATTCTTGGACAGGAAGAAATAATCGTGATTAGTGCGGCCACAGCTCCACGGTTTACAAAGGGCCTTCATCCTGTGTGGGTCTGTTAGTCCCAATTCTTCATTCCTCAGCAGCGTACCCCAAGCCTTGCCTTGGCCTCAGGTGGGCGGAGCATACTTCCGGGCTTCTTAGTGTTGGGACTAAGCCACGTGGCTTTCTCCAGCCAATCAGGTATTAGCAGGTATGACGTAAGCAAGCGCCTGAACCGTGAATGTCAAGTGCAACTTGCTGCCCTGTGCCCTGTCTCTGCTAGGAGGGTAAAAACGTGCCCTAGATGGCAGACGTGGAGATGTGTGTGCCTTTAGATCCCCCGTCACGAAAGGATTCTCTGTGCAGCTCCAAGGAGCATGGTTCCCGACAGCCTCCAACTGTTCGTTCTTCCGGGGTTTGCCCCAGCTTTCAGGCCGTGTTCTCTGGGAGGCCTCTGTCCATTGGCTGAGCAACAAGAGCTTAACCATTTCTGTCACCTGCCAAACTCCCCTGACCTGAAATCTTTGCTCTCTGTTGGTCTACTTTGTCAGGTCTGCATCGTGATCCCAAGGCTCCCCGTGTCCCATCCTGCTTCCTCCCCTCTCCCTTACTTCCTAATAAATAGAGCTTTTGCATATCGTGTTGTTGTCCAGTCGCTAAGTCATGTCTGACTCTTTGCAACCCCATGGACAGCAGCAAGCCAGGCTTCCCTGTCCTTCACTATCTCCTGGAGTTTGCTCAAACTCATGTCCATTGAGTCAGTGATGCCATCCAACCATCTTATCCTCTCTTGTCCCCTTCTCCTCCTGCCCTCCATCTTTCCTAGCATCAGGGTGTTTTCTAATGAGTCAGCTCTTCGCATCAGGTGGCCAAAGTATTGGAGCTTCAGCACCAGTCCTTCTAATGAATATGTAGGGTCGATCCTCCTCCCTTCTCCTTTACTTGCTAATAAATAGAGTTTGTCCATGCCTTACTCTATCTGTGTCTGCTTCACAAGGGATCCAGTCTGCAGTAGTGAGCACCGGGGGTGATCTGAGAGGGCAGGATGGCTCAATACTCATCGGTAAGGAGATGGCGTGCAGAAAGTTCTTGGCTCAAGACTGCCATGCAGTTGTTAAACTTTTGTCAATGGTGAGCTGGTATGGTGTACAAGTGCAACAACCCAGGCATTTAAAACAGGAGAGCGATGATAAATATAAGGATAAGTGTTGGTTGGGCTTCCCTGGTGGCTCAGACAGTAAAGAATCTGCCTACAATGCAGGAGACCCAAGTTCAATCTCTGGGTCAGAAAGATACCCTGGAGAAGGGAATGGCAACCCACTCCAGTATTCTTGCCTGGAGAATCCCATGGACAGAGGAGCCAGGTGGGCTACAGTCCATGGGGTCACAAAGAACTGGACATGACTGAGCAACTAAGGCTACTACTAAGTTTAGAAAGTTATTAGACAGTTTCATTGATCCCCTGAAGGCAAACCTGGAAAGGGAAGTTAGTAGGACAAAGCACAGTTTCCGCTGAGGTTGGACTCGACAGCAACTGATATTCGTGGCCTCCTTATTTCACTATTCATTCTAAATTCTCCTTCCCCTTTGCCACCTCTTTGGCTGCTTTCAGTAGATTTCCCAATGGCATGACCCAAATCCTCGTTCCTGAAAGGTTTGAGCCTTTCCAAGTCGGACTTGCTTGCGTTTGCCCATTCACTAACACGGATAAGAAGTGGGTCCCCTGATTACTACCCATATTCTCCCTGCCTCTGCAGTGTGAACACCTTCATATCAGGTATAATGATTCCTCCCACCTTCTTCTTCTTTTTCAAGATTGTTTTAGCTATTTTAAGGCCTTTCTACTTCAAAGTCGTACTGTATGGCACAGGGAGCTATACTCAATATCTTGTAATAACCTACAAGGGAAAAGAATCAGAAAAAAATATATATATAACTGACTCATTTTGCTGTACATGTGAACATAACACAACATTGTAAATCAACTGTAATCAATTTTTAAAATTAGAATGTCCTTTTTATATATGTGTTTATTTTTGGCTCTGCTGGGTCTTCACTGATGCGTGGACTTTTCTCTAGTTGTGGGAAGCAGAGGCTACCCTTCATTGCAGAGGCTACCCTTCATTGCAGAGGCTTCTCTTGTTGCGGGCTCTAGGGCTCATGGGCCTCAGTAGTTGTGGCTCGTGGGCTCAGCAGTTGTGGTTTCTGGTCTCTAGAGCACAGACTCAGTAGCTGTGGCACATGGGTTTAGTTGCTCTTCAGCATGTGGGATCTTCTAGGAACAAGAGTCGAACTCATCCACTGGCAGGTAGATTGCTTACTGAGCCACCACCGAGGCCCTATGCTTCAATTTAAAAAGAAAGCAGAAAAGGCCCTTTATGTAAGTTTGCGAATTATCTTACCTGTGTCTACAGAAAACCTCACCGGGGTTTTGATAGGAATTGCATAAACCCCCATAACAATGTGAGGAGACTCGACACCAGACTATGTTGAACCCCCCAGTCCATGAACACAGTATGTCGCTCCTGGCCATTGTTTTTGAATACTGCCTCAGTGTGCACCCATCATTCTTTACTCAAGTCAAGAATCAACATCTTAAGATGAGAAGGCATGAGTCGTTTGTTATTTATTATGTAGTGCATGCTGAGTGCTATTTAATGTGTTTGGGGACAACGTTAATGGATGAAAATGTTAGATGGTAGAGGTCAAAAAGTGTATTTGTACTCCTCTTTGTCTTTCCAGAAGACATAGTCCAAACGTCTAGAACAGTGTAAAGGATAACAGAGCCTGCGTACTCGTCGTTCTTTGTGATGAGTATCACGATGCTATGCGCCTTCCACAGGTAGACAGACTGCTGGCTAGAGAAGGGCCCTGGAATCGGCCCCAAGCTGACAGCAAGTGAGATCCAGCTCACTGGCCAGCCCCAGCCCCACCCCAAGGAGCAGCCACACCACACTGGCCACGTGCGTTCTCCTACCACAGGCTGCCCTGGAGAGAAACATGGCCTCAGGGTTCCTCCCTATGTGTGTGTCTCTGTGTGCATGTGTCTATTTCTCACTCTTTCTTGTTTGTTTCTGTTTTATGTTTTAGTTTCTTGGCAGAGAGGCATGTGGGATCTTAGCTGCCTGACCAGGGATCGAACCTGTGCCCCCTGCACTGGGAGGTAAAATCTTAACCACTGAATCACCAGTGAAGTCCCGATTTCTCACTCTTAAGACAGGATGAGCAATCAAGGAGTGCGCTTCTCAATCACAAAGAACCCACCAGCTCTTGTAGAAATAATGAGAAGCTGATCACACTTCTACATTAAACATGACATTTGTTCCTAAAATCACATTGCTATGTTACAATCAACTTGTATGCCATTGGCATGGAAATAGGGACATGTGACCTGCTGTCCACATCGCAGGGCCTATGGGAAAAGGATGATTCCTTCAGAAGAAGTCATAGGCCCAGAGAGGAAATTAAACCTTAAGGACGTCATTGACCAAAGCCCTGGCCGCAGACCACTATTCCCTTCTTAGCCATCACCCTATGTCCTAGATGGGAATAAAGGCAAAGTTGCTTCAATGAGAGGACCAAAAAGCATATATAGTGGCTTAAAAGTAATGGAGGTATACCGACCTCTTACATAACAGGCTGGAAGCAGGAGCTCCTTGCTGTTGGAGCAGCTCCACTCCATCCAGTTGATCTCAGGTGGCCTTGGCCTGCAGCGGCTTGAAGCAGGATCTCAGTTCCCAGACAGAGACTGATGTTAGGTCGAGGCAGTGAGAGCTATGAATCCCAGCCGCAGACCAAGGCCCTGGCCCAACAGCTTTGTAGAAATAAATGCCCACATAGACACAGAAATTCATGAGACAGGTTAAGTGTTTATTACTAGGGAAAGGAATACATGTGGATAGATACACACAGAGAGAGTTGTGTCCACGTGGTAGGTTGAATCACTTACATGGGGCATTTCTTCCGGGTTTCCTTTGCCCAATTATCTTGCCTTGCCTGGTTCCGAGCTTGTTCTTAATTTATCTCAGGGTCCTCCCTTGTGTAGGTGTGTATGTCTTGGCCAAGATGGATTCTAGTGAAGAGGCCCATGGGCAGGCTGACATCACTTACTGTGAGGTGACGCCCCCTCCCTTTTGATCCCCAAGGAGCCTTTCTGCACAGATGTAGTTGGGAAGGTCTCCATGACCTTGAGAATGAGAGAAATATGGTCTCTTATCTGGGCAGGGCTCGCCCAGCTCCTCCTCTTCATCTTGGAGTAACTGTCCACAGGAGACAAACTCCAGCTGCTCAGGCTGGGACACATCTATCTCCTGCCTCACAGTCGTTAAGCATCAGCGTCTTTCCATCTTGTTACCCCATCATATCCTAGGGCAGCAGTTTTCAAAATGTGGCCCTTAGTCAAGCGGCAGGACCATTGCTTGGGGATTTGTAGGAAACGGAAGTTCTTGAGCCCTATCCCAGACCTACTGAATTCAGAACTCTGGGGGTGGGACCCAGCATTGTGATCAAGCTCCTCAGATGATGCTAAAGCGCACTAAAGTTTGAGAAGCATCGCCTTAAGCCATCAACCCCAGCTGCATGCTTAAAACTAGACCCTTGGGCTCGCCTGGTAGCTCAGTGGTAAAGAATCTGCTTGCCAGTGCGGGACACATAGGTTCAATCTCTGATCCGGGAAGACCCCACGTGCTGCAGAGCAGCTAGGCCCACACCACAGCCTTTGAACCTGTGCTCCAAAGCCCAGGAGCCACAACTACTGAGCCTACGTGACCCCACTACTGAAGCCCGTGCTCCCTAGAGCCGGTGCTCCGAAATGAGAGAAGCCACCACAGTGAGAAGCCTGTGCATCACAACTGGAGAGTAGCCTCCACTCTCCACAACTAGAGAAAAGCCCACTCAGCAACAAAAACCCAGCACAGCCGAAAATAAATTTAAAAATACCTTTGATTCTTCACTGACCACTTTATTAAAAAAAACAAACAAACAAAACACTAGACTCTTAAGCTCGTCCCTGTTCTATCTCAAGGGAAGGGAGAGAAGAAGTCAGGGTGAGAACTGTTTTTTTTTTTTTAAACGTCAGTGAGATGGAAATTGCACACATTGCTTGTACTCACCACACTCAGTTGATGAGGACTTCCTCACACTGAGCCACCAGGTCACCCAGAAGATGTAAGCAAAGCATCTGGCAGGTGGCAACTGCCCAGGAAGAAGCGGGGATTGAGTAGAAGCACAGAACTGACCACAACCACACTCGTGGGCCAAGATATCCTGAGACTGTGGCTAAGTCACCACTCCTGTGGGTGGAGGCACACAAATCGGAGTCTTTGATAAGCGCGTTCATAAAATCTCCTTGTAGAGATGACTTCTCATTACCGCCTGCAGCTGATTATCCTGGTTGGTAAGGGAAGAATGAGAAAAGCCAAAAGATGAAGGGTTTTGAAAGTGCTTTGGGAACTCTCAGTGTGCTAAGTCGCTTCAGTCGTGTCTTTGCGACACCATGGGCTGTAGCCGGCCAGGCTTCTCTCTCCATGGGATTTTCTAGGCAAGAATACTGGAGTGGGTTACCATTTCCTCCTCCAGGGGATCTTCCCAACCCAGGGATCAAACTCGCGTCTAAAGCACTGTGTAAATTCCAGGGATGATGTTCTTATTTGGGGATTTTGCTTTTTGTGTGTGATTTTTGTGATTTTTATTATTTCAGGATGTTCCCTAGTGGCTCAGTTGGTAGAGAATCCACCCGCAGTGCAGGAAACCTGGGTTCAATCCCTGGGTTGGGAAGATCCCCTGGAGGAGGGCATGGCAACCCATTCCAGCATTCTTGCCTGGAGAATCCCCATGGACAGAGGAGCCTGGTGGGCTACAGTCCATGGGGTCTCAAAGAGTCAGACGTAACTGAAGTGAGTTAGCACACAGCACAGAATGTTGAGGTATGGAGGTTCCCACCCTTTTCACCCTACCTGTTCAGCACTAACCCCCAAAAAACACAGTAGACATGTTGACAGGAAATTGTGAACATAATCAAGTGGGGGAAAAAAAAACAAAGATGGACGCACTTGTGATCCAGATGTTAGAATAAGGAGATAAGTACTTTAACAACTGTAACTAACATGATAAAGAAAATAAGAGAAAAGGTTGACAAATGGATGAATGAGTAATGTTAACAGAGACTCTCTAAAAGACCATCAAGAAGATATTCTAGAATTTTAAATTTAAAAATATGAAATTTAAAACTAACTGAAAATGAGAAGACAAGGTACAACGTGAGAGAGGATATTTGCAAAAGAAATGCCTGATAAAGGATTTATCTAAAATATATAAAGAACTCTTAAAACTCAAGAAAAAGAACAATCTCACTTTGCGATGTATTATATAAGAGCATCAAATCAACATGCGGTATACCTTAAACTTACCCAATGCCACATGTCGACTACATCTAATAAAGCTGGAAAATAAAATATTTTTAGTTTTTAACAAGAAAAAGCTTCCCTGGTGGTCCAGTGGTTAAGAATCTGCCTGCCATTACAGGGGGACACAAGTTAGATTTCTGGTCCAGGAAGATTCCAAAGGCTGCTAGGCAACCAAGCCTCTTCGCCACAACTACTGAGCCAGGATCCTATTGCCCAGGCACCACAACTCCTGAAGCCCGCGCTCCCGAGAGCCTATGCTCAGCAGCAAAAGAAGCTGCCGCACTGAGAAACCCGAGCTCTGCAAGGAGGACCCAGCACAGCCACAAGTAAATAAATACATTTTTAAAAATTTTAAATGGGTGAGACATCTGAACATATACTTCAAATGACATACATAAATGATATATACACATATACGGGTACAAATCAGCATATGAAAAGGTGCTCAGCATCATACGTCATGGGGCTTCCCAGGTGGCTCAGGGCTAAACAATCCTCCTCCCAAAGCAGAAGACACAAGAGATGCAAGACCCAGATCCCTAGGTCCGGAAGACCCCCTGGAGTAAGAAATGGCAACCCACTCTAGTACTCTTGCCTGGGAAATTCCATGGACAAAGGAGCCTGGTGGGCTACAGTCCGAGGGGTCACAAACAGTCAGACACAGCTGAGCATGAAGGCAAGTACGCAACCATACATTATTCATTTCAGTTCAGTTCAGTCGCTCAGTCGTGTCCAACTCTCTGAGACCCCATGAATCGCAGCACATCGGGCCTCCCTGTCCATCACCAACTCCCGGAGTTCACTCAGACTCACGTCCATCGAGTCGGTGAGGCCATCCAGCCATCTCATCCTCTGTCGTTCCCTTCTCCTCCTGCCCCCAATCCCTCCCAGCATCAGAGTCTTTTCCAATGAGTCAGCTCTTCGCATGAGGTGGCCAAAGTACTGGAGTTTCAGCTTCAGCATCATTCCTTCCCAAGAACACCCAGGACTGATCTCCTTTAGTAGGGAACTGCAAATTAAAATAACAATGACATACAACTACACATCTCTTAGAATGGCCAAAATCTGAAACAACTGCCAACACCAAATGCTGGTGAGCAACAAGAACGCTCATGTACTGCTGGTGCAAATGCAAAATGGTATGGCTGATGTAGGAGATAGATGGGCTGCAGGTTAGACATTTACAATTGGCCTCCTGTTTGCCTTTCATGGGGCATGAAGAAGTGGGCTTCAGGCTGGATACTTAAAATAGCATTTCTTGAGACAAGAGATAGATGAGCTCCAGTTGAGGCATTTACAATCAGCTTCCTGTTTGCCTTCCCAAAGGGAAGTAACAGCAGTAACAGGATAAATAGCCACATTTGTCTCTTGTAAACACCAGGCTTCTCTGGTGGCTCAGATCGTAAAGAATCCACCTGCAATACAGGAGACCTGGGCTCTATCCCTGAGTCAGGAAGATCCCCTGGAGTAGGAAATGGCAACCCACTCGAGTATTCTTGCCTGGAAAACTCCATAGAAAAAGGAGACTGTCAGGTTACAGTCCATGAGGTCACAAAGAGTCGGACACGACTGATCAGGAAAAAAAAACAAAAAACCACCGTAAGGTAACAGTCATGGCAAGGACAAAGAGGGGCAAAACTCTATTTGAGTAAAAGATTAAGGGATCTCCGCTCTCTCCGTCTTTGGAAACCAGGAAGATATTACTCATGCACAGAAAGTCTCCTTGTGGATCAAAAGTGAAAGGATAACACCAGGCCATAATGAGTCTTGCTCCTCCCAGAAGCCTTCACTTCAAGATCCACCTTGGCTGAGGGGTGGGTGTGCACTCAGGGGAGGGTCTCAAAACAGGTCGGTTCAGTTCAATTCAGTCGCTCAATCGTGTCTGACTCTTTGTGACCCATGGGCTGCAGCACATAAATGTAGGTCAGGTAAGGAAAAAGAAACCAGGTAATTGGCCTGAAGGAAGACCCAGAAGAACTGACCTACATAAACGACTTCATCACCTGTTTGCTGCACTCCTTCTCACTAGCAGGGATGCCCACACGCTTTCTCCCTGGGTGTGCCTCTCTGCCTTGCTTCTGTCTTAACTAAACAAGCCATTTCTCTGTGTGCTCTCCCACCTGTTCTGTGCTGCATCTCTAATAATAAACTTTGTACCTGCATTTACAGTTTCTGCCTCCGTGATAAATGCATTTTTCACTGGGGGCAAAGATCCAGGGAAACATAGCCTCTAACTTCTAGCCCTTACTGATCCGGTGACTAGGATTCCTGGTTCTCATCCAGGCTACCCACGTTCAGTTCCTGGGTAGGGGATTAAGATCTCCTTTTCCGCCACCACTCACTGCTGCCTTGGCAAGATCATAATCACTTTGGAAGACAGTTTGATGTTTTTGTTTTCATAAGATTCAACACACCCTTATAATATGATGCAGTAATCACACTCCTCGGTGCTTCTCCAAAGGAGCTGAAAACTTACACAAAACCTGTGTGTGAATGTTACAGCAGCTTGATTCATAATTGCCAAAAGTTGGAAGTAACCAAGATGTGTTTCACTGAAGAGTGGCAGATTTTGAAAGAGAAAGATCAACATATCAGTTTTGTTCAAAGTAAGTTTGGAGTTCCTCTAAGACATACTAGTGACAAATGTCAGAACTCAGTTGGGTATTTAAGTCAGGACTCAGAAGAGAGAAAAAGGCTGGGGATCCATAACTGGGCAGATAGTATATGATGGGTCTGAATGAACAAGACTCCCCAACACATATAGAATGAGTAGAGAAGATGGTCCATGGCTGAGCACTGAGAAACCTCGACAAGGAGAAGAGAAACCTATAGAAACCACTGAGATCAGGCAGCCAGAGTAGTAAGTGGGAAATAGGGGGATTCCATTTCTGAAGCTGGGACAGAGCAACATCATCAACCCCATCAAGTGCTGCTAATGATCAAAGTGAAAGTCACTCTGTCTTGGCCAACTCTTTGCGACCCCATGGATTGTAGCCTGCCGGGGCTCCTCTGTCCATGGAATTCTCCAGGCAAGAATACTGGAGTGGGTAGCTATTCTTTTCTCCAGGGGATCTTCCCAACCCAGGGATCCTGCATTGCAGGCAGATTCTTTACTGTCTGACCCACAAGGGAAGCCCAGAATACTGGAGTGGATAGCCTATTCCTTCTCCAGGCGATCTTCCTGACCCAGGAATCAAACTGGGGCCTCGTGCATTGCAGGTAGATTCTTTACCAGCTGAGCTACCAGGGAAGCCTGCTGACAGGTCAAGTGAGATGCAAATACATGTGAGTAAGTATATAGAACATAAATAAAATCCTGGAGGGTTATACACTGCACTATTGCCAGAGATTATCTCTGAGGGCTGGAATGCAGAGACTCTCTTTTTAAAAAAATTTTTCCCAGTATTACATATTTCTGTGAGGTATTCATTATTTAAAAGGAAAATCTAATAAAACAATCTGCAAAGCGTATCTATCTTGTGGGTGAGGATTCATCCACATTTTAGATGTCTGATAAATGTTGATTTCCTTCCCTTCCCTACTGTGGTTTTGCATTCTGAAAGGAGTCTTCCAAAGAGGCAAATCCCTCAGAATGGTTTTTAATGTGTTTCGTTTTAGGTATTTTTTGGGCCACACCATGTGGCATGTGGAATTTTAGTTCCCCAAGGGAGACTGAGGGCTTCCCTGGTGGCTCAGATGGTAAAGAATCTGCCTTCAGTGCAGCAGACCTGGGTTCAATGCCTGGGTTGGGAAGATCCCCTGGAGAATGGAACAGCTACCCACTCCAGTATGGAGAATTCCAGCCTGGAGAATTCCATGAACTATATAGTTCATGGAGTCGCAAAGAGTTGGACATGACTGAGCGACTTTCACTTCACACCAAGGATCGAACCTGCACTCCCTGTATTGGAAGGGCAATGTCTTAACCACTGAACTACAAGGGGAATGAATTTCTGCTATCTTGATAGACAGGTAGCAAAGACCTTGCTGAACAGAGGATAGACCCCTTCTGGAGCCCTGACGTCACATCACAGAGGGGCCTGTTGCATCTCCCACAAACAAGATGCTCCTACACGCTCATTTCCCTGACCCTGCAGAAGAAGTAGAAAAGGAACCTCAGGGTCGCCTTGACATCTCAGCACAATGTAGAGTCATTCTATTCTGAAATCTGAATTTTTAGTAGTTTAGAAATGCCCAGTCTTTCAGAAGGTGAACAGAGGTCCGAACACTGAAAAGCATGAATACCCGGCTGGTGATTTCTGCAGCCTGCTGTTCGTTTCTGAGAATGTTCCTGGAGGTGAATAATTGATGTCACTTATTGATGCCCATTCCTTAAGAGGCCCATCTTCAAGGAAGCTGGAGGTTTCCACCCAGAGCAAGCCCAGCTTCCCCAGAGGCCTTTCCAGCAATCAGGATGCTCCAAAGCTGTGGTTGGCTATAAACATCCCACAGTGCAAACACATTTGCATCAAGACCATGAATGTCCTTGATACAATGTAAATATGATGTAGAAAAGGTACCTTAAGTATTGAAAACCTCCCCAGTACAAAGAGAAACAAATCTTATCAGAGATGTTGAGGAGGGTAGTTTTTCCCATTCCTTACTCTGTGCCTCGAATACCACAATTCAGCCACACCCTCTGCCCTGTGATTTTGCAATGCCTCCCACAATTATATCCCTTCTCCATTAAAGTTGGGCTCGGCTATGCAACTTTAGACAATGAAAAAACAGCAGCTATGATGCCAGAGAAGGCTTTTTAATGTGTTTGCATGGATGGATTAGGCTTCTGCTATGCATGGTAAGAAGAGCATCTCTGAGGGCTATTTGTTCCAGACACACAGAGCCAACCAGAACCCCCCTACTCCCACCCAAGCCAAGGCATGCTGGCCAGCTGGCAAACCTGCAACAGACGCAGGAGAACAGATGAGAAGGTGGAAGGAATTGTTAGATGCTAGAACATGTCTTCTACCTGAAGACCCGGTTCATCAAGAAGTAAAACACAGAATTATTATATGACCTAGAAAGTCCACTCCTAGATACATACCCCAAATAACTGAGAATAGGGACTCAAACACATACTTGTACATGAATAGGAGCACTATTCACAATAGCCACAAGGTGGGAACAACCCAAATGTCCATCAATGGATGAGTGGTACCATATGTAATAGAATATTATTCAGCCACTCAAAGGAATGAAATTCTGTTACAAGCTACAACTTGTATGAACCTCAAAAACCTTATACTAGGTGAAAGAAGCCAGATGCAAAAGGACAAATATTGTACGATTCCAAAGTAAGGTAAACACATATGGACAGAAAGTAAATTGGTGGTTTCCAGGTACCAGAGAAATGGGGACTAACTGCATCGGTACAGGGGTCTCCTTTTGAGATGATGAAAGTGTTTGGGAACTAGCACATTCACATAACATAATAGTCGCATAATATTGTGTATGTGCTGAATGTCACTGAATTGTTCACGTGAAAATGATTGATTTTATAAACTATAACAGAGAAATGTGTGTGAATCACTTTACTGTACACAGTAACTAATACAACAATGTTAATCAACTATACTTCAGTTTGCAAAAATGGCTGATTTTATGTTATGTAAACCTTATCTCAAGGCTTCCCTGATGGTTCAGCAGTGAAGAATCCACCTGCAATGCAGGAGACATGGGTTTGACCCTTGGATCAGGAAGATATCCTGGAGAAGGAAATGGCAACCCACTCCAGTATTCTTGCCTAGGAAATCCCATGGACAGGGGAGCCTGTCGGGCTACAGTCCATGAGGTCACAAAAGAGTTGGACACAACGTCACGATTAATCAACAAGTAAAAAAAGAACTTACTCCAAGAAAAAGTAAAAGTTGTCTTCATACAAATGAGGTGTTTAATAACAAGTGTTTACCAGGGTTTAGTGTCATTTCTCTTTTCAATGAATCCACTGTGAAACAGGAGTGTACCAGGTCTCAGAAGCTTGCAAATTTTAATCCACAAGTCGATTTATGGGTGGATTTAAATAATCTGGCTGTAAATCCACTTAACGATTGCCTCTAAATTACCAGCTTGAAGTAAAGCCAAGGCGTTAAGGAGACGAATGACCTAAGCACCTCATCTAGTTACAAGTATGCGCTCCTTCCAGGGATGAGTAAAGTTTGGGGGATAATCTCCAGCCCCCTTTATTAACCCGAGTTTGTGTGTCTGTGTTTGTGTGTGTGCTTGTGGGCGTGCTCAGTCTGTCAGTCTTGTCTGACTCTCTGCAAGTCCAAGGAATGTAGTCTTCCTGGCTTCTCTGTCCATGGAATCTTCCAGGCAGGAATACTGGAGCAGGTTGTCATTTCCTGCTCCAGGGGATCTTCGTGATTCAGGGATCAAACTCACGTCTCTTATGTCTACCTGCATTGTCAGGTGGATTCTTTACCAGTAGCTCCACCTGAGAAGTCCATCCAATTTAAGCTTAGAAGGCTTTATAAAATTGTCTTTACCACCCTACAAGATTAGATTCATTGCCACAAGGGGGCAGTGGAGTTCAGGAAATGCCCCACCGGTTAAGAGGAAGCCATTAGAATTCTTGAGCTGCAGATTCCAGCTTTCATCATTGAAAGTAGTAGCAAATATCCCCAGGTCACTGAAACACCATCAGCTATTTGCAAATACATAGTTTAGGGCTTCCTAGGTGGCACAGCGGTAAAGAATCTACCTGCCAATGCAGAGGACTTGGGTTCAATCCCTGGGTCAGGAAGATCTCCTAGAGAAGGAAATGGCAATCCACTCCAGTATTCTTGTCTAGAAAATCCCATGGACAGAGGAGCCTGGTAGGGTATAGTCCACGGGCTCACAAAGAGCCAGATTTGCCTTAGTGACAGCACACACGGAGAGTGGCTGTTCTAATAGCAAGCACGGAAGGACGAAAGCACAGAATGGTATCCCAGCCAACCCGTGACGATCGCACACTATGAGTGAAAAATAAACCTTGCGTGTGTGTGTGTGCGTGTGTGTGTGTGCGTGTGTGTGTGTGTGTTTTAATATAGTGGGTTTGTTGAAAAGAATATTGGATCTGGAAAAGAATCTTTGGAAAACATGTTCTATCGAGTTTATATAAAGATAGAAACTGGGTTGCGTGAGCGGCCCAGAGCCACAGAACCAGGCCTGGAGCCCAGGTCTAGTGTTTTCTGAGACTCGGTGCCACAGCCTCCTGCTCTTGAGCTTTTTTCGGCCTTTTCTTGAGCTTTCAGAGCAAGTCGTGTCTGCGCATTGACAGGAGCACTTTTCAGTGATTCTTACAGCAAGTCTCTTCCAACGCTATGGTGCCTTCGAACTCCCGCCACGCTGCCCACGGCCCCCATCTCCCGGAGAAAAAGCATTAGCTGAAAAGCCTGGCTCTCGGAATCAGAGCTGGCAGTCAGAGAGCAGTGACTGGGGACGAGCGTTCACATGAGGCTGACGACCTGTCAAAGCCGCCACCGTCTGTCAAGACCTAAGAGATCGCAGCCCGCACAGGACAGGCAAGCAGCTAATGCGCTTGGTCACTCAGCATCAGCCTCAGAGGCGCACGGCAGTTCACCTCGTGACTGGCCCAGGTCCAGCATCTCCCAGGAAGTCCTCCCATCGGAAAGTCCCTGCTAGATGCTAGGGGGAGGGAGGCATCCTGCATGGGTGATTAAGATGTCATCTCGGCACTGGAGAAACTGCTGATCTGCTTGAGAAGTGGGGGCCAGTATAGGAAAGCTCTAGGGATAGGAACCTGCCTGTTGATGCAGGAGACATGAGACTCCAGTTCGATTCCTGGGTCAAGGAGATTCCCTGGAGGAGGAAATGGCCACCCACTCCAGTATTCTTGTCTGGAGAATCCCATGGACAGAGGAGCCTGGCGGGCTACAGTCCATGGGGTCACACAGAGTTGGACATGACTGAAGCGACTTAGCACGCACAAATGAGAAGACAAGCACCAAAGTGGTCCAGAGCAGCTTTCCAAGTTCCCTGAAAGAATCATTCGCGCCAGGATACACGCACACATCAATAGGACCAGACATCTGGAGGAATTTCAACTTCTCCGAAATTGACTCCGAATGGCAATCCCTTACAGAAGGGGATGGTGGGCTTTTTGCCATGCCACTGAAAGGGTAGAGGACCTTCCTCCTATAGCTTCTTACTGAAAACTCAGGTGACCTCTGTGCCACTGTACTCAGTCACGTCTACCTCCTTGCGACCCCATGGACTGTAGCCCGCCAGGCTCCTCTGTCCATGGAATTATCCCTGCAAGAATAGTGGAGTGGGTTGTCATTTTCTTCTCCAGGGGGTCTTCCTGGCCCAGTGATGGAACTTGCATCTCCTGTACCTCCTGCTTTGCAGGCAGACCTTTAACCTGCTGAGGCCCCAGGAAGCCCCTCTGTGCCTCTTGGGTGTCCAGCTCTTTGCAACACCATAGACTGCAGCATCCCAGGCTTCCCTGTCCTTCACCAACTCCCAGAGCTTGCTCAAACTCATGTCCTTTGAGTAAGTGATGCCATCCAACCATCTCATCCTCTGTCATCTGCTTCTCCTCCTGTCTTCACTCTTTCCCAGCATCAGGATCTTTTCTAGTGAGTTGGCTATTCACATCAGGTGGTCAAAGTATTGGAGCTTCAGCTTCAGCATCAGTCCTTCCAATGAATATTTAGGACTGATTTAGGATTGACTGGTTTGATCTTGCAGTCCAAGGGACTCTCAAGAATCTTCTCCCATACCACAGTTCAAAAGCATCAATTCAAAGAAGGCGTTCAGCCTTCTTTATGGTCCAACTCTCACATCCATACATGACTACTGGAAAAACCATATACAGATCTTTGTTGGCAAAGTAATGTCTCTGCTTTTTAATACACTGTCTAGGTTTGTCATAGCTTTTCTTCCAAGGAGCAAGGGTCTTTCAATTTCATGGCTGGATCACCATCTGTAGTGATTTTGGAGCCACTCGTGTCTGACTCTGTATAGTCCATGGAATTCTCCAGGCCAGAATGCTGGAGTGGGTAGCCTTTCCCTTCTCCAGGGGATCTTCCCAACCCATGGATTGAACCCAGGTCTCCCACATTGCAAGTGGATTCTTTATCAACTGAGCCACCAGGGAAGCCCAAGAATACTGGAGTGGGTAGCCTATCCCTTCTCCAGCGGATCTTCCTGATCCAGGAATCAAACCGTGGTCTCCTGCACTATAGGTGGATTCTTTACCAACTGAGCTATAAGGGAAGCACCCCCTCCCCAACCCGCGAGCCCTCCCACTAAAAAAACCCTCAGAGCTGGACTTCTTGTAATTGCCACCAGAGGGAGCTCTAAGAACAAGTCTGAATTCTGCTTTTTTGGTGTTTATGAAGGAAAAGTGGGGGAAAGCTCCCCTCTGCTCTCAGCAAGTCCAAGGACCAGTGAAAACACTCTAATGGTTTTACTTCACTATGAATTTATGACAGGTACACACTGCAAACTGAATCTGGGTCTTTAGATTTACAGATCAGCTGCCTTCCCCCATGGGTTTCCCAAGAATATTTCAGACACAAATGATCTCCAAGTCCTACCTTGATACTCTGCCGGAGTGCACTGTCCAGAGGATCAGATGCTAGCATTCTCCCTGTTTGGGTTCACAGCCTCTGGAACCGCTCTCCCAACCAGAATCAAATCCAAATCCTGTCTCCAACAGCAACAGGAGTGCCAGCCCCACCCCTCGGGGGCCCTCTTTAACAAGCTACTCCCACGAACATATGATAACACTGATGTGACAGACTGTGTTAGCCAGGCCTTGGAACTAAAGTGGACATGGCTTCCAGCTACTTGATTCCATGTGCCTCCTTTTTTACTGCAGGTCTGCCTCTCGACTGGGATGGGGACACGGCAGCGTGGTGTTCTGCTTCCAGGAAGAAGTGAGGCGACTCCTCAATGAGGAGATGCAGCAGCCACATTCAGCAACATGACAAACCGCACCTGAGATCACTTGTTGATTAGAACAGTTGGTGTTCATGAGGTTATCATCCATATTATCACATGAGGATGCTGCACCTGTTTTTTTTTCNTTTGCCCACACATTAATTATTTTTAAGCTTATTCTATTCTGGAAAGTTAGTGACAGTGAACAAATGCAACATATATATATATATATATATATTTTTTTTTTTCTAATCACTCAGCATGTGGTTTAGAGAATTATTAGAAACAACAGAAAACAATTTTTTATTTCATGCACATAACACACGAGCCCCAATCTAAAACTTTATAGTTATATACTCATCACAAACCTAAGCTATCATCATTGGAAACTGAAAACTGATAACTTCTATAGAAACTTCAAGAGGTCTTCTTTTCCCCTGAACTTTAAGAATATTTCTCTCTTGAGTAGGAGGAACACAGAATGATTATAAAATAAATTGACAGTAAAAGAAATGGAGAGTCAATTGTTTCAAAGGGAAAAAAAGCACACACACAAAAAAGTTGCCCATCAGGGAGGGGACTGGGAGTATCCCAAGAATACAAAGGAAAAGATTTACATTGTTTAAATTGTTTCCAGAAAGACTAGTCTTTGGATTCGGAGAAGGCAATGGCACCCCACTCCAGTACTCTTGCCTGGAAAATCCCATTGATGGAGGAGCCTGGTAAGCTATAGTCCATGGGGTCTTGAAGAGTCAGACAAGACTGAGTGGCTTCACTTTCACTTTTCACTTTCATACACTGGAGAAGGAAATGGCAACCCACTCCAGTGTTCTTGCCTGGAGAATCCCAGGGACAGGGAAGCCTGGTGGGTTGCCGTCTATGGGGTCGCACAGGGTCGGACACGATTGAAGTGACTTAGCAGTCTTTGGATTAGTCAGCACAATTTAAGGGAATGGCAGATAACAGTCAACAAAGAGAAGCACAGGAAGAAATGAAAGAGTAAAAAGGCCAAGCAACTGTCTATGTCCTGTTGAGAAAGGTTAGACCCTTACTGTGGGCATCGATGTTCTTGTCCCTAAGGGATTCCTTTCCTTATGCGATAAGAAATATAAAAATACTTCTTGCAACAAGGAAAAGATACAGCTTCTTGAAGGCTACAATACGATTTCAGTGTGTTTAAAAGATACCCTTTATTCAGGGTAAATTTGACATCTTTAATGCCTGACTAACTTGTATGCAGTCCAGGTCTTATAAGGATATTCAACAGGCAGCAAATTCTGAAGTAGGGAAAAAAAAAAAAAAAGGAGCATGAAAAATGTCACATTAGGTCCTTTGCACACACTTTCCTTTATACTGAAATCCTCTCCACATGCACATCCAGCCCCTTTCTCCCACCTTAGGTTTTGGGTTAAATGTCATCTTTTTAAGGACTACTTCTTTGGTCTGTCTTAGTCCCTGGTTTCTACAATACACTGCAATTTATAATCATCACATACATGTCTCTTTTTACTGATTTACTGAAGCTTTTTCCATAAAGAAAAGCTTCATGATAACAGTAGCCATTTCTGTGTTTTTTACCTGATGACTCCAGAACCTATAACCTTGTAAACACTAAGTAAATATTTGTTCAATCAATCAATGAATTAATCATGGATAAGTTAATATTTGTCATTAGTGCCAAAAACAAAAACTTCTAGAGAAAAAGTAATCAAAGGGCTTATCCATGGCATGCAGGAAGCTTAAATTCAGTTTCCCAAAGCAGTCTGTTATAGGAAAGACTTAACAGAAATAAAAATTTGAAAAGATGTGTTTTCTCTATTGATCACAAAAACACCATTCTTTAGGACTGCTTCTGGAATCTGCAAGTTAGTTACTAATATATAACAAACTATTTCCACTGTTAACTATGCAGTGCCCACTTTACTGACTTAAGGCAAATATCTGGGCTTCTTTGATGGGCACCATTACCATTTAAATGCTCAATCCCACACTTCAAGTCTAGCATCCAATTAAAATGCATGGGGGAAGTTCACACTTTGGTATCTGCCTACATAGCTATCTATTTATGTAGCAAAAGCTGTCAACATGACAAGAAGAGACAGAATTTTTTTTTCCCCTTGTTCAGGAAGCACACTAACAACATTCATTAACAAAAGAAATCAGAGCAAATTCAATCTATGTACTTGTATCCATCTCAAGGTATATGAAGATGAGGATACTTTTAAATTGCTTCAAGTATAACTACAGGTGGATTCCCTGGCTTATAACATTCTAACTTTCTATTTCATAGTTCCCTGTACCTTTGTTTTCTTCCCTACCCACCCCTAGGCTTGTACACACTGATGATGCAGTAATGACAATGAAGATTTAGGTAGCCAAAATTTAGTCTCTCTCTTCCCCTTCCACACTCCCTCCCTCTCCATATTCATGCATACATACATATATACATTTTCTTTAACCTTTGAGAGTTGGTCTCATCCATCATAGGCCTTTAATCTTATGTACTTAATATGTATAGTACACTTTTGAATTAAAGAATAATGGTTTCTTTTATACATTTGGATCTACACATATAGCATTAAGTATCTGCTAAGAATTAGAGTGACTGACTGTGTGTTTCAATTAGGACATGGGCCAGGAAATTTTGGATAAGCCAATAGTAATCAAACAATTTAACTAAGCTTGGTGTCAGATAGTTTTTTTATGACAAACCACCCCCAAAGTTGGTGACATACAGCAACAAACATTTATTCCTACACTCACAGGCCTGTAGCTTTGCTCCATGTATAGTCATTCTGGACCAAGACTGAAGGGACAGTAGCCACGTGAGACCATATTCTTTCCATTAAAGTATTCTGGAGCTTCCTGAGGAACAAGCAGAAGTATTTGGTGCCTTCTAAAGTATAGGCCTATAACTGGCACAGTGCCACTTCTGCTCACATTCCTTTGACCTATTAAGAATAACGCCAAGTCCAAAAACAAAGGGACAGGGAAATACACTTTTTCGAAGAATATGTGGGAAAACAAGTGACTATTTGCTAAACCATATAATCCACTGCACTCTACTTTCTTGTACAAATTTATGTATGTGCCTACCTCATGCAAAATATGACTCTCAAAAGAAGACATCTCAAATGTCACATCCACTCATGGCATCAGACATGAAGTCCAGAATGCTGTGATATATATATACGACAGGTATATCTATGATAGATAGATATATATGATAGATATATCTATACATCTTCTGGGTGGGGAGTTGGTTTCCAGCTGAATCCAAATTCAGTTCTTCTTGATCCAGAGGCATAAGAACTAAAGAAGCAAGCTATATGCCCAACATCCAATGTGAAAGATATATATGATAACATTTCTATCCAAAAAGCAAAAGACTTCCCAGCACATGGCAATTACCAGTCTCCAAAACTTCTTAAATAATGCTGGAAAACGCTGCAGGTTTGTTTTACTCTGAGGAGGGTCGTGTTCCTTCATTGCTGCTGCTGCTGCTGCTGCTAAGTCACTTCAGTTGTGTCTGACTCTGTGCAACCCCATAGATGGCAGCCCACCAGGCTCCCCCGTCCCTGGGATTCTCCAGGCAAGAACACTGGAGTGGGTTGCCATTTCCTTCTCCAGTGCATGAAAGTGAAAAGTGAAAGTGAAGTCGCTCAGTCTTGTCTGACTCTTCACGACCCTATGGACTATAGCCTACCAGGCTCCTCCGTCCATGAGATTTTCCAGGCGAGAGTACTGGAGTGGGGTGCCATTGCCTTCTCTGGGCTCAAGTTACTCTGCCTGGAATAGCGCCACATTGTTGCCCATAGTTCTCAGCTCTGCTCTCTGCAAGGTCCTTCCTTTTTCACCATTTTGGATGTCTACTTCTAAAAAGCACAAGGGGGGCATATGATTTTCTGTGGGAACAAGAGGTTCTTTTGTATGTCAAATACATCTCTAATTCTTTTTTGTTGTTGTTGCAATAGACATAAATTTATTTTCAAAAGATTTGGTGACCTTGTAATTATGGAATGAAAGCAAATTAAGCAGCTGCTTGTATCCCGAGGTACAATCTTGCTCATTCTCCACCTCAACCCCACCTTGTCCCTATTCATATTTATAAGTGATTCATCTCTAATTCTTTGTGTTTAGGATGGCAATGTAACTCTCCCAAACACTTGTATCTCAAACACATTTCCACATATTTGATTCTACTCAATTATTTTATTTTTTTTGCTATTGCTAAGTCACTTCAGTCATGTCTGACTCTGTGCAACCCCATAGACAGTAGCCCACCAGGCTCCCCCGTCCCTGGGATTCTCCAGGCAAGAATACTGGAGTGGGTTGCCATTTCCTTCTCCAATGCATGAAAGCGAAAGGTGAAAGTGAAGTCGCTCAGTCATGTCCGACTGAGCTACCCCATGGACTGCAGCCTACCAGGCTCCTCCATCAATGGGATTTTCCAGGCAAGAGTACTGGAGTGGGTGCCATTGCCTTCTCCATACGTGCCCAATTTCACCCCACATTTGTTTTCTTGACATGTCTCTTTCTGTAGATTCAATTATGGCTACTTTGGATCCATGGGACTTTTGCAGGACTATATCCTAAGGGTTTCTGGAAGCCTTTTTGACAGTTGAAAGAATCTACTAAATATCCTCTTAAACTTTTTCCAGGTCCTAACAAAGGCTGCATCAGTTACAGCTTGGATTTGGTCTTTAAACTGAAGCTATGCCATAATGGCACCACACTGGATTTGTTGAGAAGTGGTGCCATTTACAATACTGCAATTTCTGAATTATTTACAATAGTTCCAAATTCTGCTTACAAACACTTTGTTTCTCCCAAGCTTATTTCTTTCTTAATTGCCTTGTCAAATACAGTTAGTTGCAACCAGCTCCCATTTTCATCATTTCGTCTCTGCAACACTTAAAGTTACGAGATGATTCACTCTATATACTTTCTTCTAAGTCAGAGTGTGGTAGAGTTTTACCAAAAATGTTGCCACTAACTAAAACAGCTACCCATTTTTCCATGTCCAGTGAAAATCCCTAACCACTCACCACTTGTTCCTAAAGCTAATGACACACACTTCAGGTTTTAGTAGTATCAACATCCACTAGTAGGTACTGTTGAACCAGACCATATGTCATACTAGTTATCTAATTCTCTGTAATAAATTACAACTCTTAAAATAACACACATTTAGTATCTCACAATTTAGCTGGATTCGCTGCTTCAAGTTCTCACATGACGTTACAATCAAAATGCTGGGGTAGGCTCTTGTCTCAGTCTCAGTTAGGGATTAGGCCACCTGCCCACTCATGTAGCTGTTAATAACATTTATTTCCTTGTAGTTGTAAAATTCATAGTAACTGGCTTCTTCAAAGACAATGATGTAGAGACTCCAGCAAGAGAGGTACTACAAGCTTATGTAATAACACAAATATAATCACATACATCCCCATTACCTTTATCACATTTTGTAGAAACAGGTCGCATATCCTGACCACTCTTAGGCGAAGGGATCATACAAGGATGTGAACACAGGAGCTGAGGATCATGGAGGCAGGGAATCAGTTGGTTATTTGACACCACATCTCCCTTCTAACCGGCCAACTAGACCCTCAGAATCTTCTAACTTTTGTTTATGACTTTGGGTTAGAGTTTGCCAGGGAGAGGAACTTGTGTGATTTGGACAACAGCAGTGAAACAAAAGCCACTATCCATGGAAGACTGTGGCACCCAAACACAGAGACTTTACAGTACTCCTCAGATGCTCTAGTGTTATAGTTTGCAGCTTTTCAGATTTCTCTGTAAATTCTGTCTGCTCCACACACTCCAGTGCTTCTCACCAAAGTCATTAATTACATTAATTACAGAGCATTTTTCTGCTTCTCTGTGTTTTCCAGACCTTCATTACCCCAGCTTCTCCCTAATTCATCCAAACCTTAATGCCTATATTAAATATCTTTTTCCCATAATAGTTGTGGTGGTCCTATTTTCTTGACTAAACATAGATAGATACACATGTACAGCAGACTCAAAATTTCCAAACATGTCTTACAACTAAATTATCTTGGGATTATTTTTAAAGGTCTATATTTCAAACCAGAATCTTTAGAGAGTGGGCTCTAGAATCTGGATTATCACAACAGTTTCCAAAGTAATTTTGATACAAAATCAATTTGAGGAGCCCAATGAAGCAGCATTAAGCTGTAAGTCTGGAGATCTGGACCAGAGTCTCAGCTCTTACGTCAGTTAACATGCTGACACTAGATAAGTTACCTAATATCACTATATTTCTGCATATCATACACAACATTTCCTTGTACGTCAAAGAAGACTAGATTATTTCTAAGGTTCCTTTGATCTGAAATTTGATTCTGAGATTCTATTTCAAACACAAACATTGTTATCTGGGTTTTAATCCAAGCTCCATAACTTACTAGATCTGTGACCTTGAGATTATATCAATCCTGTAGGCTACATTTTCCTCATCTATAAAACAAGGATGATAATAGGGCCTACCTCAATGGGTAGTTATGAGTATTAAATTCATTAAATCATATGATGCCTGTAAAATATTTAAGAGTGTTTGGAATGTGGTAATCACTACAGGGTGATGGTGGTGGTTTGGTCGCTAAGTCGTGTTCAATTCTTGTGACCCCATGGACTGTATATGAGTGCTTATTAAAAAAAATTTAAATGTAGCTTAAGTGTGCTTAGTTGCTCAGCCATGTCTGACTCTTTGCAACACCATGGACTGCAGCCTGCCAGACTCCTCTGTTTATGGGGATTCTCCAGGAATGAATACTGGAGTGCATTGCCATGCCCCCTATTCCAGGGGATCTTTCCAACCAAGGGATGGAACTCAGGTCTCTGGCATTGCAGGCAGATTCTTTACTGACTGAGACACAAGGGAAGCCTAGAGAATGTAGCCTCAGTTCAGTTCAGTTCAGTTGCTCAGTCGTGTCCAACTTTTTGCAGTCCCATGAATCACAGCACGCCAGGCCGCCCTGTCCATCACCAACTCTCAGAGTTCACTCAGACTCACGTCCATCGAGTCAGTGATGCCACCCAGCCATCTCATCCTTTTTCATCCCCTTCTGCTCCTGCATCCCTCTCCCAATCCCTCCCAGCATCAGAGTCTTTCCCAATGAGTCAACTCTTCCCATCAGGTGGCCAAAGTACTAGAGCTTCAGCTTTAGCATCATTCCCTCCCAAGAAATCCCAGGGCTGATCTTCAGAATGAACTGGTCGGATCTCCTTGCAGTCCAAGGGACTCTCGAAAGTTTTCTCCAACACCACAGTTCAAAAGCATCAACCCTTCAGTGCTCAGCTTTCTTCACAGTCCAACTCTCACATCCACACATAATTACTGGGAAAACCATAGCCTTGACTACACGGACCTTTGTTGGCAAAGTAATGTCTCTACTTTTCAATATGCTATCTAGGCTGGTCATAACTTTCCTTTCAAGGAGTAAGCGTCTTTTAATTTCATGGCTGCAATCACCATCTGCAGTGATTTTGGAGCCCCCCAAAATAAAGTCTGACACTGTTTCCACTGTTTCCCCATCTATTTCCCATGAAGTAATGGGACCAGATGCCATGATCTTCGTTTTCTGAATGTTGAGCTTTAAGCCAACTTTTTCATTCTCCTCCTTTGTAACTTTGTACAGGAGACAGGGATCAAGACCATCCCCATGGAAAAGAAATGCAAAAAAGGAAAACGGCTGTCTGATGACACCTTACAAATAGCTGTGAAAAGAAGAAAAGCGAAAAACAAAGGATAAAAGGAAAGATACAAGCATTTGAATGCAGAGTTCCAAAGACTAGAGATTTCTTCAAGAAAATTAGAGATACCAAGGGAACATTTCATGCAAAGATGGACTTGATAAAGGACAGAAATAGTATGGNCGGGATACCAGGGGGCAGTGCTGCGCAGCGAATGTGGCCGAACCCCAGCTTGCCTCCGGTTCTCCGACTCCCCTCTGGTCTCTCAAATCCGCTGCAAAGTTGCACCTAGAGTGCGCCTGACCCCAAAAGGCCCCTCATCCCAACACGTTAAAGAGGGCGCGCTCTTCCCCCTCCTCGCGCGGCGCTCGGTGAGGCCGTACTGAATGTCTTTGCTCAGTAAAGACACTGCCACCTGGTTGGTTTTCCACCACTGATTTTGTCCCCAAGAAGCGTAAGCTGGGGCGGCGGGGTGCCCCATCGGGTTTTTTTCAGGCCTTGCAGGTCAACAAAGGAGGTTGGAATTTGGGGGGCCCAGCCCGCAAAAATGCAGATGCCACTTTGAGAGCAAAGGAAAGGGCGATAGCTTTCCATCGCCTCCCGGGTTAGGTAGAAATTGGTCTAAGTAAAGGTCAGCTGAAAGGTGGAGTCCCACCCTTCGTCGTGTTGGAGCCAACCCAGAGGGATGAGGGTGGAAGGGCTGATCTTTAGCCCAGGACCCAGCCCCCAGGCCCACCCCATCCCCGGATTCTCGTGCTGTATGGAAAAAGTGTCTTTCCTTGTAGCCTAGAGGAGGCTGTGTTCCGATTTAAACCTGCAAATGCAGGGGGTAGCATGACCCAGTGACACTCACAGGGCTCTTTCTACTCTGGAGGCTATGAATTCCACTCCCTGTCCCGTGGAGGAGGAAAAGGTCTCGCCAGGGAGCTCCCTGGCCAAGTGTGCACCCAGGAAGCTTGGTGAAATACAACGGGAACATGATTTTCTCTTTGGGCTCAGCCTGCTCTTGCTGGGATTTTTGTTTTTGTTTCTCTCTCTCTTTTTCACTAATAGCCGTTTTGCAATAAATAAAATTAAAAGGCAGCTGCATGTCAGCGTTTGAATGCTGTTCTTTGAAGAATTCACACTTTAAAATTGCTTTCTGTAAGCCCAGAGGAAGAACTTATAAACCACCGTTATGTAATTTGAAACCATCAATAGCCCCTCTTTAAGGCTGTCTTTATTGTGGGAAGTCAAGGTAATGATTTTGTCGCTGTCTAATTTCATCCCAATGTACAGCATCGCTTTTATAGCCTTTCAAAGGTAAGTGAAAGGCGTCAATCTGGGAACCTTTTTGTGGCCGATTAACAGTTTAAAATGGTTTTCTAACCCTGTCACAACTATTGGGCTGATAAACAGGATTTCTGCAGAGGCATTAGCAAGTCTGTAAATAGATCATTTTTTTAAAAACTCAGGCAATTCTGCCGTTCCTCTGGCAAAAATAAAACATAAGTCCACAGGGTGGTGTGCTTGTGTCTCACCTCCTAGAAGAGGTAGTTATAAGCGACTTCTCAGGAGCTGTTTGGGTCCTGGTTATTATAATGATGATGATTGCTGCCATAATCTTAAAAGAAAGTGAACAACAAGCTGGCGACACAGGGGTGGAAATCAATGGCTTGGGCGCACCGCATTGACTACCTTATTGTAGGAAATGTCCTTCCGTTAATCACGGGCAAAGCCGGGTGCCGCTGCAGACCGTCTTTGACGTAGAACCATCCAAGTATAAAATCCGATTTTGTTGCAAGGGTTCGACAGAAGAAAATATTTTACGTGGACACTGCTGGGACAACTGCGGGAGAAACGGAGGAAATGAAGGCAAACTAGACGCTCGGGGTGACCCATCGGTCACCTTTCATTCCCCTAATATTTTCAGTAGAAGCAAAAAGACAAACTGGACAATTTGAGACCTTTTAAAAATAAGTTTAGGCCCAGTGCTACTATAAGTTTATTCCCCCTGACGCCGTTGTGTTCCTCAGCTGCCTCAGAAATCTCCAACTCCTGGCCCCTGGTCGCACATCCAGGCAGACAGCCCCACTCCCCCGGGTCACCTGAGGATTCCCTTTGGGTGAGGGCGCGGCCTCCTTCTCCAAGAGGTGGGGCTAGTTCCCCGAATTCAAAGCGAAGGAGACATTAGAAGTAGCGATGAAACTGTCAAGAGGCCCAGCCTGGCACCCACTCCAGCAAGTCACCAGGGGAGGCGACACCCCCGAACCTGGAGCACACCCTCCAAGAAGTTTCTTCGGCGCCGCTGGCGGAAAACTTGGACTGTTCTGTCTTCCCCGCGGCCCCCCGCAACCCCCTGCACGGGGTTTGGGGAGTTTAGGTCCCTGGGGAGGAAAGGGCGAGAAGGAGCCTCTGGGCTGGCTAGGGATGCGGCCGCCGCGGAACCGGTGCCCGGCCTTTGTCCTCGCGGCCCGAGGCAGGGCCCGACGCCGAGGTGAGGTCGCGGGGAGGGCTTGCGAGCGAGCACCACTCGCCCGCGAGGGGTTCCCCGGCGCTCCGAGCCGTTGGCGCGCAAGGAAAGTCGAGGCGCGCAGAGCGCCTCCCTCTCCGCTCGGCTCCCGGGTCCCGCGTGGCAATCCGCACCAGGTCCCGGAGGGCGTCGCGACTCAGAACCGGGGGAGGCGGTGGGGGGCACCCCCCTGGCCGCGACCGAGACCGAGGAGGGCACTTCACGCCCGGCGGTCGCCAGCGACACGCATAACCTGAAGTTCGGCTTGCATCTTCATTCCCGGCTCCCTAGCCCGGGCCGCAGGGGTCAGGGAGGCCCCAAGTGGCCTTGCCTCCTCCCTTCCTGCAAACACCAGCGCCTGGTAAAACGGGCCACCCCATCCAGCCTGGAGAGCCCCCCGGCCGCGGGCTGCCCCCGCCGCGGCTCAGCCTCCGCGGCTGGTGCAGATCCCCGCTCGAGCCTGCGAGGAAGGCGGACAGAGCCCAGCATCCCGGCGGCTCCTGCCTCCGGGAGGCCGCCGCCTGGGAGGGGAGGAGGCGGGCAGTGGGCCGTGGGAGGAGGCCGAGCCCGGGGACCCAGTTTGGCTGCCGAGGGCGCGGCCCAGGGCTGAGCGGCGCGCTCAGACGGAGCCCCGTCCGGGCCCTCTGGTTCCGGACGCAGCCCGAGTGCCGCCCTGCCTCTTCCCCGGCCCTCCTCTGGCTGCGATCTCCGCCTTGGGCATTTCCTTCCCCTCCTGGGGTTTCCACCCCCCTGCTTCTCTCTCTTACTCTCCTCTTCGCTGACTCCTTTCCTCCCCACCTTGTCCCCCGCCCCCCACTCTGCAGCAGATCTTAGAGAGAGCCCCAAACAACCCTCATAAAACCAATAAGCTAAAAATGTAAGCCCTGCCCAGATCCTTGTGCGCATCCTGTTGCTTCTAGAAGGCAAATTGACACTGGGAGGATTTGGGTCGGCTTCCTCTGAGAGGCCGGAAAGCTCTGAAACACTCTAAGTCTGGAGACAGTTGGCTGTTTTCTTAGCATTTCTGCAGCGGTTGAGGATTTCTTTCTTCATCCTCAGGCACCCCCAGCCCAGGGACATTAGCCCATTGCACAGATGGAGGACTTGGAGCTGGGAGGTAACCCCAACTATTATCCACTTAATGTTTCATGTGATGGATTTCAGTCCTCTGAATATGATCTCTACCTCCTGTTTTCCATTCCTCTTGGTTTCTTGACATTTTCTCGGCCGATTTTAGCAGCAGAAAGAAGAGAGGGCAAAGATAGCCCTGAATCGTTCAACAGAATGAAACAGCAGCCTTGAATTTCAGCCACATAACTACTACAAATGAAACTGTGTTTGTGAAAATCTGTAACACTAGCTATGTAATCTGGCCACAGTCGTGGAGGAAAAAAAAAAAAAAGGATACTGCACAGGTTACAGTGATTTTACAATTGCTTCCATATTTTTATAATATTTGTTAGAATTGCTGAGAGGACTTTTCCCAGATACAAGGATGAATGTTTCAACTTGGAAACTTCAGCCTATGCCTTAGGCATCGACAGGCAGGCTACACTTATCAGAAATTGCTTTTAAAATGTATATAAAAGTGATCGAAATTTGTTTCCTTTTTTCAAAAAGTCTCTGAAGTTGATAACTTTCCGCCTTTACCAAATACACTTTCCTAAAACTCTAAAACAATTTTCATGAACTTTTTCTTAGAGAAATCTCACCTTAAATATTATATTTCTGGCAGCACTCTTTAAGAAACAGGAGTTGGAGCACAACATTCACAACCATCAATTTCCTGCCAGATTCTTTGAATTGAGCATGTCTGGGTGCCTGGACTTTCCTCTTCTGGAAGCAGAAGTATCAGGCGGGAAGTTTTGCCTTCCTGGAGAACTCTGCTTTATGGCAAGTCCAAAAGAAATGCAAGTTTTTGCATGCCTATTAGAGTGGACAAGATTTTGGACTTTGCATCAGTGTAAAATCCAGCAGATGTTTTGGACATGCTGACAAAATGAGGAAGATGCAAAATCTAGCCAGATGCATGGAGGATGAAGACAAAATTCCAATAATCTCTTGTTTTACAGGATGCACTCAGATATTGAAGAGGCAGTGAGATCAGACTTGTCCTCAGTGTTTTTGTATCTTTCTGTTTATTACCAATTTTCATTCCTTTTCCAGAGCTCGTTTTGTTTAGCCAGCTCTGAGTACCTAGGATTTACAGGAAAACTATTTGCTTTGGTTTCTCCCTATATTGTTGGTAACAATTTGAACTGAGTCTGCCTAATCCAAATGCTTATACTCTAATTTTGTTCTTTAACAACTAGATCTTCAAATTAAAGAGTTTTTCTGTCCCTACAAATTTTTACTTTCCCCCTCTTTATTCCTCTACTTCAGACTAGCTCTCCTTGCTTGTTATTCTTCCCCATTTATTCTTTTCTCACTTGAGGTTTCTATGATGGTGATTTATGTTACTGAACACATTTTCAAAACACTTTCAAAATTAACTGCTACCTTTTCTCACCCACTGGAGTACCATTTAACCAAGGAGCCGTAGTCAACCCAGGAAGGTAGAAAAATGAGAAAATCATGAACAAGTGACTGAGGGCAAAAACATCTTCTCCTTCAGGTTTTTTAACAAGATGTCTTTAAATTAGAAATATTGGATTAATTACTGTAAGACAAATGTAAATTGTCATTGCTATTGGATATTCACATCCAGAGTTCTTTTCTACTAGCAACATTATAAAACACATATAGTGGCCATACAAAACATCAAAATGTGTGTCTAACCCCAAATGCCTCGTTCCTATAACTAACAATCTCTGGCATCCTTCTTCGTAGGAAAACCTGTACATAGAGGAAAAGGAAGAGTTGGAAGGACACCCTGACAGCTGATACAAAATAATTCTCTTGTTGAAACACTTGAAGGGAATTCCAGCAGAACAAATTAGTATTTCTACGATCTGTGTCTGCCCCAAGGAGAGGGAATTTGGGATGGGAGTGGAAATGGCAGTTATCGGGAAATGAAATGCTTGCTCAGAATTCTAAGCAAGTCAATCACCAGACCAGGCAGGAGTTGTTCTTTTTTAAAAAAATATATCCACTTCCCATTTTGTTTTACCCAATTTAAAAATTTTTCCCAAGAAAAAAAAAATACACTTGTAAAATGTCTCAGTAACAGCGAAGATGAATTGGACCGCAACTTTTGAATGCCACGCAGTTTTAATGGAGATTGTAGAAGTTTGTGGATTGAAAGAATAGTGCCAGCTTGCATTCAGACAGACTATTTTCCATCTGTGTGGTAGAGTTTGAACTGCATTTGCTACAAAAGCTTCAGTTGGCTGAGGGACGACTTTGACGCTGAATTTTCATTTATTTTTCTGGTTTCAAATGTGCAAGGATATTTGTTATTTTCCAAATGTCCAATTTTCCATCATTTCCGCTTTTTATCCACTTTAAATTATGTTTTGAGATGCACATTAGAGATTCTCTACATTTAATATTATTTTACAGGGAAAAAAAGAGAGAAAAGGAAGGTTCTGACTTTCTATGCCAGAGAAATGAGCTATTGGTTTTTGTCTTCAGACATCTCTGATTAATACTCAAAAAATAAAGGTGTTCTCACATGCGGAACTTTGCTAGCACAAAGTCCACCAGTGTGATCAGCAGCCCTGAGATGGGAGGTGGTGAGGCTGGGATGTGGGGGCAGGGAGGACTCATCTGGTACCGACGGTGATGCAGGGATTGTTTTTTACGGAAAGCCTGTTTTGTCCAGCAGCTGGTGAAATTCAAAATGGTCCCCAAAGCCTGTCTCAGAAGCCAGTAATTCAGAAGCAGGAGAGCCAGTTAGCCTCCGGAGCTTGCTTCTTCACTCAGCGACACCCCAGCCCAGAGAGCCTCCAAAAGCAAGACTTAGAACTAACCAAAGGGAAGCTGCTGGGAGGGGCTGGGTTCCAGGATCAACAGTTTTTTGCGTTAAAAAGAAGGTAGCAGTTCAGCTCCTTGTTTGTTTTTGCTGAGCACCTCGATTTAGCCTCCGTGGTTCCCCAGCAGCAGGAGACCATTACCAGGGACAATGTCCTATTCCATTGTCATCATCTCCTACAGAACTAAAACAATGCTCTGTTTGGCCTCCTAGGCGAGAGGGATTTGCTGTGCTCTTCCTGAAGCAAAGTTTCCGACTGAGTTTCTGACCTGGTCACTGGATATTCTGCAGGGATACCTGGGGACAAATTTTAAAAAAATCTGCTGTCTTGTGTTTTGTAATTTCTTTCTCTGAGAACAGCCCAGAAACTCGATTCTCAATCAAGAGGAATCACACCGTGGCTAAAGGAAGATTTGCTCAAGCTGCATGGGCTCTATCATTTAAATCAGCTAGATAGGATTTATTTATAGTTGTATCATTTTTTTGTTGTTTTGTATTATTGAATAGCAAACCCCTAAAAGGTTAGAAACCACAGAATCTCAAATATTTTCCACTGGGCCATAGTGTTTCCTGTCTGCTCACTTTATACATATAGACACACAGATACATATATGTCTGTTTGTACATGTATATATATATATATAATATTATGATATGTCAAGATTTCTAACATTCGTAACAAACAGATAAACATTAATCCTTTGGAGCTATTTTGTCATACTTGAGATCTTCTATGAAAGTGAAACAAGCCCACGGAATGGAAAGAAACCCTCTGCCATAGGCATCTCTCTTTTCACATATCCCCACACAGGTCTATCGCCCTAAGTGTTTTCACCTGGAAAATGTTATGAAACTTAAGGCAGTTCTAGTGGCTGAAAGACTTGTTTGTCCTGGAGCTAAAGAGTCAGTAGGACACTTAAGACTGTTTTGCCCTTGGACCTGAGACAAGCTGATTGTCGGCATCACTCCAGTAGTTGTTATCCATTTGTTACGTGTTTAGCTATGAGTAACCTGGGAAGCACAAACCATAACCAATTATACTTTTATAATAAAAGTATAATTGGCCAAGACAGGCAACCTGAGGAGATCGAACCTCATGCTAATGAGGCCAAGGTCGTATGCTTATTTACTTTGCTCTGAGATGGTAATGAATAGTCCCTGTCTCCGGCAACCCCAGGCTGGATCTGTGCAAACCTACCTTCACATGGCTAGCACAGAAACAGCTCAGAGCCTAGGTCTTACTGGAAAGCGAGAGAGCCACTGAAGGAGATGAGATGGCAAAACGCTTAAGAGTTGGGGCTCCAGAGACAGATAGACCTGTGTTTGCATCGTGACTCCCCTGTTTGCTTTTTTGGTGACTCTGAATAAGTTACTAACCACTCTTGAGCTTCTGTTGCCTTGTTTTTTAAGAATAGAGAAAATGAGAATAATAGTACTCTATTATTTGTTAGAAAGCTTAAATGACAAGTTGCATGTAAAGCATTCAGCACTCAATGTTAGTGATCATCAGTACTATCTGTGTATACACTGAGCATCTAAGACCCAACCCTATCGTTCTTTCTAGTCTTGTCTCTGACACTAGAAAGATTGTCAATTCCAAGGATATTGTGGTCACATGTTTTACTCCTAGACCGTAAGAGACTTGTCATATACAAATAAAGCTTTGCTAATTGGCCTATACATTTATGGACACATTCTGCAAACACAGTAGTCTTCCCAGTCTTGATTCTTGTATTTTTATGAGAGTTGAGAAATCCAAGATTTTCTAGTTTTTATAGATAGGAACCTTGAAGCAGGAATAAAATGGAATATTCAAGTGGAGTATATCAAGACTGACCAAGAGGTGAGATCATTGAAATCAACACATTTTCCTTAAAATACCAGTCATCTAACAAAATTTACCCTTCATAAGGGCCACTTGAAATCTGTAAGACCTTTTTCAAGTAACTTCTGCTGTATGAGCTGATTGGTGACATACAAGTTTTTATTTCCCCTACTGATGGGCTGAGACTCTGAGAAGCCTATGAACAAAAGAAATACCTTCCAGCTTTTGGGGAGATAATTTTTGTAAGGTTATGGTTATCTTTTATATCCTTCTCCATGGCAGTCCCTCGTCCTAAATTTACTGATTCTGAAATGTTATACTTAGAAGGTCATGCTTTCCTCACTACACTGGTTGGTTTGTAATATGATCCCATTGCATTTTACTAGACATATGTTACATTTGCAGGAAGTCCAGGATTATGCCAACAAGCACACTGGATAACCCCTATGGTTTCTTACAACTGTTCTGAAAACTTCTTTCTTTTCCTTTTTAAGCAAAACTGTGCCTAGAATGCTAAGTCATGGGTTCTGATCTCTTAAGCGCTTTCTTGATTACTGGTTTGGGGCTCACTGGTTCTGTTCTCTTTAGATCCAATTCTACATCTTTTCTCCTATGTTACCCGTGAAACCACCCCATCACATGAGCTGCTTTCCCGTCATCATTGTTTCTTTGACTAAAGCCTGAGTCCCATGATCTCACTGCACTGGCCACAGCTCCAGGGAAGAGATCCCTGCTCTCAAGAACTTATAGCCTAGTTATGGGGACACATGTGCTTGAAAAGATAACTAGCAGCAGAAAGCAAGGCAAGAGTGGGAGGAAAATGTAGTCAAGATGATAAGTGCTACGGCACACTGCACCTGGAACCTCACTTTGCTCATTTGAAAAACTGGAGCTAATCCTCGAAGGTCAGCCCCTCTCATGGGATTTCAGTGAAAACCAGAGGACATGTCTATGTGGGAAGCTTTCCGTCACCTGCAAATCAAATGTACAGAAGAAGAGTGAGCATTGTTAAAGTGTAAGATGCAGGAAAATAACAGAATTCTTATTAAACAGTAAAAGGTTTAATGACAAATGCCAGATTCAACAGCATGGCAGTATGGTTCTATCTGGAGTAGGGATAGGGTAGGGGGTACAATTCAAAAGGCTGTGCAAAGAGTTTTTTATCTTTTTTGCAAAGAGTCATAAGTTATGTTGGTGTGCTATGTGTTATGTTGGAGGTGGTCACATGAATGTTCCCTGTCTCAGTTTTATAAATGTTGGTATATATGAAATATTTACATACCATACATATATTTTACTTATATACTATATGTATATACATACATAAAGAACTTTAGTTATTGGGTCTAAATAATTTCATTTTATAAATGAGAAAACTGAGACCTGGAGAAAGAAATGCTTGCTTGGAATCAAACAGCCTCTCAGTAGCTAAACTGGTGCTATACAATATCTTAACTGTTTCCCTTCCCCCCCACCTTTATTTCCTTGATCTTCTGTAAAGCTCGTTATCCTTCATTCCTCTCTTTCACTTATCCTTACACTCAACCCTGCAGCAGGTCCTGCCAGTTCAACCTTCTAACTGTGTCCCGAGTCCTCCCACTTGTTCCCATGGCCTTTGCCCACGAATGCGCTCATGCATTTCCCCAGCAGCTCTGAACTGATGGTAGAGCAGGGCAGTGTAGCCCGGGGCAGAGCTGGGGTTCCAGGTTTCCTGACTGCACTGCATTTATGCACATGGAAACTTGCGGGGGACTGCCCGTGAAGGGTTAAGTTTTGGGAGCTGCTCAGCGATATTGCTGAGCCCCTAGGCATTGCCCTAAGCTCTCTGTCCCGCCTCCCTGAAGAATGTGTTTACGACCTTGTGTCTCCAAGATATCTGGTCACTATGTTCTGGTCACAGGTGCTTATCGCACTTCAAAGCCTTATGTTCTGTATACAATGATGAAGGTCTGGTGAGTAATTATCTAGGTAAAAATAACCTAGCAGATGTCATAAATCATGTGTGTTATCCTATATATACTGAATACCTAATAAAGTTGGTATCAGACAATGAGGTCTGATCCTCTCAACCCCATCTTTCTGTCATCTTATTTTTTCTAAGCGGGCGTTCTCCTTCGCGTCCTCCTCACGGAGGTTGCTCCTTGACTGTGCTGGCCGCGGCAGAAACTAGAAGTCACCATCCCTCCTGTTGTGCATACTTAACCAAGTCACTTCTGTGGATAAATGCGAAGGCACTTTGGAAGTATAAATTGTTCTTTGTGTATGCATGTGTAGATAGGGAGGCATGCACACAAGTCTCTACCGGCTACTGTTACACACAAAAGGCAGATCCCCTTCTCTCATGTCCCTCAGTGTTTTCCCCAGCTCTCTAATAGACCATCTTACTTTTTAGGGTATAATGTGTCATCAGGGGCCTTCCTTATCCTTGCCAGATGGAAATACCTGGAAGGCAGGAACCTGGGGCCCCACAGGGACAGAGCATGCGCTGACTGGGTGTTGAATGAAAGTTCATTCAGAATAAGCTGTTGCTGTTACTGCTGTTTCCATTCCATCATGCACCTTTCCTTATATCTCTTTAGATAGAAATCGCACACCCCCAACCCCGCCACACATCCATCCTTTGATGCCTGTTGAGTCCCACGTCTTCAAAAAGCTATGCTCCACACTCTAGCTCTCACTGTGGCTGGCCTTTCCTTTCTTCTGAATTCCTTCCTTGCTCACAGTGTGGGCCAAAGAGTTCAGCCCTCAAGCTGTCTTAACTTGACATTTTAATGGAAGAATGGAAGCATCCTGGGCTGGGACCATAATGTCTTAGAGTCTCCTCTCTATAACACATTCACCAGTAAATTTCTCGAGGACGAGGACTTGATCTGTCTTGTTCACCACTGTGTTCCCAGCATCAGTACATTATCCCATAGAATAGATACGTAGTAAGTATTTGTTGAGTGGGTAAATAGATTTTACACATAATAAATGCTTAATAGATACTTAATCGTTCCTGACCAAGTTAGTCCAATAACACACCTAATTATTACTTCTTCATAGCACTTATCATCATTTGAAATTATCTAGTTGGCTAATGAATTCACATGTTCCTCGTTTGTTGCCACTCCAAGGATCCCCAATCTCTCTTTTCTAATGCTTGATGATCTGAGGTGGAGATGATGTAATCATAACAGAAATAGAGTGCACAATAAAAGTAATGCACTTGACTAACCCCAAAACCATCCTCACACCTCTGGTCCATGGAAAAATTGTCTTTGACAAAACTGGTCCCTGGTGCCAAAGAGGCTGGGTACTGTTGAAAGGGAGATTATATTTCAACAAGCAAGGCCCTTGCTTGCTTTTTTCTTTTTTTAAACCTCTCTCTTTAAAAAAACAAAAAGATTATTTATTTATGTATGTATGGCTTTGCTGGGTCTTTTGGGGCTTCCCTCATAGCTCAGTTGATAAAGAATCTGCCTGCAATGCCAGAGACCCTGGTTCGATTCCTGGGTCAGGATAGACCCCCTGGGGTAGGGATAGGCTACCCACTCCAGTATTCTTGGATTTCCCTTGTGGCTCAGCTGGTAAAGAATCCACCTGCAATGCGGGAGATCCAGGTTCGATCCCAGGATTGGGAAGATCCCCTGGAGAAAGGAAAGGCTACCCACTCCAGCATCCTAGCCTGGAGAATTCCATGGACTATATAGTCCATGGGGTCACAAAGAGTCGGACGCAACTTTCACTCTCACTTTCTTGGGTCTTCGTTGTTGGGTGGGCTTCTTCTCTAGCTGCATCGAGTGGAGGCTGCTCTCTGGTTGTGGCACATGGGCTTCTCTTGTTGCAGAGCACAGGCTCTGAGCACGCAGGCTTCAGGAGTGGCAGCACATGGACTCAGTTGCTCCATGGCCTGTGGGATTCTCCCGGCTCAGGGATCCAATCCATGTCTCTTGCATGGGCAGGGGAATTCTTCACCACTGAGTCACCAGGGAAAGCCCTGCCTTCTTCACCGCTCTATCTCTAAATACTTAGACTGTTTGGCAACTGGTAAATGAATGAATGAATGAAAAAAGTCACATCACACTATTAGGCTGAATTCTGGCCCTCCCAAATTTGTGTGTTGTAGCCCTAATGCCTACTATGGCTCTGTTTGGAGACAGAGATTTTAGGCAGGCAGTGGAGGTTAAATGAGGTGATAAGGTAGGGCCCTAATCCAAAAGGATTGGTGTCCATATAAGAAGAGAAAGAGACACCAGATCTCTCTCTCCCCGCATGAGCACAGAGGTCAGGCCATGTGAGGACATAGTGAGAAAGTGGCTGTCTACAAATCAGGAAGAGAGGTCTCATCAGAACCAGACTAGACAGCACTTTGATCTCAGACTTCCGGTTTACAGCACTGTGAAAAATTAAATTTCTGTTGTTTAAGTCACCTGGTCTATGCTATTTTGCCATGAAAGCCCTAATAAACTGAAATATACACAGTTACTAACTAGTTGGCTGGCCTCGGACCAGTCTTTTATCCTCTGTGTACCTTAGTTTCCTCACCTGTAAATGGAGCTAATAATAGTTTCTTCCTGGTAGAATTGTGATGAAGATTAAATGAGTTAATATATGTAAGGGATGGTAAAGAATCTTCCTGCAACATGAGACCTGAGTTCGATTCCTGGGACGGGAAGAGCTCTGGAGAAGGAAATGGTAACCTGCTCCAGTATTCTTGCTGGGGAACTCCTATGGACAGAGAAGTCTGGTGGGCTAGAGTCCATGGGGTCGCAAAAGAGTCAGACATGACTTTGCAACTGAGCATATAGGATATTAGGTTAATAGTAGCTATGTGAATTAGTCATAGCAGGTCCAGTCAATTTCGTGAATGACAGCAATCGTGCAAAATTTTAGAATTCCCAAGTAGGACAAAGAAAATGTCATCTGGAGAAAGAAGTGACTTGGAGAGGTCTCAGACAAGCAGGCAGATGTGAAGGGGCAGGGGAGGAAGAGAAGAAACTCTGGGGAGCCAGGGATGGGAGGCGGCACTGAGTGGAGTGTCCTGGGGCAGCAAATAGGGTAGCATGGCTTGGGCAAAGAGTCTGTAGAGAAGAGAGCTCCATTTTTATTGCACAAAAACACCAGTGTTTCAAAGCAAGGGAGAAGCCAGCAGACGTTCTGAGAGTGTTTTGCATCACTGGTGATTCCGTTCCATTTATCGACCTTCTCGGGTTTGCCAGCAGGCCCTGCTCGCCTGCCCGTCACTAGCTGTCACTTCTCACCCTTCTTGGCACCGTGCTCTTTCTTACTCAGCACATTCTGCTTCTCCTGTTTTCCTCCAAACACCCACCAGCGTCAATGTCCTGGTACAGCGAGACATTAGCCACTGGGCCACACAGTCCCCAGTCTGACTCTCCCTCCCCTTCTGGCATGCGAAGATTTGCCCTGTAAAGAGAATTTAACTAGAATGTTTTTTTTTCTTTTTTCAGTGTCAAGTGAGTTGATCCGTGTAGACAGCTGGAATCCTTTTGGGTTTGGTATTATTGGTTTTAATCCTCAGAACCTGGGGAAGTGTTGGGGTCTGAATCTCTGGGTCTCACGTTGCCTTTCTGTTTCTTCTTTCCTCTTCTAGAGCTGAAGGACCAGCCTTGGCATCCACGGACACGTGCCTGTATTTTCTCCTGCTCCGTGTCTGGCAGGGTAAGCACCAGCCTGTGGTCTCTGACACCAACTCTTCAGGTGCAGGAGAGGGAACGTGGATGCTGGAGTGAAAAACATAGGCTGGTTATTCCGACTCTGTTTCTGCTTCCTCTAGGCTTGTCATTCTGGGAACCCCGAGCCTCAGTTTTCCCATCTGTAAAATGGCACAGACAGTGGGGGAAGATTGATATGAAGGTCCCTGTGGAGATGTCACACTCCAGGAGGATGTGGTTCTTCTCACTGTTTTCACCAGCTGCCTGTCATTTGTTCTCTCATTTTCTCCAGCCTCATGGTAGCTGGATCTCTGGACTGGCGAGGAGGAAAGGAGGGCCCCAGTCAGCATTAGGACCATTCACCTGATGTAGGACTTCCCTGATGTGACTTGGGGTTCTAAGTACTCTGTGGATGGTGCAAACCCCAATGGGCAGTTTTGTGAGATGTGTTTTAGGACCAGCAAGCAGGGAGAATCCGACAGACGCTAAGGCTGTCCCACTTTATCTGCTGCTCAGAGCGCTGGCAGCCTGCACTTCTTGCGCAACCTGGCTGGGCAGAGACGTCTACAGTACATGCTCCCTGCAGCATTTCTTAGACTCAGATGCCTCCATGCCCAAGCAAGGAATTTGATTCAAGAGCCCACCTGGTGAGGAACTGGGAAGCCCATGTCCTTTCCAGGAAAGGTAGTCACTTCTCACCTCCAGCTGACTGTTGACATGGAAAAATGAGCCCAGTGCAAGCCAGTCATCTAATTTTTCAAGAGAAATGGGGAGTTCAGGTTTTAAGATGAAATCGCTTATCTTTTAAATATTGGAAGTTAACTTTAAAAACGTGAACAAAACACAAAATCACAGACTGGATTTGGCTCAGGTCTCAAGCCTCTGCTTTCAAGTAATCCATGTGAGCATATTGGTAAATGCTCGGTGGAGCTGTTGGGTGACTTATCTGTGTTTTTATTTGGAGTAGGACATGGCAACCCACTTCGGTACTCTTGCCTGGAAAATCCCACGGACAGAGGAGCCTGATGAGCTACAGTCCATGGAATTGCAAGGAGTCAGACACGACTGAGCACACACACTGTGTTTTTATTTGGCCTTGTCTAAGTACCCAGCAGTGGTCAAATTTGGATAGCCTGATGATTATGCCATGAATCAAGTAGCCTCTGCCTAAGTACCCAGTTCCTGTAGGGTTACATGTGTAACTACGGAGTCTGAGAATGAGAGCTGGGATCACCAGCTCTCCTTGCTTCTTCTTCATTAAAAAAAAAAAAAAGTTAAGGTTAGATGGAGTGGGGTCTTGCCTGGGATCACTCAGATTTTTAGTGAATTATTTGGGGCAGCCCAACCCCTGATCCTATTTCCTTCCTTTTTTCCTAGA
Organism: Neotragus pygmaeus; assembly: GCA_006410875.1. Lineage (NCBI taxonomy): Eukaryota > Metazoa > Chordata > Mammalia > Artiodactyla > Bovidae > Neotragus > Neotragus pygmaeus. The sequence continues at coordinate 1,146,505 of SJYV01021318.1, forward strand.
GCTTCCATTTTCTGCTATAAAATAATTGCTTCTGTTTCAACCCCAAACTTGGGCTTCCTTGGTGGATTTAAAGAATCCATCTGTAAAGCAGGAGGCAGGTTTGATCCCTGTGTTGGGAAGATCCGCTGGAGGAGGACATGGCAACCCACTCCAGTTTCTTGCCTGGAGAATCCCATGGACAGATGAGCCTGGTGAGCTACAATCCATGGGGTCACTAAGATTTGGACATGATTGAATAACTTAGCACACACACAACCCCTAACAACAGTCTCCTGAGAACTAGTATTCCTCTGAGCCACTGGGATTTCAAGCCACTGTGGAATGAAAGGCAGGTTGAATGGAGTGGCCAGCACTGTGGTCTGTTCTTTATGGCTGAAGTCAAAATCAGGGCAAGTGGGATGCAGAATCCCGGGGACTCTAATTTGGTAAATCAGAATGCTCCGGTGTGCATTTTCATTTGATTGCCGCCGAATTTCTTCGCCAAAATTAACAACATCCCCCTTTTAGGAAGAGCATGGCAACATGTAAAAACAGGCAAAAGAACTTGTCCAGATTAAGAATGTAGTGGAGGAGGATGCTGTAGAATCTCAAAACTGTGACTATTTTAAAGCATTTGTGTATTGGGCAGCAGGGATCAAATATTTGAATGGGGTAGTGTCTTACTCTGCACCAGATATTTGGCCCCTGGCTGGTGTAGAGCTTCTCGAGAGTGTCTGCTCCCCACACCTCTTTATGAGGCCTTTTCTGCAGAGATGGTGGATGGAGCTTGATTTACCCAGGAGGCAGGCTTCCTCCTTCCATGTACCCAGGGCTCAGATAAGCCCTTCACAGAAAGAACTGTAAGGAGCGGGAACCACAGCCAGCCACAGGCAATCAGGCTGCTTGAACAGAGCATCTTCCGTGTTTGGACTTGGTCTTCTGTTGGTGGTGACCTGGTAGCGACACAGTGTTGCCGTAAACAGCCTCTGAGAGTATCAAATGCCACCATCACACTTCCATATTTAATCCCTTACAAAAGCTGTTTATAGTTCTGTGTACTCTTCTTCATGAACATTACACCTTAATTTTATTAGCTTTTTCAGAGAATTCAGGCAGATTACAGAGGCTCAATTTTCCCTTCCAGAAGTCATGCTGGTTTAATTAGTAAATGTTTGTAAAGCACTTTTGAAGAAGGAAAGTGCTGGAGAAGGGCTAAGTATAAGTAGTATTAGAAATTACCCAATTCACTTTATGATAACATCTCCTGGTTATAAATGTCATCCTTTCCAGCTCTTTGGGTGTGTGTTAGTTCTGACCATTACATAATTCATTCCTGGAGAGGGTTTCTGTCTCCTTCTGGGGTCACCTTGGGGTCCCAGGCCAGTTACAGCCCCCTGAGGCCCCCTGAGGTCTCTCCTTCTGTCTACACCTGAGAGTCTTGGCAAACTCTTAGAACAAACGTCTCTCAAAAACAGCCAACAGTCCCCTCATTTTCTTTTCCTCCCTTTGCAAATACTGAGTGCCCACCTTGTACCAGGCACTCCCTCCCTTTGGGTCCTCTTTTCTTGTCTGGGTTAATGTTTTTTGCTGGGTGACCTTGGGCGAGTCAATTCATCTTGCCGCTTCTCTTGATTCCTTTGGCTCTGTTGCAGAGATCTAACACAAAACATCTTGGAATAAAACTATGCTCAGTTCTGTCTTCCTATGTAAATGCTCTCACCTCTGTCAGCTTTAAGTTGAGAATGAAGGGAAGTCCTCGGTGCTTGCACTGCTTTCATACCAATATAATTTTTCCTTTCAAACTTACAGTGATTTCTCCCTTATTATAAATGAATACAGCGTGACATGTATGTAATTTTCTGAGTTTATTTTATAATAAAATGTTTCTCAGAGGTTTCATGTGCTTCTCTGCCCTCTTAAACAAAAACACAACTTAATCTTTTGAGGGTCATTTCCCTGGATATCCATTGCCACGTTGCATTCTACTGTTTTCATGCCCTCAAGAGCACTTGAGGTTGTAGTTACTTGTGTCCAAGCAAAGTCATCCCAGTCTGTGATATTTTTCAAGTTACTTGGTCTGTTTTCTCTTTCTCTCCAAGCAGTATTTTCCCTTCCCATTTGCTGCCTCTAATCATCTATAGACTAGAAAATAGGAGAGTTGGGTTTGTTAGAATTGGGTCTAAAATGAAAGTAAATTGGCTTTGAGTGAGAGACTGAGAAGGTCTCCTGTAAGCCAAGAACCCAGGTTGTAATTTACATTCTTTGATACACACCTTTTAACGACTCCATGGCTTTGCCTTCTTTCTTTTCCAGTTGTGGCTCTCTTCTAGAGGGGGTGAGGTTTATAATATAACTGACTCCTGGGCAAGCATTCCTGCACACTGAAATAAAAACACTTTACAGTTCTGATACAGGAAGTTCTTAGAGATTTGCACAGAGTAGGTGTCAGTACCTGCTTGTTGAATAAATGGCTCCAGCAGCTATTCAGGCAGTCAGACATTTTAGAAAATGATGGGTTTAAAGATGCTTTGAAACACAAATGTACTCCTGTTAGAAAGATACAGATTTATAAGCCAAGTTTCCTGGAAAACCTCAAAATTCTCCCTGACCCAGAAAATGTAATAAAATCAACCTTTCTTTCCCTTCTCCCAGAATGCTTCATTTAGAGAATGTCACAGCCAGTGAGCACCTGTTGTCATTCTCCACTTACCATCCTAAGTGCAAATGGGTCTCTGATTTCCTAAAGGTGAGAACAGAATATGTTCATTTGTATCTTTATTTTTTTAAGTAATTTAGGGCTCTGCACCCTGAGGTACATCCCAGTGAAGTAGCCCCACACAATTCACAAGAAGTGATGAAGAACTTGGCAAAGGCCACAATCATTCATCCATTTTTAGCTCTAACACTTTTATCTTCTTTGGTGTTTAGAGTGATGTACTATGTCTTTTACTAGTCCAGTGTTTAAGATCTGAAATAGAGAAATTACAAAAATAAACTAATAAATTATTCTTTAGAAGTCAGTTATTCCCTAGGAAGTACAACATAGTTCATTGGTCAAGGTCATGAATTTGGGTATAGGATGGCCCTGGGTTTAAATCCAGGCTCTACCACTGCCTACTTGTGACACCAAGTTGTTTAACTTCTCTGAACCTCAGTTTCTCATCCAAAATATGGGTATTTCTGTTACCAATTACGGCATAACAAATCCACCCAAAGCACTGTTTAAAACAACAGCAACCGTAATTTTTTTTCAAGATTATGTTATTTGGACAGGGCTCAGCATGGACAGCTCATCCCTGCCACACATGATACCATGAAAATGTGAAAGTACTAGTCTCTCATTCATGTCTGACTCTTTGCAACTACGTGGACAGAGGAGCCTAAGGCTCCTAAAGCTCCTCTGTCCATGGAATTCTGTAAGCAAGAATACTAGAGTGGGTAGACATTTCCAGGGGATCTTCCCAATGCAACGATCAAATCCAGGTCTCTTGCATTGCAGGTGAATAGGTACTAGGGCTAACCTCACTGTGCAGACAGGCTGCTGAGTCACAGAGTAGCAAAGTAATCAGCCTAAAGCTACATACCTAGTAAGTAGTAGAGCTAAGAACATACGAATTTGACAGCATGGTTGACCCCAAAACCCTGTTTATTACACAAATTTAAGACCCCCTCCAACTCAAAAAACTGTATGTTGCTTCTACCTACAAAATATATAAAGTAGTCAAAAGAACTTGGTTTCTTGTTACAAAATACAAAATTGAGAAATGGAGTGTCCTGGGAATATTTGCTGGAAATGTGGTCAGAATAATTCAGAACTTAACTCTCTGCCTTTTGGCTGATACTCTATCTTTAGCTAAAATGGGGAAGAAATATCTGGATATAAGGCTGTATTTTTCACCTTGGATATTCAGCACCAGTCCTCAATTCAATTGCTTTTCCAGTGCCCTGACTGCCTGCATGCAAGCTAAGTCATTTCAGCTGTGTCCGACTCTTTGAGACCCTATGGAATGTACCCACCTGGCTCCTCTGTCCATGGGATTCTCCAGACAAGAATACTGGAGTGGGTTGCCATGCCCTCCTCCAGGGGATCTTCCCAACTCAGGAATCAAACCCACATCNCACCACCCCCACCATCCACCTCCGACTGTGGTTCAGAAGCCAGCTCCGGCTTGGGGAGGTGGAAGAAAGCAGGAGGGTGGGTTCTGATGCTTGACATCTCCCCTTCCCCAGATGCCAAGGGGTCCATCCGAGAGATCATCCTCCCCAAAGGCCTGGACCTGGATAGGCCCAAGAGGACACGCACGTCCTTCACCGCCGAGCAGCTCTACCGCCTGGAGATGGAGTTCCAGCGCTGCCAGTACGTGGTGGGCCGAGAGAGAACGGAGCTCGCCCGGCAGCTCAACCTCTCCGAGACGCAGGTACTCAGAGACCAGGCCGCACACAGCTCTCTGCATCAGCCTCCCACCCCATCAGCCCCAGCCAGCTCTAGCAGCTCTTCCTGACCACCTAGCTTGACTCTGGACCGAGCCTCCCACGGGAGGCAGAGGAATTGGGGAGGATGGAAAAGAAGGGCTGAAGGCTTTCTCCCTTCACTAAGCCATCCCTTTCCCCCTGCGCCCCACATCTTCCAGGACCCATGTTCTGCCCACTTTGGCCTAGCTCAAGAGGACCCCAAACCCTGTCCTTTTCGTTTCTTTTTAGATCCTAGTCTTGAGAATTCCCTACTTGCCTCTCCTCGTGGAGGAACCTATGTTTGCCCCTGTTTTGGCCACCCCATTTTGGCCAGATTTCCTGGCACCACCCTCTCTGGAGATGGTACCCTTCCCTAACACCCAGGCTCACTCAGCAAGAATGGGGCTAGGACCAAAGACCCCTGTTTCAGAGCGGCGGGTGACAACCAGGGATTAAAAAGGTGCACATTCTGGAGATCTGCTTTTGCCTACCAGGCCGCCCTGATTCTTAATTCTTTTGCTGGCCTTGCATTGGACTCAGCCCCATTCCCAGCCCCAAGCATCCGCTCTGGGCACCTTCAGTGCCAGTNAACCAGGGATTAAAAAGGTGCACATTCTGGAGATCTGCTTTTGCCTACCAGGCCGCCCTGATTCTTAATTCTTTTGCTGGCCTTGCATTGGACTCAGCCCCATTCCCAGCCCCAAGCATCCGCTCTGGGCACCTTCAGTGCCAGTGATGTGTGAGGTATGAGATAGGAACCAAATCTGGGCCCTTGGGAGCCAGCAATGACAATTGTGCTTTATTTCTTCTTTACTCAAAATCCATATTCTACTGGGACTTTGGGTTCAAGAGGTCTTTGGGGCCCAAGAGCTTTGTCTTGTGGAGGTCATTTAGGATCTGCCCAGGGCATGGCTTCAGCTTGGCCTAGGTAAGGCATATTTCTTTCTGAGGACCAGTCCCTTTTACCGTGTCCAGCTCTGAAACAGATGGGGAGCATTTTAGATACAGGATCTGGGCAGAGCTGAGACCCAAGGACAGAGCATACTGGATATCCATTTTGAATTTGAGTTGGCATGTAGCTTTACCCCTACTCTTTCTGCTACCATCCTCTTAGTTTACCAAATCTGGACAGAATAACCTTTCCCTAGAGCTGCCAAATGCCATTCTGGGCCACCAGTTAGGCCTGAAGAGGGACAGAGGACGAGGAAGTAAGAGAGGAGATTGATGGAGAGTACTTGGTCTACCCCAGCCTCCTGACTTCCTCCCATGACTCCAAAGTCCATGACAGAGAGCAGCAGAGTTAGGTTATAACTTAAGGACATCACTCAGACCCTCAAGTCCAGCGGCTGGTGAGGCGGTGGAGAAAGCTTGGCTCATAAAATGCATCCTGCACAGATTCTATGTGTAGACATCCTCTCTGCTTGCTATTAGCTGATAGTCCATCTGACCCTAAAAAGCAAGTAATAGCCTGTTGTAGCCTTCAACAGAATTATTGCTGCTAGGGCTATATTCGAGCCGGTTATGGCCAGGGGTCTGGGTCCTGAAAGGCAGGGCAATACTCCTTCCCATTCACACTCAGTTCCTGCTTCCCTTACACCTTCTCCTGGAAAAAACGGGCCTTTACGCAACAATGGTCCACAGTCCCCTGCGAGTAGTGCGGTGGCCCAGTGAAGTAACTTCTGATCTTCCCAGTTAGGGTCAGGGGCATTTTTCTTTGTTGTTTGTAACCGGGGTCGGCCTAGGCCTGCTTCCACGAGCCACCCGGGAGCGAGCGCAGTCTATGGGAGCTGTGTTCCCCTCTTGGCGGCCCTTGCCCCGCCAGCCCCCCCGACTCCCGCCGCACTTGCTCCCGGCCCGACTTCTCCGGCTCCAGCTTGAGGTTGGGGTCAGGGCTTTGGCTGGAGTTGGGGGAAACCCCCTTCCTGGAGCCCTTGTGCCCCAGAAGCTCGCTCCCCTTGACGCTCGTCTCCCTCTCTCCCACCCTCCCCGGGGCCGGCGCGCAGGTGAAGGTCTGGTTCCAGAACCGTCGCACGAAGCAGAAGAAGGACCAGGGCAAGGACTCGGAGCTGCGCTCGGTGGTGTCAGAGACCGCGGCCACGTGCAGCGTGCTCCGGCTGCTGGAGCAGGGCCGCCTGCTGT
>SJYV01021318.1:1156207-1178076 GCA_006410875.1 Neotragus pygmaeus
AAAAAAAAAAAAAGGAAAGAAAAGACTCGGCAAGTGATGAGTCTGGGGCAGAGGGTGGCTGCCCGGTGGGTGCCGGGCCCTACAGCTGGTACCCTGAGCGCCTGGGACAAGGTTTTCAGACAGAGGAGCCTGCCATGATGTTCGTTCGGCTTCCATGAGGGTCTCACTCTCCAGCCCTCTGTCCCAACGCTTTCTGATCTTCAGTCCTTCTCTCCTCCGTCTTCCACTTTGATGTTTCCATGTTTCTTTAGGAATTTGTCTCTGGACACCCTGGAGTTCCTGCCTAATGACAACGCTTCAGCCTCTAGAGTTTTCCCGCTGCATCTCCCTGGCAGTAATATGTTGGATTTGTGCAATCACAGGGGCCCGAAGAGGGAAGATTTTTGTTTCTTCTGACTTACAAGAAGTCGCTCGGCTGTCAAAGAGAAACTTTGAAGGAGCAAGAGAATAAAATAGATATTAATTCTTGCAGAGATCTCTCCACCGACCCCACCCCCACCCCATCCTGGTATGCACACCGTGGTGACCCATGTAGATTTTGCAGTCAGAAATCTGGGAGAACTAGGAGGCCTGCAGACGGTGCCCTGGGATACACTCTCCTAACCCTAGCCCTCTCTTCGTGGCGTCAGAACCGCTGGGGGGCGGGCTGGGGGGGGTGATGGTCACAGTTCTCTTGGGGAAATTGCCCAAGTGAGGCCCCTTGGGCCACCACGAGGGTACAGCACCTAAACCGCAAGTTTGAGGCATCCAAAATGAGGCAGCGGCACAGGGCAGGGCGGTGGAGTTCCTGAGCTGAGTGTGAGTTGCTCTCTATGCTTTGGACCCTCGCTGTGAGCTCATGGTCTTTTTTTTCCCGGGGCTCCGAGCAGCCGCAAACCTTAGACTTTTGTACACACCCCTCAGCTTCGCTACCTCTCTGCTTTTCCCTCCCTGTCTTTTCTTCCTCCCCTCTTTTCCCTCCTCTCCAATTTGTATCTTTGTCTTTCCCTCTAAGGACCTCTCTCTCTCCTGTGGTAGGCTCTCTGTCTCCACCCTCTTGTTTCTACCCTTTTCCATCACTTCTCCAGACTCTCTCTCTCCCTTCTTCCACTCAGTCTCCATCTGGAGATTTCCACTGCCCCCAGTCTCTCCCTCTTCCTCTCTCTCTCTCTCTCCCCCTGCTTTCTGATTCCTCTGTCTGCCCGGGTGGCCCCCAGGCCAATGCGTGGGTGGTTCTGGCTGCAGTTTCATGGCTGGTGGTCGGGGGGCTGCAAGGGGGAAGAAGGGAGTGAGAAGGTGGCATAATTTTATAGAACAAAGGATAGTACAAAAATTCCAGCTTCAGGGCCCCCAAGAAGCTCAGCCCTCTGCCCTAGGAGCCTCAGCCTGGGGAGTCACCAAGAATATCCCTTACCAGCTCCCTGGCCTTTCTCCTTTTACTTTTTATCCCTAAAAGGAGAAAGAACCCGTTACCGAATCTCTTCTCTGCTCTCACCTCCCTTCCCCTCCCTGGCTTTGGGAGAGCTGCTGAGCATTTCGCCTGCCACTTGGAGCAAAGATGTTCTTAGACTCTTCTGCACGGAATAAGAATTGCAATTTTAATTAAAAAATATTTATAGACAATGGATTTCATTTTAATGTCTGCCCTGTCTCCTCTCCTTCCTCAAGGGCCTCCAACCAGTTGCTTTGGTCCTTGGATTTCTCCAGTGAAGCCTCTGGCCCCCAACTAGTGACTCATAGGCCAAGGAAGAGACAGGTGGCTTCTGAGACAACAGCTGGCCCTTTTGGGGGAGAAGGTGGAAGGGTTCTATGGTCAAGGAGAACAGCTGGAGGTGGGCGTGCTGAAAGGAATCTCATGCCTAGGCCTGTACAAAGCCATATCCAAGTTAGCTCAGAGCAGAGAAGGAAAAGGGAAAACGTCTCACCAAACTCCTGTGAGTTTAGTCGTCAGGTGTGGCAAAGACGAGGGAAGTCACTTCAGGAGCTGAACCAGACGTGATCACATCCATGCTTGCGGTGGGCCTAACTCTGAGCCAGAATCAATTTGTAATGAGCAGCATTTAGCAGTTCTTAATACAAAACACCCGTTGCATACACCACCTCTATTTCTCCTTACTTCCAGAGGTCTAGCCTCATTTTAAAGAGCCACATACAGGCTCCCACCGGGGGAGCCCTCAAATGACTTGCCCACGGCTACATAGTCAGAGCCACAGGACTAGAAGCTCCCCCTAGGTTCAGTGCCTTCCTCTTTCGGTTTCTTCCTCTTCTCTCCCTCCCTCTCCTGCCTTGCTACTTCCCTCACTCCCTCCTTTCCTTCTTTCCCTTCTTTTGTGTCCGAAGTGTTAGCCTATTTGCATCCACGTCTGCCACCTCCTATTTCCAGGCCTCTTTCTACTACACCAGCTGCTGAAGATTAACTTGGTGCCTTCATCAAGAGATCCGAATTTCTCCCTTCTTTCTGTTTTCTTTTTTTTTTTCCTGCCAGTACCCAACTCCTTCCCTCTACTTCCCTCTGAAATGATGCCCATTACCTTCTTTATCCTATACTTTGTATCTTCCAATCTCCTGCAGGTTGACTTAAACACCTGGTCAGAACTGTCTACTAACTCAGGGTTTCTCAAGATACAAACGAAAACTACCTGCTATAGAATCACTTGGGAACTAGTTAAAATACAGATTCCTAAACCTCAGCCCCATCTAATAATCAGAAACTCTGGGGCTGGGTTCAGAAATGTACACTGTTAACAAGTTTCCTACATGATTCTTATCCACTCTAACATTTGAGAATTCCTGTACTCAAAGGCAAACTCACGGAGACCTCCAGCATCCGGCCTAAGGCCTGGTGTTTGGTAGGAATACGATGCATGTTTATTAAACACAATAATCCACATTTTCCGACACAAGTTTCTTGGATCACCTCATACTATTGTAATTTAACACCATTCCTACATTGGGAAATCCTTACAGATCAGAGTCTTCTCACTTAAATAGATTTCATTTTAATGAAGCAGGAGAGGAAGATGGATAGATTCTGGTGGTATCTCAAATCTAAGGGCGGGGCTTCCTCAGGAGTTAAGTGGTAAAGAATCCACCTGCTAATGCAAGAGACGAGGGTTTCATCCTTGGATCAGGAAGATCCCCTGGAGAAGGAAATGGCAACCCACTCCAGCGGTCTTGCCTGGGAAATTCCATAGACAGAGGAGCCTGGTGGGCTACACAGTCCATGGGGTCGCAAGAGTCAGACACGACTTAGCACCTCAACAACAAGAACAAATCTAAGGGAAGGTCTTTTATTAACCTAACTGGGACCATCTTGTTGGGCTGCTCCTGTTCAGATCTGGGAGTTTGGGGAGGGCAGAAGGAGAGTCTTCCATATTTGCTGAAAGACACTCAGGTGCACACCTATCTTGATGGGCCCCAAAGGTGTCGGCTGGAGAGACATCAGAGCTGTGATAGGAGCAAGGCCACCAGGTCCAGAGGGCCTGGCATGGAATATACATCGAAGCTGAAAACGAGCACCACCTTCTTTGGTTTATTTAGTTGATAAGAAACTTATTTTCTATCTAGAAGCATGTGTGCCTATCCTCTTAGCCTAAAAACGGAAAATAAATGTTGTGCTTTACGTGGTAGTGGTGTATCCATTCTTCAAAAGAGCAGCCACTCACACACACACTCCTCAGTATCTCACAAGGCTCAGCATGGTGACTTGCTGCACTAAGAGAAAGTAATGTATCTTTAGTGGTTACTAGTTGTGGGCTCCAGAGTCAGAGTGACATGGGTTCACATACTAGGTCCTCCACTTAGTAGCTGTGTAATCCTGGACACATTACCCAGCTGGTTGTGTTAAGCCTGTATCTACATATGTCAAATGGAGATAATAATGGTAGCTCCTCATAGAACTTTCGTGAATAGTCAAGTAGATAAGGCATGTAAAGCATCTGGTACAACCTAGTATCAACATTCGAATCAGTTCAGTTCAGGTCAGTCACTCAGTCGTGTCCGACTCTTTGTGACCCCATGAATCACAGCACACCAGGCCTCCCTGTCCATCACCAACTCNGCCCACAGTAATAGACATAATGGTCATGTGAGTTAAATTCACCCATTGCAGTCCATCTTAGTTCACTGATTCCTGAAATGTCGATGTTCACTCTTGCCATCTCCTATTTGACCACTTCCAATTTGCCTTGATTCATGGACCTAACATTCCAGATTCCTAAGCAATATTGTTCTTTACAGCATTGAACCTTGCTTCTATCACCAGTCCCATCCACAACTTGTTTTTGCTTTGGCTCCATCCCTTCATTCTTTCTGGAGTTATTTCTCCACTGATCTCCTATTGGGCACCTACCGACCTAGGGAGTTCATCTTTCAGTGTCCTATCACTTTGCCTTTTCATACTGTTCATGGGGTTCTCAAGGCAAGAATACTGGTTTGCCATTCCCTTCTCCAGTGGACCACATTCTGTCAGACCTCTCCACCATGACCCACCAGTCTTGGGTGGCCCCACACAGCATGGCTTAGTTTCATTGAGTTAGACAAGGCTGGGGTCCATGTGGTCAGATTGGCCTGCTGTTGTGATTGTGGTTTCTGTCTGTCTGCCCTCTGATGCCCTTTCTCAGCACCTACCGTCTTACTTGGGTTTCTCTTACCTTGGACGTGGGGTATCTCTTCACGGCTGCTCCTGCAAAGCGCAGCCACTTCTCCTTACCTTGGACGTGGGGTAGCTCCTCTCAGCCGCCGCCCCTGTCCTTGCTTATAGGTTTATTTTATTAAACTCTCTAAATTTCATAGTATGGATGTATCCCTTATTGATGGAAACGTGTTTTCCTTTTTTTTTTTTTGCCATTACAGATATATTTATGAGAACAGTCCTGTCCCTTTGCATGTATGTGATATTTCTGAAAGTGGAATTATTGAGTCAAACAATATGTGTTATAATAATTTCAATAGGTACTACTCAAAGACTGAACAAATTTATTTATATATTCCCACTCACAATTTTTTGAAAATTAGTCTGGGTAGTTTAATTTCCACCCCATGGACAGAGCAGCCTGATGGGCTGCAGTCCATACATTCCTGGATATGATCCATCTGAGACTCTTCTATATGTTGACTTCTCACATAATTGGTGTTGAAACTACATACAACATGAATACCCAGAATGTACTGTAAAACATAGCTTGCTTCTTCTCTTTTATGGATTGATTATTAATCTTGTAGATCATTTAAGATCTCCTTTAAAACTAAACAGATTTATTTTCAAGGGATTAAAAAGTTAAAGTGTCAAGACTTTTCATAAAAGAGCAGTCCCCTGCCCTCATTCTCAAGCTGTAACCACCTTAAATTTGTTTGAATTTTTTCTTTCACTTTTTAACTCCTCCTCTTCATCTTTATATGTCCACAGTTATTCCCCTCCAATACTCAGTTTAGTTTTAACATTTTTAGGAGGGGGTGGCTAGACCAACATTTAGTATTTACATTATGATAGCAAACAAATCCTATTCACAGTTGAGCTGTTTACTATATATATTACGAACCCAATTTTGCATGCAACTTTTGTTTTTCCTCGAGGTGTCATTTTTTAAACATTTTTTTCAAATGTAAGACTAGATAAAGAAAAACACTTTCCTTGGGAATAGCCTTTTTTTGTTTGTCTACAGATGGCATGTGTGTGTGTGTTCAGTCATGTCTGACTTTTTGCAACCCTCTGGACAGTAGCCCACTAGGTTCCTCTGTTCATGAAATTTTCCAGGCAAGAATACTGGAGTGAGCTGCCACTTCCTACTCTAGGGAATCTTCCCACATGTGGAAAAACCAGAGACTCTCTGTATCAAGTGGACATTCCTGATCTGTTTTTGTTTCATTTTCGCGTGCACCCTACTGCAGGTGTGATCTTAGTTCCCAGTCAGAGGTTGAACTTCACCCCCTGCCTTGCAAGCTGGAGTCTTAGCCACTGGACCACCACGGAAGTCCCTAAACTTTTTTTGCTTAATTGGTTCTCTGTGTACTACATGAATTCATTTCGAAGTTTGCCATGAGTATAAATCTTACAGTTAGTTCATATGCATCAAATATTCCCCAGTTCCTTCATTGTGGAGACATCTTTCTTGGTGTTTTTGTCCCGTTTTAATGAGGACTGCTGGCTCTTTAAGCTGGTGATGCAGCTGTTTTCCTAGCATCTTTCTTTACTTTTTTTCTGGGGATCATCCTCTCTTCCTGGGTTGGAAGCTCTGTCTCCTGGATTCTGCTTCTTCTTTGATGATTTACTCCTTTGCTTTGATAGGGCATTTCCTTCAGTGGCTCCTTGAGACATGGTGCATGAAGGCAATTTTTGAGAGTTTGCAGGTCTGAAAGTGGTTCTATTCTACCTTTACACTTACATGATTATTTACTTGAATGTAGAATTCTTGGTTGGAACTGCCTTTTCTCAGAATTTTGAAGACATTTCTTTATTGCCTTCTAAGCTCTAGTGTTGCTGATAAATCCAGTGTTTTTCTGACTTATAGTTTTGTTTTTTTTTTTAATGTGATTGTTATTTCTCTCTGGAAGGTTTTAGAGTCTTTTCTCTATCCTGGTGTTCTGAACTTTCAAAAAAGTTTGCTTCAAGTAGGCCTTTTTATAGTCATTATGCTGGAACCCAGTGAGTCTTTCATATACTTCACTGGGAAATTATCTTGCACTATTTCTTTGATAATTTCTTTCCTTCCTTTTCCTCTGGCCATTTTTCTGGAATTCCTGTTATTTGGATATAGGATCTCCTTCTGATCTTGTAATTTTCTTTCTTAGTTTCTGTCACGTGGTGTTTTGGATGAGTTAATATGTTATAAAGTCCTTAGAACAGTGCCTGGCCAACTTTATCTTCTAATACAAGATTAGAAAACTTCATTCTGCCAAGATTTTCATTTTGGCTATTGCATTTTGCATTTTTAGTATCCAAGATCTGTGTTCGATTTCCTAAATCTGAGTTGTACAGTGTGGCATCCACTAGTCATATGTGGCTACTTAAATTAAAATTAAGTATAGTTAAAATTCAGTTCTTAGTTGTATAACTACATTTTGAGTAATCTATGGCTGCATATAACTAGTACCTACCATATTGGACAGGGTAAATGTGGAACATTTCCATCATTACAAAAGGTCCTATCTGACAGTGTTGCTCTAAATTATTTTTAAAATATAATATCCTGTTATTGTTTCAAGAATGCACTCTCTTATTAAATTTATTTATTTATTTATCTCTTATTAAAATTTATTTATTTATTTGGCTGTGTAGGACTTAGTTTCAGCACGCAGGATCATTAATCTTCACTGTGGCACACAAACTCTTTAGTAACTCTTAGTTATGGCAGGTGGGATCTAGTTCCCTGACGAGGGATTGAACCCAGGCCCCCTGTATTGGGAGCAGGGAGTCTTAGCCACTGGACCACCAGGGAAATCCCCCCAGTCTCTATCTTTGAGGAGTAAATGCCCCACCATTCAGAAGTTGAAGAATAAATTTAGGTGGAAGGAAAGAATTTTATATAAGTACCCAACAATGTAAGTTGGAGTTAGATTCTGGAAGGCTCTGAATGAAGGGCAAATAATTCAAACCATCAGAACAGACACTGGCTTTCCAATACACAGTTTTGGAGGGGTAAGTATTTGACTTTAGGCAATGTTGCTTTATAACTTACATGGGACTTAGTTTCTTATTTGTAAAATGAGCAGAATAAAAATAGCTGTTATACGTCATATCTGGCGGCTGCATGGCGCTGGAGCGGCTGTGAGGAGAAAACCCACATCCAAGGGCAGAGAAGCCCCAGCAAGATGGTAGGGCTTGAAATGAAAAGACTCTTTGTCCTTGGAAGAAAAGTTATGACCAACCTAGACAGCATATTAAAAAGCAGAGACATTACTTTGCTAACAAAGATCAGTCCAGTAGCCATGGTTTTTCCAGTAGCCATGTATGGATGTGGAAGTTGACTATAAAGAAAGCTGAGCGCCAAAGAGTTGATGTTTTTGAACTGTGGTATTGGAGAAGATTCTTGAGAGTCCCTTGGACTGAAAGGAGATCCAACCAGTCCATCCTAAAGGAAATCAGTCTTGAAAATTCACTGGAGGGACTGATGCTAAAGCTGAAAGTCCAATGCTTTGGCCACCTGATGCGAAGAACTGACTCATTGGAAAAGACTCTGATGTTGGGAAAGATTGAAGGCGGGAGGAGAAGGGGATGACAGGATGAGATGGTTGGATGGTATCATCGACTCAATGGATATGAGTTTGAGTAAACTCCGGGAGTTGGTAATGGAAAGGGAGGCCTGGGGTGCTGCAGTCCATGGGGTTGCAAAGAGTTTGACATGACTAGCGACTGAACTGAACTGAAAGCTCATATCTGTTTAGCTCTTGCCACATGGCTGATTCTAAATTCTAAATTTTATGTATAAGTTATCTACCTACCTATCTATCTATTGTCTTCTTTGATTTTCATATCTCTGTAAAGCCATTCCTCTTTCTTTCCTCCTTCCTTCCTTCTTCCCTTACTCCCTTCCTCCCTTTCCTGAGAAGTTTACCAGTGAGTCACTCGTAAAGGGTGCTTGTAAGGGAGAGTCACTTCCTGTGGATCTTCAGAAAGTCGATTGATGATTCCCAACACCACCCACAGGGCTCTCCAATGACATTCAGCACAGCAGTTTTAACCTTGTCCTTTCAGGCACTAATGTGACATTTGCCCAAGATTGTGAGATCTTCCTAAGAATTGTGATTGAGAAATCAAAATGTTGCTAGCGATCGTTTTCTTATACTTCACATAGTGATTCTTAAATCTTCTGCTTTAGGAATCTTTCATTCTCTTAAAAAATGTTGAGTACACCACAGAGATTTTTAGTTACATGGATTATGTCTATTGATAGTTACTTTACTAATAATGAAAAGGCAGACATTTCAAAATGAGATTTATTAGTTCATTAAGCCATGACAAACCTATTACATGTTAAATCCAAAGATTATGAAAAGTACGTATATTATCCAAAACAAAAGTCAGTAATGGCATTTTAAAAATATGTTTGCAAAGCATGGTCATGTCTGGCTTTATAGATTACAATTGGATTCTATACTCCTGCATTCAATTTGTTGCAATATTCTGTAAGCCATTTTCTATAATTATCTCGATTCTACATGAGAAAGTGAAGGACACAGAGGTTAAATGATTTGACCAAGTTTATATAGTCAGTAAGTGGTGGCATCAGAGTCACGCTCAAGCAAACTTTAGAAATTATACTCTTACTCTTCTATATATTAAATTGCCTGTAAGGCTGTTTAGAGCCTCATTAAATGAGACAATGTATTCACTTAATCAATGGCTGGCATATAGTAAGAGCTCAGTAAAGTGAGTCAGCATTATTATTTCACCTGAGGAAATTAGTGAAATGTTGAAAAACATGGTAGATTATTAAAAGTTTATGAGTATGTGGAGTATGTCATGTTTAAGTGTTCATTTTGGGGAGCTTAATGTGACAATACTAAGTAGGATGAGATATTAGAAGGCGAGATGAGACATGAAGAGATGTTTGGAGACTTGAAATAGTCCACTTGAGTGTAAGGAAAGATGTTCCATCAGTAGAACAGCTTGACAGGGAAGGGAATTTTAAGATAGCAGTGACAGTCAAGTAGCAGCATTTTTGGAACACCTGAAATGCACAGATAACTGCTGGTTATTGTGGGAAAGAAAGAAAACTAACATTCTCTGAGTGCTCATGACAGGTACCATTACCCCCTTTTTTTTTTTTTGCACCCTGTATGGACAGACACTTGTCCAGAATTATTTCTCAATCTCACAGCAATATTGCCAGGTAGGTGTTATTGGTGCCATTTTTCTGAATGAGGCTTACAGGTAAGAGACTCATCCGTGGAAGGAGGAGGGAAAGGGATGGGGTTTGGGGGAGGATATCTCCAAGGTTCCAGACCTAGTTGACTTCAAAGACCATACTGCACTGAGAATATTAGTTTCAACTTTAGGAATTCCATGAATTTTCCATGGAATTGTAGGCATAATTTTGTGGGGGAGATTATCATTTAGCACACTGGTCTCTAACCTTTTTGGCATCAGGGACTGGTTTTATGGAAGATAATTTTCCCATGGATTGGGGAGAGGATGGTAATGCAAGCGATGGGAAGTGGCTGTTAATACAAATGAAACTTGGCTCACTTGCCTTCAGTTCACCTCCTACTATGTGGCTCAGTTCACCTCCTACTATGTGGCTCAGTTCTTAACAAGCCACAGACTGATACTGGCCCATGGTCAGGGGATTGGGGACCACTGATTTACTAGATTTCTCAAAGGAATCTGTGACTCCAAAAGAGAAGAACAACTGTCTTAGACTGTCAAAGTTGGAAGGATATGTAAAAATCGAAAGCCCACTGCCTTCATGTCAAAGCTGGGCAAACAGAGGCATAGAAAGAAGAAAGAATTTGTTACAGAGCGAATCAAGCGGCAGAGCCAATGCAAGAACCCAGTCCCATTGTCCCCACCCCAGCCCACTGCATCTCCATCTCTGGAACCGCCTATGAAGGCAGCGGAAGCCTTGAACAGCTTGGAAGAACTGCAGTGCATTGGACAGAGCCACTCTGAGACCATCTTGGCACGAAGTCAGCTAGGCACCCCTGGAGGGAGGCGTGTTAACTCTTCATGCACCACGCTCTAAATTAGTCCTATTTGGTAAATTGCACTTTATAGGGTACCATTAGTAAGTGACTGCTCTAAAGTGAGCTCTGCGGTGTAGAAGAGCAACCCACCTCTCCAAGGGCCTGCTTCCTGCCTAGTACATAGTTTTTCCCCCGGGTAAAGGAAATCATGCCTGGACTGTGGTAAATCATGTTTGAGGAAGATGTAGGAGAAGGGGGAAAAGTCAGGATAGGATGCTTTTCGTACCAGCAGAAACTTTTGTCTGCAAGCAGGAACAGCTTTAACATAAGGAAGTGCAAGTGGTGTTTTATCTGCTCCATGTTCTGTCTGCTGCTGGCAGCTCTGCTTTCCTCTGAGCCCACAACCAGAGTCCCTTTTCCATTTTCCAACTATACTTTTCAAACAATATTTATTTATTTGGCTGCCCTGGATCTTAGCTGTGGCACGCAGGATGTTTGATCTTCCTTGCGGCTTGCAGGATCTTTTCTGAACTTAGTTGAGGCATGCCCTCTGCCATGGCATGTGGGATCTATTTCCCTGACCAGGTTTTGAACCTGGGCCCCCTGCATTGGGAGCACTGAGTCTCAACCACTGGACCACCAAGGAAGTCCCCCCAACTTTACTTAAAAAAATTTTTTTTGTTTTGTATTAGAATATAACCAATTAACAAACAGTGTTGAGATAATTTCAGGTGAATAGCAAAGGGACTCAGCCATACATATACATGTATCCATTCTCCCCCGAACTCCCCTCCCCAGCTGTACTTTTAAGGCTCATTTTATTCTATCCACCACCTAGCTCAGAGTCTGGCACTTATAAAATGCAAGCAAGTGTTTTTGGACTAAAAAATGAGANAAGGGACTCAGCCATACATATACATGTATCCATTCTCCCCCGAACTCCCCTCCCCAGCTGTACTTTTAAGGCTCATTTTATTCTATCCACCACCTAGCTCAGAGTCTGGCACTTATAAAATGCAAGCAAGTGTTTTTGGACTAAAAAATGAGATTCTACTTGTGCTTGAATCTTCATTCTACCACATATAAGCTGTGCTGTTTTAACAAGTAAATTAACTTCTCTGAGCAACAATGCCTGTGGTTACCAGGTAAAGTAGAAAACAGGAGAAAGTCCCAGTGATGGTCAGGACTGGCCCTCTTGGGACCTGGGGGTAAAGGATTAACAGGACCCTAACCCTCTTGGTGGTTAGGGTCTTCCCCAGTGGTTCAGAGGTAAAGAATCCTCCTGCAATACAGGAGCCGAAGACATGGGTTTGATCCCTGGGTTGGGAAGATCCCCTGGAGGAGGGCATGACAACCCACTCTAGTATTCTCACCTGAAGAATCCCATGGACAGAGGAGCCTGGAAGGTTACAGTTCATAGGGTTGCAAAGAGTCAGATATGACTGAAGTGACTTAGCNGACATGGGTTTGATCCCTGGGTTGGGAA
Organism: Neotragus pygmaeus; assembly: GCA_006410875.1. Taxonomy (NCBI): domain Eukaryota; kingdom Metazoa; phylum Chordata; class Mammalia; order Artiodactyla; family Bovidae; genus Neotragus; species Neotragus pygmaeus. Next base: position 1,168,296 of record SJYV01021318.1, read on the forward strand.
GATCCCCTGGAGGAGGGCATGACAACCCACTCTAGTATTCTCACCTGAAGAATCCCATGGACAGAGGAGCCTGGAAGGTTACAGTTCATAGGGTTGCAAAGAGTCAGATATGACTGAAGTGACTTAGCATGCACACAGCCCTCTTGGGAAACTCGGAGGAAGATTGTTGGTCAGAGTCCCTGAGACCCAGTCTTGATTCAAAGTCCCAATCTTGCTCTTGTAGAACATCAGGTTTATTCCTCAGTCTTGGCCTGCCTCATTAGCACTTGGAATTTTGACTTTTTCTGTCCTTTGACATGATGATTCATCAGCTTTTCCTTCCCTCAAGAAAAACCAAATTTGTACCAGCATCATTCAAGATGAGTGGTGTTTGGAGGAGATTCCTACCCAATGAAAGCTAGGAATGAAAGATTTAAAGTTTCTGTAAAAATGCCCCCTTCCACTTCAGACAACTTTCTGTTACTTAGCTTTGTCCAGAAAATGACTATTGCCCTAGATAAAGCCTTGCAGTTTCAGAACTAATCATGATAAATCTACCAGGAATTAATGCCTGTCTGACATTAGACCAATTGCCTAGAAATCATGACACTTATAAGAAAGAGTCATCTCTTTATTTGAATGAAAACAAAGCATCCCAAGGCAGATTTTAAAATATATTATTTTAATTTTTAGAGGAAAAGAATTCTTTAAAGAGAATTGTCAACGATCAAAACTGGTTGATAAATCACATATGTAACTATGTAATTAAACTTCTCCATTTTCAGAGACCTGCAATTAGAGTTCTCCGTGTAGTTACCCATAATGATTCATTCTTGCTAACATGCTGAGGAAGAAGGGAGTCGGAAAGATAAATTTTAATTTGAACTTTTCCCTAATTTGGATCAAGAGACAATGGAAGTATGCCTAGGCTGGGAGGTGGGAGAACTGGGTTCTAGTTCCAGTTCTTTCTCATTAACTGTGAAGCTTTAGCCAGATCACCAAGCCCATCTGATCCTTTGTTTCCTCGGCTATAAAATGATAATAATACCTGCTTCAGAGTATTGTTATGAAACCTTAATGAAGCTGTGGGTGTGGTAATGCTTTGTAAATTTTAAAGCCCTGTAAGGTCCTAATGCATTTTCTTATTTTGCTGTCTTTTTTCATCATAGCAGGTCAGGCCCTCTGTTGGTGGTGAGAGGAAAAGGCTTTAATGAACAACATCAGCCTTTGCGTAGTGTTAAAAGACAGACAGTAATGAAGGGCTGGGATGCTTTGTTGAATGTGTCTGTGATTGACTAGTGGCCCTGCTTCTGATGATCAGGAATTTATTATTAAGAAAATTGCTGTATGCTTGGGGAGCTAGAATTTGGTTTGTGCCTTCCCCACTGCAGAGGGTCACCACAGATGCCTCAGGGGCTGTTGAGCTGACTTTGCTAGATTCGCATTTAAAGAGAAAACTCTCATTTGGACCAACTCAAAGTTAAGGGAGATTGTGACAAATGCTTTGAGAAATTTCAGGGTTCTGGTCTTTATTTTTTTAATTGACATAAATTCGATTTACAATGTTGTGTTAATTTCTCCTCCACAGCAAAGTGATTCAGATTATATATATATATATGTTGCTCAGTTGTGTCCGACTCTTTATGACCCCATGGCCTGTAGCTCGCCAGGCCCCTCTGTCCATGGGATTCTCCAGGCAGGAATACTGGAGTGGGTTGCCATTCCCTTCTCTAGAGGATCTTCGTGACCTTGGGCTGGAACCCAGGTCTCCCTCAGTGCAGGCAGATTCTATGCAGACTTTGTGTATATATATATATATATATGCATACATCCCGAAGAAAAGCAATGCTGAAGAATGTTCAAACTACTGCACAATTGCATTCATCTCGCATGCTAGCAAAGTAATGCTACAAGCTAGGCTTCAACAGTACATGAACTGAGAACTTCCAAATGTTCAAGCTAGATTTAGAAAAAGCAGAGAAACCAAGATCAAATTGCCAACATTCTCTGGGTCATAGAAAAAGCAAGAGAATTCCAAGAAAACATATACTTGTGCTTCATTGACTATTCTGAAGCCTTGGACTGTGTGGATCACAACAAACTGTGGAAAATTCTTCAAGATATGGGAATACCAGACCACCTTACCTGCCTCCTAAGAAACCTGAATGCAGGTCAAGAAGCGACAGTTAGAACCAGACATGTAACAACAGGCTGGTTCCAAATTTGGAAAGGAGACGCCAGGATTGCACATTGTCACCCTGGTTATTTAACTTATATGCAGAATACATCATGCAAAATGCTAGGCTGGATGAAACACAAGCTGGAATCAAGATTGCCAGGAAAAATATTAATAACCTCAGATCTACACAAATGACATCACACTCATAGCAGAAAGTGAAGAGGAACTAAAGAGCCTCTTGATAAAAGTGGAAGAGGAGAGTGAAAAAGCTGACTTAAAACTCAACATTCAAAAAACTAAGATCATGGCATCTGGTCCCATCACTTTGTGGTGAATGGATGGGGAAACAATGGAAAAAGTGAAAGACTATTTTCTTGGGCTCTAAAATCACCGCAAATGCTGACTGCTTGCTCCTTGGAAGAAAACTATGACAGCATATTAAAAAGCAGAGGTGTTACTTTGCCAACAAAGGTCCAGCATAGTCAAAACTATGGTTTTTCCAGTGGTCATGTATGGATGTGAGACCATAAGGAAAGCTGAGCGCCAAAGAACTGATGCTGTTGAAATGTGTTGAGGAAAACTCTTGAGAGTCCCTTGGACTACAAGGAGATCCAACCAGTCAATCCTAAAGGAAATCAGTCCTGAATATTCATTGGAAGAACTGATGCTGATGCTGAACCTCCAATACTTTGGCCACCTGATGCGAAGAACTGACCCATTGGAAAAAACCCTGATGCTGGGAAAGATTGAAGGTGGGTGGAGAATGGGACAACAGAGGATGAGATAGTTAGATGGCATCACCAACTCAATGGACATGAGTTTGAGCAAGCTCTGGGAGATGGTGAAGGACAAGGAAGCATGGTGTGCTGCAATCCATGGGATCGCAAAGAGTCGAACATGACTGAGTGACTAAACTTATGCATACGTGTGTATATATATATATACGAAAAATATATGTCAGTACATTATGTTTTAAATGTTCTTTTCCATTATGGTTAACATAGATATTGAATATAGTTCCCTGTGCAGTTCAGTAGGACCTTGTTATTTATCCATTCTATAATAACTTACATGTGCTAAGCCCAACCTCCCACTCTATCCCTCCTCCTTACATGACTACTGGAAAAACCATAGCCTTGACGAGACGGACCTTTGTTAGCAAAGTAAAAGGCTGTCTAGAAGATTACAATGTACAGTCAAGGCTAAAAATTTGCCGTAAGGTAGACATTGGTTCTCGTACTTTGGTGTGCCTCAGTAGTACCAGGAGAGCTTGTAAAAACACATTGCTGGCCCACCACCAGAGTAATGAGTTCTCATTCTACTGGTCTTTAATTATAGTCTGAGATTTTATATCTCTGTCAGGGTCTGAGATGGTGCTGACACTGTTGGTCCAGGGACCACTTTGAGAGTCTCTGAAGGAGACTGCGTACACACATAGATGAGAAAAATGAGGCTCGTGTTAAATAATTTGCCCAAGGTATGCATGTGTTCACACGCTCAGTCATGTCCAACTTTAAGATCCCATGGACTGGTGCCCACCAGGCTCCTCTCTCCATGGGACTCTCCAGGCAAGAGTACTGGAGTGGGTTACTATTTCCTCTTCCAGGGGATCTTACTACCCCAGGGATCAAATGCATGTCTCCTGAATCTCGTGCACTGGCTGGCAGACTCTACCACTTGAGCCATCTGGGAAGCCCACACCCAAAGTATACTACAGTGAAAAATTTGTACAGCCCAGGTCTATACAAGATCAAGTGTATCTCACCTCTCTACTTCCCTCACCCTATTAGTGTCACTTGTCTAATGTCTGCTAATTTAATAGATTGTATTCATGGCAATATATAATTCTTTAATTTCTTGACTCACGTCCCCTTCCCCCACAACCGTAACTAAAGGAGTAGTAGAAGGAAGGTTTGAAAGGTAGTTGGAACTTTTCTTTGGTTTTAAAGGCCAGGCTAGGGAGCCTAAATTATACCCTATAGCAGCTGAATGTTCGATTTCTATCCCCAGCTGTCTCCCTTGGTTGCTGATCCTAAAGTTTGTGCCCGGGAAGGCTGCACAAAGCGTAGCGCCCTAGGGACGGCTGTGTTTCTACTGTCCCTCACTGGTCTGGCCTCAATGTAGGACATCATTAGAACTTTTTGTTATTTAATTTAGGTGATTTGGTAGTTTAAAACCAGGATCATTTTAGGGTCATAATTCCAAATTTAAAAAAACCTGAAAAACAATCACATGTGTAATTGTTCTTGCTTGTTTAAAAAAATATGCTATAATCATGGTTGGTTTATCCCTGGACTAAGTTGGACTAAACTCCTGTGCTAATGAGAAATGGGACTGGGACACAGAAGACAGATTCTTGTCCCAGCTCTGCCAGATACTAGCTACGTGACTATGGGCAAATCATTTGACCTTTCTGGACTTGACTGTTGTTCAGTTACTAAGTCATATCTGACTCTTCTGCAACCCCATGGCCTATAGCCTGCCAGGCTTCTCTGTCTATGGAATTTCCCAGGCAAGAATACTAGAGTGGGATGCCATTCCCTTCTCCAGGGGATCTTCCTGACCCAGGGATCAAACTCAAGTCTCTTGTATTGGCAGGTGGGTTCTTTACCACTAAGCCACTAGGGAAGTAACTGGACTTGGGTACTTCATGTATAAATAAGAAAAATAATTCTTATCCCAGGGATATTCAGACATATCAGACTTTTACTATGGAACCTATTAATGCTAAAATAATTTAGAGGCTCTTCAAGACAAATAATTGTAATGGTAATAGTAAAAAATGAATGGTGAATTCATACTATTAGACGTAGGGCTGAGGTTTCCAGCGAACTCCACAATTGCCTCATTTGCTTTTCTCAGCAACCTTATGAAATAGATGTCATTATCCACATTTTGTAGATGAGGGAACTGAGGCTTGGTGTGGTCACACAGAGAGTCAAACCTGAAGTCAAACTCGGGTTTATCTGGCATTAAATCCATCATCTTTACTATTATTTTATGCCTCCTTGTCTACTCTTTAAGTGTTTCCTGTATCTGTGTCTGGTTTGGAGTGTTCGAGATTATTTTACTTGACCTTCCAAATGAAAGTCGCTCAGTTGTGTCCGACTCTTTGCGACCCCATGGACTATACAGTCCATGGAATTCTCCAGGCCAGAATACTGGAGTGGGTAGCCTTTCCCTTCTCCAGGGGAATCTTCCCAACCCAGGGATGGAACCCAGGTCTCCTGCATTGCAGACAGATTCGTAATTTACCAGCTGAGCCACAAGGGAAACCCAAGAATACTGGAATGGGTAGCCTATCCCTTTTCCAGCGGATCTTCCTGACCCAGGAATCGACCCAGGGTCTCCTGCATTGCAGGCGGATTCTTTACCAACTAAGCTATCAGGGAAGCCCTATTCAAGGTCCTTCCAAGGCCCAATTCAAATACCACCTCTTTCATAACGTTTCCCCTTCATCCTCATTAAACTGGTTTCTTTCTCAGCATTTTATTTTTTTTTTAATTTTTGTTTATTTTTGGCTGTGTGGGGTCTTTGTTGCTCTGGGGGGTTTTCTCTCGTTGTAACGAGTGGGGGCTCCTCTCCAGCTGCGGTGCTCAGGCTTCTCATTACAGTGGCTTCTCTCGGTTTGGAGCTCAGCCTCCAGGGCTCAGAGGGTTCAGTAGTTGCAGCTCCTGGGCTCTAGAACACAGGCTTGACAGCCGTGGTCCAGAGGCTCAGTGCTCCGTGGCATGTGGGATCTTCCCAGATCAGGGATTGAACCTGTGTCTCCTGCTTTGATACACAGATTCTTTTACCACTGAGCCAGCAGGGATGCCCTCCGCATTTTGAATTTGTGCTTGCACCGGAGTAGTCCTCATCTCTGCTTTGTGTCTTAATGATTTGGGTACAAGAGTGTCTTCCTCCACTAAGCTGTTGCTCAGCAGTATATCTAGCTAAGCATTGTTTTCCATCATGGTTTGCTGATAATTGCATTTGGGGGCAGAAATTGTAACTCTAAAACCCAAAACCGCTACGGGAAAACTCATGTGAAAAACTGTGTGTGGCATATTGGGTTCAGTTTCTATCAGGTCAAATATGAAAAAAGGGAAGAAAATGAAATAAAGGCCTCAGTTTTTATAACCATTCTAGTGAAGTGGCCCTGAAGAAACAGGTGACGATGAATTCTGTGGAGTGAAGCTTCGTCTGGTTCTGGTTTGCAGAGCACCCATCTCTTTGCCTTTTAATTGTATAATAGAAATGACTAAAAGAGTAAAGGAGCCGGGCCAATAGTTACGCTGAGTCCATTCTTCCCACTGATGCTTAAGGGATTTATGTAGGTAAGTCCCATTAATGTTAATGGAAGTTACATGTGTAATTCCCCTTTTTCATCACTGAGAGAATAGAGCTTTATATTCCTTGGGTAATTATGGTACCGGCACTGTTAGTTTTTTTCAGTTAACTTTTTCACCTGCCTTTCCTGCTTGGACTGTTTGTGAAGAAAGGAACTGAATTCTTCTGTTCAAAAAGGAGAATTGCCGAAATATCTGAGAGGTGAAACAAATGTAACTAGATCCACTTGTTTGAGGGAAAAAGGCAAGAAAACACTAGGGCAGGAAGCTGGAGGGCGAGCTCCTGCTAATTTTCAGATCCCAGGAAGCATGTCGTGGTTCGGATTTTCTAACAATGCAAGGCTTTTCAGTGGCAGCCCATTTCCTCAGGTATTTGAAGTGAGAGAAAAATAAGTCCCGGAACATTTGGGCTGAATTAATTTCAGCTTGTAAGATTTGAGGAGGGATGCCCAGATCTTTGTAGCTCCCAATAATTAATCTTACTCTCTGCCTAAGACTCAAGAAAGTATTTGAAATACCTTGGTATCTGAGATTTGATCACAGGAATCTGAAAGGACAGCTATATTACTGTCCTGTTAGAAATGTAAGCCTCCCTGGGTATTTCTCTGTCACACTGGGTGCTCTGATTAGAACAGACAGCAAGAAATCCTGTTTCTTGGGATACAGCAGTGACTGTGCCTTAGCTGGAGATGAGAAAGTCAGCATCCTAGTCTTGCTATATAGACAGGTCGTTTTTCCAGAAAATGTTTTCACTGTGAAAAGGGACAAAGTTTCAATTTTACTGATGGCTTTACTTCTTTGTTTAAAAATAGTTGTTGTTTTATAATTGGGAGCAGTGTGTTAGTCACTCAGTTGAGTCCGACTCTTTGCAACTCCATGGACTGTAGCCTCTCAGGCTCCTCTGTCCATGGGATTCTCCAGGGAAGAATAACGGGAGAGGGCAGCCATTCCCTTCTCCAGGGGATCTTCCTGACTCAGGGATCGAACCCAGGTCTCCTGCATTGCATACGTTTTCCCTACGGTCTGAGCCATCAGGGAAGCCCAATTGGAAGTAGAAGAAAGGTATGTTTAACACGGGCTTCCCAGGTGGTACTAGTGGTAAAGAACCACCCAATGCAGGAGAGCTAAGAGACTGGGGTTCGATCCCTGGGTTGGGAAGATCTCCTGGAGGAGGGCACGACAACCCACTCCAGTATTCTTGCCCGGGAAATTCCATGAACAGAGGACCCTGGCGGGCTACAGTCCACTGGGTCGCAGAGTCGGACAGGACTGAAGTGACTGAGCACAGCATAGCACACAGCACATACTTCTAACACATCCCAGACCCAGTGGACATGGGTTGGAGCAAATTCCGGGAGACAGTGAAGGACAGGGAAGCTTGGTTTGCTGCAGTCCGTGGAGTCATAGAGTCAAACATGACTTAGCGACTGAACAACAATAGAATCCTTTAACACATGGGCACTTTCAAGTTTCGTGGCAACTGCCCAAGCTGCTGTTGGAAGGGACTTTTACAGTCCCCTGAAAAGCATTCAGTGATGGGCAACTGACTGTAGTACTTAGTATGGTATACCAGTGAGGAAGTGACTTGAATCAGCTCGTCAGGAAGAGGTGCCTCTCTGGGCAACTTTATGTTAGAAAGTTCTGCCTCATCATGAGATAAAAACATGTCTTCCTTTGGTGTTTTTTTGTTTTTTTTTTTAAACCCATGGGCCCTGCTTTATCCTCCCGGGACCATAGAGAATAAATTAGTTCTGTCTGCCGCTTGAAATTTCTTCACTTGTTTCTCAGAATTAAGAATTCAGATGTTTTATTGGCCGGTCTTTTCCATCCTAGATGCAATCATATGTTGGTTTTTTAGGGCAGGGTTCTGATTATTCATTCTATAGCTGTTCTCTTATTCCTTGGGCAGCTGAGCCATACTTCTCCGATTGGGCCAATTTCCTGAGGTTTGTGACAGAAGGGTTTTTGTCTTATCACCTTGTCCTTTAAGTCTTGACACGCATGTAGTTGCCTGTCCCTGAAGTCCCTTCCAGATTAATCAAAGCTTGGAAAAGATCCAGATGTTGTATGAGCTGCTTTCTCTGAAACAGCCCACTGTAGTGAAAAATAAAATTAACTGAAAGTTAGGAGACCTGGATTTTAGCCTGTTCTCAGTCATAGAGGCTTCCTATTTCAATTCTTTCCCATCTACTAATTTGATCAATATGCAAATACCAAAGTGATCTTAAAATATACATGGGATTATATCACTTAAAATCCTTCAATATTTTCCTAACCTGCTTAGATCTTAGGCTGAAATCCAAAGTTTTTACTGAGATCTACAAAGTCTTCCAAGATGGGACTCCATCCTGACTACCTGCCTCCCCAACCTCATTTTTACTTTTTTCTACGTTGTTCATTCTGCTTCAGTCACACTAGCTGTTTCATAAGATTTGTGCCACCTCAAAATCTTTGATAGGCTATTTCTACTTACTCAAATGCTTATCCCCTCCATTTTTGCCTAGCTAACTCTTAATCTCTAGATTTCAGCTCAGATATGATTTCTTCAAGAAGCTCTTCTGTAACCTGGAAGAAATGCCCTGGCTAAATGAATGGCAGGCAAACTGAGTTCCATGTCCTGGAGATGAGCGTTGTCCAGCCCTCCAGCCTGCGCTGCAGAGCTGTGCTCAGCTCTTCTGTGGCTCCTCCCATTAATATATTTTACATATAGGTCTTACGTTATGTAGGCTGAATATGTAGGCATGGGTGCTGATGGCAATGTGTGTGTGTGTTAGTCGCTCAGTCGTGTCCAACTCTTTCAAACCCCATGAACTGTAGCCTACCAGGCTCCTCTGTCCATGGGATTTTCCAGGCAAGAGTATGTACTTGGGTTTAAAAACTTTAAAAAAAAAGTAGTTCATTTAACTTAAAGTGACCTCACTCAGTAAAGGAAAGGAAACAGATTTATTCATTACCGACTTCAGGTTTTGGCAGACTTATCCCGTGAAAGGCCAGATAGTAAACATTTTAGGCTTTGTGGGCCATGCAGTCTCCACTGAACTCAGCTATGGCCTGAAAGCAACCATAGATGTTACATTAGCGAATGTGTGTGGCTGCTCCAACAGAACTAGACAGTGACAAAACAGGTGGTCGCAGACGGCCAGGGACCGTCTCCCAGGCCCTGAGCCAGTGTGTGCTGGGTGCTTTGTATGTATTTACTCTTTATGACAATCTGATAGGTGGTTGTTTATTTCTTTTACAGGCTTGCAGAGGTGAGGTAGCTTGTCTAGAGCCACCCAGCTTAGAAAAACAA
>SJYV01021319.1:0-29234 GCA_006410875.1 Neotragus pygmaeus
TGCACGTTCAGTTTCCTTACTTCCTACATGGACATGATAACACCTACCTCTCAGGACTTTATGACAATTGACATTATAAGATAATTTATATACATAATAGGCCAATGTAAAATGAAGATTTTCTCTTAAAAAGCTGATTAAAACACAGTTGAAAGAGTGCCTATTATTTTAATGCTAAGGATACATGTATTCCTTGCAAGCTGACCTTCCAAATAACCTTGGCATGTGGGGTCTTTACCACTGGGCCACCAAGGAAGCCCTGAAGTTTATATTACTTATAACCAAAAGTTCATTAACTGGCCTACAAAGAAGCACACAGCCAGAATACCCCTGTGCTAACCGAAAAGGAAATACAAAAATCTCATTTCAGGGACTTACCTCTCACGCAGTCTGCCAGGGATGAGCAGACCTAACATCCTCTCAACAGAAAGCCACAGTCAAATACACTGAGAAGAGACCCTGCTGTGACGGTAGTCGGCAGCCACGATCAAGTCAGGAGAGATGCCCAGCACTGCAGATGGCACAGTCGCCGGGGAGAACCAGGAGGTGAGAGCATCAGGAGTGATCAAAGGCGGGAAGAGGAGGTTCAACATGGGAGGATACAACCGAATACCACATGGATATGAAATACCCCAAATAACTGAAATGAAAAAGAAATGAACGAACGAGGGAATGAGACGTCTTCACAAAGCAGAACAGACATGCAGTAAACTCTAAGATTTCTCTAGGGATTTACACAATATTATCTCAAGGGCTGCTTTAAGGACTAAATGAAATGGTGTTTATGAAATGCTTGTGAAAATATAAGCACTGAATAACATGCTACATTTATTTTTTTAAAGCACATAAAAATATATGTATATACATATATACATATTTTTGTGTATATCTATATATGTAGAAATGAAGGGAAAATTATTATTCAGCATAGAATTAATTGTGATTCTAAAAGGGGAAAATAGGAAGGATGAGAGAGAAGAAATAGCTAGATTGTAAAGGCCAGAAAATTTTCAGAGTTAAAAAAAAAATCTCAATTTTTCTAAGCAGAAATATCAAGGAATCCAACTGAATAAATAAAAGATATATAAGCACATCATAAAGAAGCTCCAAAGTCCAAAAAGAAAATAAATCCCTTAAATTTGTACACTGGAAAAACCCAGATTTACTTCTGTGTTCACAGAAAAAGTTTGCCTGACAAAAGACTTCTTGATATTAATAACAGAAGTTATGTGATAATGGCACAATAGTCAAAATGTTAAAAGATAATTCCCTTCTGCTTGGAATTTTACATCTGACTGAACTATTATTTAATGATGAATTTTAAATAATGATGTTTTCAAAGCAAGGATTGAGGAATTTCATCAATAACTAAAGCTTTATAAAAGATTAAGAGGCGTTACTCTACAGGGAAGAAAACTAGAGCTAGAAGAAAACTGCAAGAAAGAATAGTTGGACCCAAAGAAACAAAAAGAAGAGAAAGAGAAAGGTAACTACAGGTATCACAGAGGTACAAAAAAATCATTAGAGTACTACAAGCAGTTATATATCAACATATTGGGACACCCTGAAAGAAATGGACACATTTCTAGAAACATACAACCTTCCAAAAATGAATCAGGAAGAAACAGACAATCTGAACACACAAATCACTAATAGTGAAATTGGATTTGTAATTTAAAAAGTCCCAGAAAACAAAAGTCCAGAACATCACACAGCAATTCTGCCAAACACATGAGGAAGAGCTAATGCCTGTCCTCAAACTCTTCAAAAAACTTGAAGAGGAAAGTACACTCCCAAATTAATTCTATGAGACCACCAATACCCAGACGTCAAAACCAAAGACACTTAAAAAAAAAAAAAAACTGCATGCAATTATCTCTGATAAACATAGATGCAAAAATTCTCAAGAAAATATTAGCAAACAAAATTCAATAATATATGAAAAGTATCATACACTGTGATCAAATGAGATTTATTCCCGGGGTATAATGATGCTTCAATTTGCACAAATCAAGAAATGTGACATACCACATTAGCAAAAGGAAGGATAAAGGTCACACGATCATCTCAAGAGACAGAGAAAAAACACTTGACAAAATTCCACATCCATTCATTGTGGAAACTCTCATCCAAGTCAGTGTAAAGGGAATGTTTATTGTTGTTCAGTTGCTGACTCTTGTCTGACTCTTTGTGACCCCATGGACAGCAGCATTCCAGGCTTCCCTGTCCTTCACCATCTCCCCGAGTTTGCTCAAACTCATGTCCATCGAGTTTGCAATGCCATCCAACCATCTCATCCTCTGTTGCCCCTTCCCTTTCTGCCCTCAATCTTTCCCAGCGTCAGGGTCTTTTCCAGAAAGTCAGTTCTTCACATCAGATGGTCAAAGGATTGGAGCTTCAGCTTCAGCATCAGTCCTTGCTTCCACTTCAGGGGACACGGGTTCCTTCCCTGGTGAGGGAACTAAGATTCCACATGCCATGCAGCGCCATTAAAAAAAAAAACAGAGAGACAAATGTCCGAAGTCATTTCCAGAGGCTGATACCCAGTGTTACCTGCAGCCGCGAGAGGAGCGGTCTGCAGGGAACTGGAGAAGGACTTGCAGGACAGCGTCGCTCATCACCCATCTCTCTTACCGGCTTTCTTCCTCCAGGGCTCCTTTTAACATTCAAGATGAAAGTGTCGGTTTCTGGAACCCAGTTTACCCTGTGACACTCTGTCTCTCTTGGGCTCCCTGCATCACACATCTCTCCTTTAGCAACTCCCTGTCCTGACAGAGAGCTTACCTTGTCCGAACCCAAATACTGTCATGGAACAATGTCATGCTAACCTTGCTTTCCAGACTTGAATGAATATATATATATATATATATATATGCAATTTTCCCAGTTCCAAAGGCAACTGAAGTCTTTTATTCCTATAAGGAATAGTTGTAGATGCTAATGACTGATGTAAAAATGATAATTTTGACGTGAACTGGAAAGTTAGAAAATGTATATGGTAGGAGTAAGGTGGGGAGCATGGGAGCTGGCTGAAGAGGTGTGTAGATGGCTGCTACTTTCTCTCCATCTTTTCTGTTTATGTTTGATTTCTATGATGCCATGGGGAGATTTCTGCTTGGATGCGCACACACACTCACGCTATACTGACAGTGAGAAAAAGAAAATGCATTCGTATAATGTAAGTTTAACTGGCTCACAAATGCAGCAACGTCTGGTCATTACAATAATTTATGTTTTGATTATTCAGCAGGATTAATCTAGGTACTGCCAGGAAAGAAAGATATTGCTAACAAAATATCTGTGCATATAAATTTGCAGGCCTGAGATAATTTTTTTCACATTCCTTCAAGTGTATTCAAATTAGCCAATTGCTTGTCAACAATTGATATATGCTAGTTAAAAGAATAAGCCAAAGCCCTTTGTTGAAGTATCAACCGATGTAATTTATGTTTCTTTAAAAACATGCAATAATTCAAACTCTCCATTAGTTTCTCTAATGAGATCCTGCTGATGATGATGACTGACACACACGCATATAGGCTCACACCTAGACACACGTGTATAATCTACCTGAAGGATGACTTCTCAAACCTCTAACTTGTGGTCCTTAACTGGTCTCAACTTGAACCATCTGTTTATCACAATTATATTTGTTTCTTTTTACTCTTATTCTGAAATTCCTCTGCTTTCTGACCTTAAGCAGAATGTCCTACATCTATTGTTTGGTTATAGGATATGCATGCCTTTTAACTTTGATTTTTTGACACACCAAGAGGCAAATCTTTGCTTTACTCTATGTTAGTGTGTGTGTTACTTACTCAGTCATGTCTAACTCTTTGCAATCCCATGGATTCAAGCCAGCCAGGTTCCTCTGTCCTTGGAATTCTCCAGGCGAGAATATTGGAGTGGGTAGCCATTCCCTTCTCCAGGGGATCTTCCTGACCTGGGGAACAAATCCCTGTCTCCTGCACTGCAGACAGCTTTTTTTTTTTTTTTTAAAACCATCTGAGCCACCAGGGAAGCTTTACTCTATATGTCAACTTTACTCTATATTTCTACACTTGGATTTGATACAGTGATAGAATTCAGGAATATTATTCAAAAAATGCAAATAAGAGACAGACAGAATCACGGGAACAGGTGTATCATTGGCTAGTCCATCTGTGGTTTCCAACTAATGTAGGTAAGTTCTCCATGTAACAAGGGAATCAGTCAGATAACACATACTCAGATGGCTTAATGGACGTGGCTTTGAGCAAATTCCAGGAGACAGTGAAGGACGGAGGAGCCTGGCGTGCTGCAGTCGATGGGGTCACAAACAGTCGGACACGACTTAGCGACCCAGCAACAGCAGCAACACTCAGGAGGCGAGCAGCCAGCTTCACAAAGGCAGCTTTTCCTCCCACTCAGTTCATGGGAGCCAGTTCCCTAAACTTCAGCTGACTTGTTGAGCCATCTTCCAATGGCTGGAAATGACTCTCCCGCCTTTGCCATTGGCTCTTTAAAAGTACCTAACTGGTTTTGAGGATTTTCAGCGTTAAGGAAGCCCACTGAGTCATTATCTTCACAGAAAGGAGAAAGCCAGGAAGCTCCCCCTTATGTAAATAGAGAAGTGAGTTTTCGGGAGACGCTGACTAGTGATTTGAAAACTAACTGACTGTGACTCAGATGACTAAGGCCAGGAGAAGTTTAAACACCAAGTATGCACAGCACTGACAGAGAGGGCACAAAAGAGCTGGGGGTGGGGCCGTGGAGACACGTGCTATAGACAGAGGAGAAACTTCCACCAGTGAACGCGCTTCCAGGAGCAGCTGGCTACTCAAAAAGAGAAGGATAACCCCTGAGAGCCAGAGCAGTGCAAAGCAGAGGAAATGTCTATGGACAAGCGTTTGCTCTCTAAGGTTGACGCTCTTCTCAAGAGACACTCAGACACAGACACACAAGCACATATGCACAAACACAGACATAGACACGCACACGCATATACATACGTACACATGGACTATCAGTGAGATTTTCTGCAAAACCACTTTCTGCTTTTGTTTGGAAGCATGACACCCACCCACTTCTTGACCCACCCACTTCTCTACATCTTGGTGGTCAAGCACAGGACTGACTTCAACAGTTAATCTGATGTCGGAGGAGGAATCAAGACACCAGTGAAGGAAGGAAGCTAACTAAGATGGTGTGATGGACAAGAGCTCCACTCGGGAGACAGAGAGTCAAGATTTATCTGCCTGTTATGCCATTTACTAGCTAAGCAGCTAAATTAACCAACACAATTCAGTAGTTACTAATGGAGCACACCAAGTATCAGTCACCATGGTGAAGCGCTCAGCGGGGTGACAGTTTAGCTGGGAAAATTAAACAGCCTCTTGGAACCTCAGTGACTTCATCCAAATAATAAAAATTAAGTTATGGACTTCTTCAGGTAGCTAGAATAAAGATAAACATTGTAGCTGGGCTGAAATAATAATTATAGTAGATAATGAAAAATTCTTCTATGCCAGTCACTGCGTGAAATGCCTTATTGAGCCTATCATATTTGACTCTAAAGTCGCCGTATGGAAGCAATATGACCTGGGAGCTTCCTCTGAAAGTTCTCGTTCTTCACCCTGACAGGACGTGGTGTGCCCACACTCCTTCCTGCAGGACCTGCCCCTTGAGAAGGGGAGCAAGGGTTGCACAGTGACCTGGCCCCTCCGCCTGGCCCTGGCCAGCTCACCTCCTTGGGGCGCGACAGAGCAGAGGAGCCCTCACCCAGCTCCTGTGGCGGGTGAGCTGCGTTCGTCCCAGGCCTTTTCAGCAGAAGGCACAGAGGGGTGATGACCGACGGCCTTGTCTAGGCGAGGGCCCCGAGGCACGGAGGACTGGAGCACCTCGCCCAAGGGCGTGCAGCCCCGCTGCAGAGTGGGCCCCCCCGCCCTCTGTCTTGGCTTCTGTCCTCTCACGCTCTGGCCGTTCCTCCCTTCCCTTCAGATCTCCATGCTGAGCCTGGGGTATAAGCCTGTCCACAGCCTTCATGCCGTCCAGAGTCCCCCTCCATGTTCCTCCTTACAGGCAACTTGGCTATGCACGCACATACACAGAGACACACACACGCACACACATACATACACAGAAACACAAACGCAGACACAAACGTACACACAGACGCAGACACGGAGGCAGACACACAAACACACAGACACACACAGACACATACAAACAGACACACACACAGAAACACAAACACAGACACATACACAGATATACACAGACACACACACAGATATACACAGACACACAGACACAGACACATAGACACACACAGACACGTACACAGAAACACAAACGCAGACACAAACGTACACACAGATGCAGACACACAGATGCAGACACATAAACACACAGACACAGACACACAAACACACAGACACACAGAGAAACACAAACACAGACATACACAGACACACATAGACACACGCAGACACAGACACACAGACACACACAGACACATAAACACAAACACACAGACACACACAGACACACACAGACACATACACAGACATAGACACATACACACAAACACACAGAAACAGACACACAGACATACACACATACACACACAGACACATACACAGACACACACAGACACATACACAGATATACACAGACACACAGACACATACACACAAACGCAGACACAAACTTACATACAGACACAGACACAGATATACACATACATACACACAGACACAGACACACACAGACATACAAACACATAGACACGTACACAAACACACACACACATAGATATACCACAGACACACAAAGACACATAGACACATACACAGACACACACAGACACATACATAGACACACACACAGACATATACACAGATATACACAGACACACAAACACATAAACACACACATAGACATACTACAGACACACAAAGACACACAGACACACACAGACACAGACACACACACGCCGCAGAATGGAACGAGAGCTCACTCGCCAGCGGAGCCCTGGGGTTGGGCCCCCTCAGCTCTCCTTGCCGCCCTGTTGCTGTGTCCTGCCCAGAGGTCCCTTCAGCACTTGTCTCCACTGCCTGCCTGGGCCAGGAGCAAAACGAGGGGGCAGGTGAGCTGACAGGCTGTCATCCCTGGGATGTGGTTTTATTATGTCTTGCAATGGAACTTCTCTCTATTTGCCTTTTCACAGTAACTTTGTGAGGAGTATGGTCTTCATCCTTTCCAGAAACTTATTTTAATTTGAAATTAGTTTTTCTGAATTATTAGAGGGAGAAGAAATTCAGGAATAATTAATTCATCTGGTGTCATAGAGGGGAAAGTGATGAACACTCACTGGAGAGATTAGAAAAGCTTCAGAGAACGGGCTCAGAAACTGAGCTTGGAATTGCACGTGAATGTCAGCATCCAAGGAGCCAAGTCCGGCAGAAAGAGAGGCTGGGGATGGGGGGGAGGGTCCTGAGTGTCCAATCCGGGCCCTCATGACGTAACAGGCAGGTGGAGGCCCCGTGGAGTGACGGAGTGCGGACTGACCCCTGAGAAGCACTGCTCGCCTTCCAGCTTCGTGAGACGGGAGTGCGCTCATCCCAGAGCCAGCCGTGCTGGTTCACAGGGCACGGTGGCCAGGGAAGGGTGCACGCCATGTATCCGGGGGCTTTAGAATCCTTAGAGTGGTTAGAAGCTTCCAGGTCAGCTTTGCCACTTTGTGCTATGTTTCCTTTCTAGATCTTGCACCTGAGCTACAGCTTGTGTGTGATAAGCAAGGGAGAGACACACGGCAGCTGGAGACAAACCTGCCTCTGTTTCTGCTGGCTGCCGACCTCGAGGAAGGTGGGTTGGACTTGATGCTTCAGTGACGGGCTGTCACGCCCTCAAACCTCGCTGAACTCTCACTTTTAAGACTTTGCAGGGAGACGGAAGACTGCCAAGCATCCATGGAGGGGCACAAAATTTTCTGCCTCGTGTTGAGCCCGGGAGCCAAGCCACATGCTTCAGAGCAGGGATGAGATGGGGGAACTGAGTGACCACAGAGACAAAGAGGTGGGGTGGGCAGCTGGGGACCGTGGTCACCCACTGAGACTTCCTCCAACTCGGGCTCCAGGTTAGACTTGTTTACACTTAAAAGAGCCCCCAGGAGGCTCTTCAAAGCACTGCCCAGCCCTTTCATGGTGGAGACTGGCTGTAGGTGGGATGTTATACCTGTGGGCTGCTTGGAAACAGAACCGGAATCAAAGACAAGGCCCGTGGCCTCGGGGAGTTTCTGGGTGAACCAGGCAGCTGTCCTCTTTGTTTCAGCCATGCGGTTTACTTCCCTGCACCAGTCTCTGCTACTGAATTATAAATAATGGCATTGCTAGTTCACTCTGCATTTCAGGTCTGGAGCAGAGNACATAGACACACACACAGACATATACACAGATATACACAGACACACAAACACATAAACACACACATAGACATACTACAGACACACAAAGACACACAGACACACACAGACACAGACACACACACGCCGCAGAATGGAACGAGAGCTCACTCGCCAGCGGAGCCCTGGGGTTGGGCCCCCTCAGCTCTCCTTGCCGCCCTGTTGCTGTGTCCTGCCCAGAGGTCCCTTCAGCACTTGTCTCCACTGCCTGCCTGGGCCAGGAGCAAAACGAGGGGGCAGGTGAGCTGACAGGCTGTCATCCCTGGGATGTGGTTTTATTATGTCTTGCAGTGGAACTTCTCTCTATTTGCCTTTTCACAGTAACTTTGTGAGGAGTATGGTCTTCATCCTTTCCAAAAACTTATTTTAATTTGAAATTAGTTTTTCTGAATTATTAGAGGGAGAAGAAATTCAGGAATAATTAATTCATCTGGTGTCATAGAGGGGAAAGTGATGAACACTCACTGGAGAGATTAGAAAAGCTTCAGAGAACGGGCTCAGAAACTGAGCTTGGAATTGCACGTGAATGTCAGCATCCAAGGAGCCAAGTCCGGCAGAAAGAGAGGCTGGGGATGGGGGGGAGGGTCCTGAGTGTCCAATCCGGGCCCTCATGACGTAACAGGCAGGTGGAGGCCCCGTGGAGTGACGGAGTGCGGACTGACCCCTGAGAAGCACTGCTCGCCTTCCAGCTTCGTGAGACGGGAGTGCGCTCATCCCAGAGCCAGCCGTGCTGGTTCACAGGGCACGGTGGCCAGGGAAGGGTGCACGCCATGTATCCGGGGGCTTTAGAATCCTTAGAGTGGTTAGAAGCTTCCAGGTCAGCTTTGCCACTTTGTGCTATGTTTCCTTTCTAGATCTTGCACCTGAGCTACAGCTTGTGTGTGATAAGCAAGGGAGAGACACACGGCAGCTGGAGACAAACCTGCCTCTGTTTCTGCTGGCTGCCGACCTCGAGGAAGGTGGGTTGGACTTGATGCTTCAGTGACGGGCTGTCACGCCCTCAAACCTCGCTGAACTCTCACTTTTAAGACTTTGCAGGGAGACGGAAGACTGCCAAGCATCCATGGAGGGGCACAAAATTTTCTGCCTCGTGTTGAGCCCGGGAGCCAAGCCACATGCTTCAGAGCAGGGATGAGATGGGGGAACTGAGTGACCACAGAGACAAAGAGGTGGGGTGGGCAGCTGGGGACCGTGGTCACCCACTGAGACTTCCTCCAACTCGGGCTCCAGGTTAGACTTGTTTACACTTAAAAGAGCCCCCAGGAGGCTCTTCAAAGCACTGCCCAGCCCTTTCATGGTGGAGACTGGCTGTAGGTGGGATGTTATACCTGTGGGCTGCTTGGAAACAGAACCGGAATCAAAGACAAGGCCCGTGGCCTCGGGGAGTTTCTGGGTGAACCAGGCAGCTGTCCTCTTTGTTTCAGCCATGCGGTTTACTTCCCTGCACCAGTCTCTGCTACTGAATTATAAATAATGGCATTGCTAGTTCACTCTGCATTTCAGGTCTGGAGCAGAGGGTTTCCTGAGGAGCTACACGCTCCTGGGAATTGTATCTTTTATGTTTTCCATCCTACCCCTATCCCCTGGAGGGCTTCCATAGCTTTCCCAGATATTCAGAGGGGTCTGTGAACCCAAAAAGATGAAGAACCATTGATTTAGGGAAAACAAAAACAAAAACAAAAACAAAAAACGGCATTGCTTAATCTGAGCATGACCTCAATTTTCTCCTAATTGGATTTCAGGAAGAAATGTGATGACATTTATTCTGCTGTCAATCTGCCTGTATGTGAGTGTGTGTATACATTTATTAGTTTTTATTATACACAATAATCACTAATTATTACTACATAAAAGAAAGACTAATTTTCTGGAAACTGAGAAGACAAGAGCTCCCTTGGACTTGTGTCTGCCAATTTACTGACGTCAAAAGAAATTTATCAATGACCCTAGATCTCCACTGTTTTATCTTGGCCCTGGTAGGAGTTTAGCTGAGGGTTGCAGAGACAATCCTGGCCCACTGATCCTAAAATTAGTGGAAAGGGCTAGAGAACACAATTTCCTAGTGTAACTGAGCAATCAACAAGAGTAAATCACAAAGAAATGATCTTAGTGGGAAGACGAAGAAACCAAGAAAGTAGAATCACAAGGAGAGACTCTACGGGGTTCTGTATGAGAGCAAGCTGGGAGGCCCAGGATTTGCTGGCCAAATGACACAGGGGAGAAAAATGCAGGCGACTTTTTACAAAAATTTACTGGAGTTTATCTGCTTTACAATGTTAGCTTCTGCTCTACGGCAAGGTGAATCCGCTGCACGTATACATATATCCCCATTTGGGGATTTCCTACACAGCAATAAGCAGAGTTCCCTGTGCTGTATAGTAGATGCTCATTCCTTATAAACATTATACATAGTATCAATAGTGTTATATGTCAATCCCAATCTCCAAATTCATCTCACCCCTCCTTCATTCCTTAGTGTCCATACACTAGACATCTAGTAACTACTTCAGTTCAGTTCAGTCGCTCAGTTGTGTCCGAATCTTTGTGACCCCATGAATCGCAGCACGCCAGGTCTTCCTGTCCATCACCAACTCCTGGAGTTCACTCAGACTCGTGAATGGTTATTTAAAAAATATTTTTTTCTTGTCTAAATATAAAAACAAAGGTTTAGACTTATTCCTGCAGTGAGTCAACTTACTAGAATTTCTAAAATCAACAAGCTCAGGAAGACAAGAAAGTCCCTGATTCAAGCGTCCTTTCGCCTGTATTAGTAGAAATGTGTGCGCCGGTGGCACAGCATCCTTTGTGGTCAGGTCGCGGAGCCCACGCGAGAGTATGATCTTCCCCTATCACTCCCCTCCCCCGAGGTCGTGTGCGGCCTCATATAGTCACTGCAGCCAGCTGTGAGTGATTTACGAAGAAAACAGGCCAGGGCACTCAGCCAGACTCTGTTCATGGCTATTTTTGCTTCTGCAGCTCAGAAGTGACTGGGGAAGCAAAGCCTACACACCACACACACACACACAAGCACCAGGGACAGTAAACGATGCTTTTTTTAAAAAATCAATGTTGCTCTTCTTCCTTCCTCTTCCTTTTCCGTGTGTAGGAGTCAAACAAAGTATTTAAACAGAAACAAACATGCTGAAATAAATCAGCCCTTTCATCCTTCAAGCCAAGTTCCCAGGCATTATCTGAGGAGGCCACTCTCTACCCCCTGAAGTGAGGGGGACCCTTCGTCGTGTGGTTGGTCGTGAACTAGACCAGTGGTCTGTGTCACCGTCAATCAAACATGCCTGATTGTGGGTACTGTGTGTCCTTACCTGCCTAGAGTTCACAATCCATCATGCCATCATGAGTCAGTATCTCAAGGCAATGCATACTTTGAGCAAGGTCATTAATTAATGATAGTGGATGTACACCCATTTTTTAAAAATAGACGTCTTGATACATTCAGATGTTTGCAGCCGCACATATGATTTATTCCATTCAACAAATATGTATTTTATTATTGCCTGTCTTCCCTCAATAAAACTCAAGTTCTATAAGGGCAGGGGACCACATTTGTTTGGCAAATTGTTCTTAATTAACAGATGTGTAAAATATAAAAGGATGGGATGACTTTTCAGTTAGTTGTTTCAGGAAAGGGTTCAGGAAAAAGGTAATATTTGTTTGGAATCTTGAAGCATGTGGGAGAAAGAACTATGTAGACCTGGGGTGAAAAGTGTTTTAGGCAAAGAAAAAACAGCATGCGCACGACATTTCTAAAAGTTTACTTTTCAATGGGAGGATAATTGCTTTACAATATTGTGTTGGCTTCTGCACACACCAACATGAATCAACCACAGGTATACATACATCCCCTCCCGCTTGAACCTCCTTCCCACCTCCCACTCCACGCCACCCCTCTCAGCTGTCACAGAGCACTGGGTTTGAGCTCCCAGCACCATAGAGCAAATCCCCTCTCGCTCTCTGTTTTACGTATGGTAATGTATACATTTCAGTGCTACTCTCTCATTCTTACAGAAGAATTTGCTTGACAAAATCTTACTCTTANCTTTTCAATGGGAGGATAATTGCTTTACAATATTGTGTTGGCTTCTGCACACACCAACATGAATCAACCACAGGTATACATACATCCCCTCCCGCTTGAACCTCCTTCCCACCTCCCACTCCACCCCACCCCTCTCAGCTGTCACAGAGCACTGGGTTTGAGCTCCCAGCACCATAGAGCAAATCCCCTCTCGCTCTCTGTTTTACGTATGGTAATGTATACATTTCAGTGCTACTCTCTCATTCTTACAGAAGAATTTGCTTGACAAAATCTTACTCTTAAAAAAAATAGTTCTGCTAATTCTGTGGTTCACTTATTCTTTCATTTCTTTGGGGGAGCTAGGAACGGAATGGCTAGATCTATGAGTGCTTAACTCAAGTGTTTTCCGAGTGTCTTTGCATTTCTCCTAATGAACAATGATGTTGAACAACTTTGCTGGTGCTTACTTGCCATCAGCAGATCTTCCTTAGAGAAGCACCTAATCAAACAGATGTGCACATCTTTCCCCACTTTTTGTGAGTTTGTGTATATGTTCATTGCTGAGGTCTGGATGTTTGTGTCTCCCCTAAAAATCTCATGTGTAGAAATCCGGACGCCAAAGGTGATGGTATTAGTAGGTGGAGATTTTCCGTGGTACTTATGGTCACAAGGGTGGATTCTGTTTTGTTGAAGGTTATGAACATTTTCCTCTATCGTTTTCTCTAAAAGATTTCATGCTTTCGTGTGTGCATGCTAAGTAGCTAGTTCAGTTCAGTTCAGTCACTCAGTCATGTCCGACTCTGTGACCCCATGGATCGCAGCACACCAGGCCTCCCTGTCCATCACCAAACTCCTAGAGTTCACTCAGACTCACGTCCATCGAGTCCGTGATGTCATCCAGCCATCTCATCCTCTGTCATCCCCTTCTCTCCTGCCCTCAGTCCCTCCCAGCATCAGAGTCTTTTCCAATGAGTCAACTCTTCACACGAGGTGGCCAAAGTACTGGAGTTTCAGCTTTAGTTAGCATCATTCCCTCCAAATAAATCCCAGGGCTGATCTCCTTTAGGATGGACTGGTGTTATGCCCGAAGTCCAAGTCCCCAAAACTGAGAGAATAAGACGTCCACGACAACACAAAAGCATAAAGGGGTTTTATTGCTAGCTCGAGCTAGGGCTCCCATCTCATCCAGTGCAGTGGAGTCTTGACGAGAGCCCCGAGCTCTGAATCACAGCTACTTTTATACAGGCAGTTCTTAGTACAGCTGACGGTAATAATTGGCTGAGCCGTTCATGCATTCGCATGGTTTTCAAATCACACAAATCACAAAATCTCATTGGCTCGGGTTTGAATCAAAATCCCAATTCTGATTGGCTCATGTTTGGTGCCAGCAGGACTTTCCCAGGGTGTGGTTTCCTGGAATCATGACTCAGGTTTTACAAGAATCCGAATCTTGGGCTTAGCATAGCTTGTTGAGCCTGTCATGGCTCCGGTCTGGCTCTAACATTCTCCCCTGTCTTTTGATCATACAGAGGAATCCTCCTCTATATCCTAGGGCAGGGTGTGATATTGCCATCTTAATACCATCAGTCTTTCCCTGGAAAATAGGACATATTGAGGGAGGACTTCCATAGACAATCTCAAACGGTGTCAAATTCAATTTATAGGGGGTGTTGTGCACCTGGAAGAAGGGAAAGGAAGGAGGGTCACCCAGTCCCCACCAGTCTCTATTGCCAATTTTGCTAAAGTTTCTTTTAGGGTCCGATTCATCCTTTCTACCTGTCCTGAGCTCTGGGGATTATTTTCACAATGCAGTTTCCATCTGGTCCCCAGGACTAAGGCCAGTCCCTGAACAATCTGACTCACAAAAACAGGTCCATTATCAGAGCCCATAGTTACCGGCAGCCCAAACCTAGGCACTATCTCTTCTAGAAGCTTCTTGGCAACCATCACTGCGTCTCTCTCTTAGTGGCGTAGGCCTCCACTCACCCAGAGAAGGTATCCACCAAGACTAACAGGTAACGGTACCCATACTTGCCTGGCCTCACCTCAGTGAAATCTATTTCCCAATGTTGTCCTGGCCTCTCCCCTAGGTGCCTTATACCCGTGTGCTGTCCCTTCCCAGGTCTCACCATCTGGCACGCTTGACAGGCACGGGCTGTGTCTTGTATGGCCGCTTTTTTTTTTTTTTTTTTGTCGGGGAAACTGCAGGCGAGCTGTCTGTAAGAGTGATAAGAGTCTTCTTTTCCCCCAGATAGGTGGTCTGATGTAGGTGCATGCAGAGTTGTCGGCCCAGATCAGCGGGGAGCAATAGGTTGCCCTCCTGGTCCCGGTACCATCCGTCCTTACTTGTAGAACGGTTGCTGTGTTCTCGAATCCAGTCCTGATCAGAGCGGGAGTACTCGGGGGCCGGTGGCAGGGTCCCCATTCCTGGGGCCAGCAATCCCACAGCTAGTACTGTAGCTTCCCGTGGTAGCTTGGCAAGCTGCTGCGTCAGCAGCTCGGTTGCCTCGAGCCCTGAGATCTTTCCCCTTTTGGTGTTCTGGAACATGCACTATGGCTACCGCCTGAGGCTGGTGCACCGCTGCCAAGAGTCTACGGATCTCAGGTAAGTTCTTGACTACCTTTCCCTCTGCCGTTAGGAAACCCTGTTCCTTGTATATTGGGCCATGAATATGCTCTTGAAATGCCTGCTTCACGGGTTAGTCCAAGTCCAGTTTTGGCTTTCTTCACCTCCTTCATACAGTGGTCGGGCCTTCTCGGTGAACCCAATGATCCACAGTCTGCAATGCCCAAGAGTCTCTAGGAATTCCCTCACTTGGCGAGGGCTTGCCGGCTCGGGAATCCGCAGAATGGTCTCTTTCATGGCCTGCGTCAGCCACCGTCGCCCCTGCCTCACCTTCTGCTGCCCTCACTAGATTTCCCTTAGCCTATCTATTTTTTGCAACTTTTTCCTAATGTCCGGAGCTACCTGGTTCACAAATGCCAGTATAACTGCCGCGTGTGACTCATTGGCCGGTGGTTCCGTGGGGTGCATTGTCTGAAGGCTTCCACTAACCTCTCTAGGAAGGGTGCTGGGCTCTCTGTTGGCTCCTGTCTAACCAAATTTACCTTGGCCTAATTTGTTGGTTTCCTGGCGGCTGCTCGCAGGCCAGCCATGAGAGTCTGGCAGTACACTCTGAGATGCTCCCTACCTTCAGCGCGCTCGAAATCCCAGGGGGATCGCGTCAGAGGAAATCCCTCGTCAACTAAATTCGGCTGCATGGTGGGTCTTCCGTCTACCCCTGGAATGTGTTTCCGTGCTTCCAACAAGATCCGTTCGCGTTCCTTTGTAGTGAAGAGCACCTGTAACAGCTGCTGATAATCATCCCAAGTGGGATTATGAGTAAAAAGGTCAATGAGGACAAAATTATACAGATTTCACTGCTCGAACGGCGGACAGGTTGATGGTCCCTGCCAGCGCCTATTTAGCGGTAAAAGTAGCTTATTCAGACTAACAAAATATTACAGAGTAAAACACAGGAGATGAGACAAACACACAGAGTGTGGAGACTGCCAGCACACACAAAGATGCGACAAACAGAGGACAGACAAATATCGGCCGAGAACACAGTACTAGGTCTTCCTAGGGCCCCCTGAACCCTCTTATCCCTCGAGGTTACCTTACCGAAAGGCATCCACCACCCACCAGATTTGGGATCAAGAGAAAATCTCTCTTCCCCACAGAGCCAGCTGCTTTCCAGCGCGCTCACTGGGCCTCGGTCTTACACTGGCTAGGATGACTGATTCACCCCTGATTAGGCCTAACAAGAGCCAGCTACCTTCCAACGTGTATGCTGGGCCTCAGTCTTACACTGGCTAACCAAACTTAACACTGGTGTTCAGATATTTTTCCTTCTAAAGAGGAAACCCCTTCTACTGGGAGAGTGTTATTCTTCCCAGTTAAAGGGATCCCGGACGAGCCCCCAAATGTTATGCCTGAAGTCCGAGTCCCCAAAACTGAGAGAATAAGAAGTCCACGGCAATGCAAAAGCATAAAGGGATTTTATTGCTAGCTCGAGCTAGGGCTCCCGTCTCATCCAGTGCAGTGGAATCTTGACGAGAGCCCTGAGCTCTGAATCACGGCTACTTTTATACAGGTGGTTCTTAGTACAGCTGACAGTAATAATTGGCTGAGCTGTACAAGTGCACGGTTTTCAAATCACACAAATCACAAAATCTCATTGGCTTGGGTTTGAATCAAAATCCCAGTTCTGATTGGCTCATGTTTGGTGCGAGTGGGACTTTCCCAGGGTGTGGTTTCCTGGAATCATGACTCAGGTTTTACAAGAATCCGAATCTTGGGCTTAGCATAGCTTGTTGAGCCTGTCATGGCTCCGGTCTGGCTCTAACATTCTCCCCTGTCTTTTGATCATACAGAGGAATCCTCCTCTATATCCTAGGGCAGGGTGTGATATTGCCATCTTAATACCATCAGTCTTTCCCTGGAAAATAGGACATATTGAGGGAGGACTTCCATAGACAATCTCAAACGGTGTCAAATTCAATTTATAGGGGGTGTTGTGCACCTGGAAGAAGGGAAAGGAAGGAGGGTCACCCAGTCCCCACCAGTCTCTATTGCCAATTTTGCTAAAGTTTCTTTTAGGGTCCGATTCATCCTTTCTACCTGTCCTGAGCTCTGGGGATTATTTTCACAATGCAGTTTCCATCTGGTCCCCAGGACTAAGGCCAGTCCCTGAACAATCTGACTCACAAAAACAGGTCCATTATCAGAGCCCATAGTTACCGGCAGCCCAAACCTAGGCACTATCTCTTCTAGAAGCTTCTTGGCAACCATCACTGCTGTCTCTCTCTTAGTGGCGTAGGCCTCCACTCACCCAGAGAAGGTATCCACCAAGACTAACAGGTAACGGTACCCATACTTGCCTGGCCTCACCTCAGTGAAATCTATTTCCCAATGTTATCCTGGCCTCTCCCCTAGGTGCCTTATACCCGTGTGCTGTCCCTTCCCAGGTCTCACCATCTGGCACGCTTGACAGGCACGGGCTGTGTCTTGTATGGCCGCTTTTTTTTTTTTTTTTTTTTCGGGGAAACTGCAGGCGAGCTGTCTGTAAGAGTGATAAGAGTCTTCTTTTCCCCCAGATAGGTGGTCTGATGTAGGTGCATGCAGAGTTGTCGGCCCAGATCAGCGGGGAGCAATAGGTTGCCCTCCTGGTCCCGGTACCATCCGTCCTTACTTGTAGAACGGTTGCTGTGTTCTCGAATCCAGTCCTGATCAGAGCGGGAGTACTCGGGGGCCGGTGGCAGGGTCCCCATTCCTGGGGCCAGCAATCCCACAGCTAGTACTGTAGCTTCCCGTGGTAGCTTGGCAAGCTGCTGCGTCAGCAGCTCGGTTGCCTCGAGCCCTGAGATCTTTCCCCTTTTGGTGTTCTGGAACATGCACTATGGCTACCGCCTGAGGCTGGTGCACCGCTGCCAAGAGTCTACGGATCTCAGGTAAGTTCTTGACTACCTTTCCCTCTGCCGTTAGGAAACCCTGTTCCTTGTATATTGGGCCATGAATATGCTCTTGAAATGCCTGCTTCACGGGTTAGTCCAAGTCCAGTTTTGGCTTTCTTCACCTCCTTCATACAGTGGTCGGGCCTTCTCGGTGAACCCAATGATCCACAGTCTGCAATGCCCAAGAGTCTCTAGGAATTCCCTCACTTGGCGAGGGCTTGCCGGCTCGGGAATCCGCAGAATGGTCTCTTTCATGGCCTGCGTCAGCCACCGTCGCCCCTGCCTCACCTTCTGCTGCCCTCACTAGATTTCCCTTAGCCTATCTATTTTTTGCAACTTTTTCCTAATGTCCGGAGCTACCTGGTTCACAAATGCCAGTATAACTGCCGCGTGTGACTCATTGGCCGGTGGTTCCGTGGGGTGCATTGTCTGAAGGCTTCCACTAACCTCTCTAGGAAGGGTGCTGGGCTCTCTGTTGGCTCCTGTCTAACCAAATTTACCTTGGCCTAATTTGTTGGTTTCCTGGCGGCTGCTCGCAGGCCAGCCATGAGAGTCTGGCAGTACACTCTGAGATGCTCCCTACCTTCAGCGCGCTCGAAATCCCAGGGGGATCGCGTCAGAGGAAATCCCTCGTCAACTAAATTCGGCTGCATGGTGGGTCTTCCGTCTACCCCTGGAATGTGTTTCCGTGCTTCCAACAAGATCCGTTCGCGTTCCTTTGTAGTGAAGAGCACCTGTAACAGCTGCTGACAATCATCCCAAGTGGGATTATGAGTAAAAAGGTCAATGAGGACAAAATTATACAGATTTCACTGCTCAAACGGCGGACAGGTTGATGGTCCCTGCCAGCGCCTATTTAGCGGTAAAAGTAGCTTATTCAGACTAACAAAATATTACAGAGTAAAACACAGGAGATGAGACAAACACACAGAGTGTGGAGACTGCCAGCACACACAAAGATGCGACAAACAGAGGACAGACAAATATCGGCCGAGAACACAGTACTAGGTCTTCCTAGGGCCCCCTGAACCCTCTTATCCCTCGAGGTTACCTTACCGAAAGGCATCCACCACCCACCAGATTTGGGATCAAGAGAAAATCTCTCTTCCCCACAGAGCCAGCTGCTTTCCAGCGCGCTCACTGGGCCTCGGTCTTACACTGGCTAGGATGACTGATTCACCCCTGATTAGGCCTAACAAGAGCCAGCTACCTTCCAACGTGTATGCTGGGCCTCAGTCTTACACTGGCTAACCAAACTTAACACTGGTGTTCAGATATTTTTCCTTCTAAAGAGGAAACCCCTTCTACTGGGAGAGTGTTATTCTTCCCAGTTAAAGGGATCCCGGACGAGCCCCCAAATGTTATGCCTGAAGTCCGAGTCCCCAAAACTGAGAGAATAAGAAGTCCACGGCAATGCAAAAGCATAAAGGGATTTTATTGCTAGCTCGAGCTAGGGCTCCCGTCTCATCCAGTGCAGTGGAATCTTGACGAGAGCCCTGAGCTCTGAATCACGGCTACTTTTATACAGGTGGTTCTTAGTACAGCTGACAGTAATAATTGGCTGAGCTGTACAAGTGCACGGTTTTCAAATCACACAAATCACAAAATCTCATTGGCTTGGGTTTGAATCAAAATCCCAGTTCTGATTGGCTCATGTTTGGTGCGAGTGGGACTTTCCCAGGGTGTGGTTTCCTGGAATCATGACTCAGGTTTTACAAGAACCCGAATCTTGGGCTTAGCATAGCTTGTTGAGCCTGTCATGGCTCCGGTCTGGCTCTAACACTGGTTGGATCTCCTTACAGTCCAAGGGATTCTCAAGAGTCTTCTCCAACACCACAGTTCAAAAGCATCAATTCTTCAGCATTCAGCTTTCTTTATAGTCCAACTCTTACATCCATACATGACTACTGGAAAAACCATAGCCTTGACTAGATGGACTTTTGTTGGCAAATTAATGTCTCTGCTTTTTAGTATGCTGTCTAGGTTGGTCATAGCTTTTCTTCCAGGGAGCAAGGGTCTTTTAAGGTCTGTATAGTCAACACTATGGTCTTCCCAGTGGTCTGTAAAGAGGGCACAATGCCAAGGAATTGATGTCTTTGAATTGTGGTGCTGGAGAAGACTCCTGAAATTCCCCTGGACAGCAAGGAGATCAAACCAGTCAATCTTTAGGGAGATCAACCCTGAATATTCACTGGAAGGACTGATGCTATAGCTGAAGCTCCAGTATTTTGGTCATCTGTTATGAAGAGATGACTCATTGGAAAAGACCCTGACACTGGGAAAGATCAAGCACAGAAGGAGAAGAGGGTGCCAGAACATGAGATGGCTAGATGACATCACCGATGCAATGAACATGAACTTGGGCAAACTCTGGGAGATGCTGATGGACAGGGAGGCCTGGCGTGCTGCATCAGGTCGGACTGCATGACTGAATGGCAGCAACAAGACACACACACACACACACACACATGTATGTATATGGGGGTCTATTTCTTCTATTTTATTCCATCTATTTGTCTCTATAATACTACACTCTCTTAGTATCCATAGCTTTATAAAAACTCATGAAACAAGATAGTATTAATTCTCAAGATTTGCTTTTCTCCTTCACTATTTTCCCTACTTTTAGCCGTTTGTATTTCTATAGGAGTTTTAGAATCAATTCATCACTTCCTACCAAAAAAATGTCAGCTAGGATTTTGATTGGGATTACTTTGGTTCACTTTCAGGCAAATTGACATCTTAACAATATTGAGTTTTCTGACCCTTGTACAGGGTATGGCTCTATGTCTATTTAGTTCTCCTCTAACTTCTCTCAGAAGTATTTTGTTACTTTCAGTGTTCAGGTCTTTCATATCCTTGGATAGATTTATCCACAATTATTTAAATTGTGGTGCTATTGCCAATGGTATTGTTGCTTTAATTTTAATTTTCAATTATTTGCTGCAAATATGTAAAAGCATGGCTGATTTTAGTATATTGCTTTATATGCTTTCAGTTCAGTTCATTTCAGTTCAGTTGCTCAGTCATGTCCAACTCTTTGCGACCCCATGAATTACAGCACGCCAGGCCTCCCTGTCCATCACCAACTCCCGGAGTTCACTCAGACTTGCGTCCATTGAGTCTGTGATGCCATCCAGCCATCTCATCTTCAATCGTCCCCTTCTCCTCCTGCCCTCAATCCTTCCCAGCATCAGAGTCTTTTCCAATGAGACAACTCTTCGCATGAGGTGGCCAAAGTACTGGAGTTTCAACTTTAGCATCATTCCTTCCAAAGAAATCCCAGGGTTGATCTCCTTCAGAATGGACTGGTTGGATCTCCTTGCAGTCCAAAGGACTCTCAAGAGTCTTCTCCAACTCCACAGGTCAAAAGCATCAATTCTTCAGCGCTCAGCCTTCTTCACAGTCCAACTCACATCCATACATGACTACTGGAAAAACCATAGCCTTGACTAGACGGACCTAGACTCATTAAACTACTACTGGTTTGGAATTTTTTCCCTGCAGATTCATTACAATGGATGCTTTTTTCCTTGCCTGCTGTACTGGCTAGAACCTCCAGTAAAAAGTTAAACAGTGGTGAGATATCGTTGTCTTGTTCATAATCTTTGCTGGGAATCATTCAGTCTTTTAAGTATGATGTTAGCTATAGCTTTTCATGGGTGACTTTTATCAGTTTGAAGAGGTTCGCTTTATTCCTACTGTGTTGGGAGCTTTTATTAGAGTGCTAGATTTTGTTAAACGTTATCCTGTATCTATTTAGATAATCACACTATTGGATCCTCATTTTTAGTTTGTTAATACAGTGAATTACATTGATTAATTTTTGAATGTCAAGCCATCTTTGCATTCTTCATATAAATTTGGCCTAGTCATGATGAATTTTTAATATGTAGTGTGGATTCCATTTGCTAAACTTCTGTTAAGAATTTTGCATTTGTGTTCAGGAGTGATTACTGCTCTGTAGTTTTCTTGTAATGTCTTTGTCTGATTTTGGTATCAGGGTAATGCTGGCCTCAGAAAACAAACTGGAAACCATCGTCTCATTTTCAATTTCTGAAACGGTTTATACGGAATTAGTATTTTTTCTTTCTTACATTTCTGGTGGAATTCACCAATAAAACCATTCATTCAGGCCTAGAATTTTCTTTTTCAAAAATTTTATATTAAATGAAAAAATATAATGCATATAGAGAGCTATTCAGACTAGGTATTTTTTTCCTTGATGAGATTTGACAGGTCCATTTCATCTGTTTTAAAATGTATTGGCATAAAGCCATTCATTGTACTCCCATATTATCCTTGTAACATCTGCGGAACCAGTAATGATACTGCCTCTTTCATTTTGGTGTTAGTGAAATGTATCTTCGCTTACTCCTTCATCAGCCCGGCTATTGGTTTATCACTTTTCCTGCTATTTTCAAAGAACTAGCTATTTATTTCATTGATTTTATCTTTTTTAGAGCTTCTATTTCCTTGATATTTGTTCTGATGTTGATTATTTCTTTTCTTCTACTTTGAACTTCATTTACCCTTGTGTTTCTAATTTCTCTAGTTGGAGACTTAGGGCATTTATTTGAGATTTTTCTCCATAATATTAACATATAGAGCTAATAACCCATCTTCCAAGTACTGCTTTTGCAGCATTCCACAAGTTTTATTATATAATGTTTTATTTTAATCTTGTTCAAAATGTTATACAATCTTTTTTCTGATGTTTTATTTGATGCATTCACTTTCCAAATATCCATAAATCCTCCAGAGACCTGTCTGGTTCTTGTTTCTAATTTAATTCACTGTACTCCAAGAATCTATTTTATAGAAGTTTAATTTTTTAAAATTGACTGATACTTGCTTTATGATATTGGATATAATCTATATTGTTAAAAATTCTGTGGGTACTTGNAGACTCATTAAACTACTACTGGTTTGGAATTTTTTCCCTGCAGATTCATTACAATGGATGCTTTTTTCCTTGCCTGCTGTACTGGCTAGAACCTCCAGTAAAAAGTTAAACAGTGGTGAGATATCGTTGTCTTGTTCATAATCTTTGCTGGGAATCATTCAGTCTTTTAAGTATGATGTTAGCTATAGCTTTTCATGGGTGACTTTTATCAGTTTGAAGAGGTTCGCTTTATTCCTACTGTGTTGGGAGCTTTTATTAGAGTGCTAGATTTTGTTAAACGTTATCCTGTATCTATTTAGATAATCACACTATTGGATCCTCATTTTTAGTTTGTTAATACAGTGAATTACATTGATTAATTTTTGAATGTCAAGCCATCTTTGCATTCTTCATATAAATTTGGCCTAGTCATGATGAATTTTTAATATGTAGTGTGGATTCCATTTGCTAAACTTCTGTTAAGAATTTTGCATTTGTGTTCAGGAGTGATTACTGCTCTGTAGTTTTCTTGTAATGTCTTTGTCTGATTTTGGTATCAGGGTAATGCTGGCCTCAGAAAACAAACTGGAAACCATCGTCTCATTTTCAATTTCTGAAACGGTTTATACGGAATTAGTATTTTTTCTTTCTTACATTTCTGGTGGAATTCACCAATAAAACCATTCATTCAGGCCTAGAATTTTCTTTTTCAAAAATTTTATATTAAATGAAAAAATATAATGCATATAGAGAGCTATTCAGACTAGGTATTTTTTTCCTTGATGAGATTTGACAGGTCCATTTCATCTGTTTTAAAATGTATTGGCATAAAGCCATTCATTGTACTCCCATATTATCCTTGTAACATCTGCGGAACCAGTAATGATACTGCCTCTTTCATTTTGGTGTTAGTGAAATGTATCTTCGCTTACTCCTTCATCAGCCCGGCTATTGGTTTATCACTTTTCCTGCTATTTTCAAAGAACTAGCTATTTATTTCATTGATTTTATCTTTTTTAGAGCTTCTATTTCCTTGATATTTGTTCTGATGTTGATTATTTCTTTTCTTCTACTTTGAACTTCATTTACCCTTGTGTTTCTAATTTCTCTAGTTGGAGACTTAGGGCATTTATTTGAGATTTTTCTCCATAATATTAACATATAGAGCTAATAACCCATCTTCCAAGTACTGCTTTTGCAGCATTCCACAAGTTTTATTATATAATGTTTTATTTTAATCTTGTTCAAAATGTTATACAATCTTTTTTCTGATGTTTTATTTGATGCATTCACTTTCCAAATATCCATAAATCCTCCAGAGACCTGTCTGGTTCTTGTTTCTAATTTAATTCACTGTACTCCAAGAATCTATTTTATAGAAGTTTAATTTTTTAAAATTGACTGATACTTGCTTTATGATATTGGATATAATCTATATTGTTAAAAATTCTGTGGGTACTTGAAATGATCATGTATTCTGCTGTTAATTGGATGGTTTTTCCATAAATGTCATTGAGGTCAAGTCAGCTGATAATCTTGTTTAAATCTTTTATGCCCTAACTGATTATCTGTCAGTTTCATCAATTATTGAGAGATTGCAATGTTTGAGTATAATGCTGGGTTTCTCTCTTTCTCCCACGTTTTGATAAAGTGCTGTTATCCTGGTTCATTGGCATGCCTGGTAGTCCTTCAGATTTTGATTTTGAATCCTGCCTTGCTGGTTCCTGGATATTTTTGCATTCCTGTAAGTGTTCTTGAGCTTTCTTCTGAGGCCACAGTTAAGCCACCTGCAAACAGCGTGACCCTTTTGGGTTTTGCTTTTAAGATGTGTCGGGTGGGGCTGGGCCTGCGCACAGTTCACAGAGGCAAGAGCGCGCCGAACGCCCTGCCCAGCGTGCCTTCCGTCCCGGGGATCTCCAGCCTGACTGGTGGAAACAGGCACTATCCTGGCCCCTTCTGGGTACTGGGTACTCCTACAGGGTGGTTCTTTCCTCAGACACATGAGTTTGTCCACGTATAGCCCAGTATTTTGGTCCCTGGGTCAGGAATAACACCTGGGAAGGGAATGGCTACCCACTCCAGTATTTTTGCCTGGAAAATCCCATGGACAGAGAAGCCTGGAAGGCTACCGTCCATGGGGTCACAAAGAGTTGGACATGACTGAGCAACTAACACTTCCTCCCTTTTCTGCAGGTCTCTCCACACAGCTCTGTCCCCCTTCTGTCATGCACCCTGATGACCTCGATCTCCAGGCTCTGGGTTCCGCTGGTCACTTCAGGCAATTTGCTCTGCTCCGCCTGTTTCTCCCCCCAGGTAACGAACGGTAGCTCTTGTCTCTCTTCACGTCTTTCCTCCCCACCAAGGACTGCTATCTTCTAGAGTCCTGAAAATCATTATTTTCCTACATTCTGTCCACTTTTCATTTTTTACAGGGAAAGGGTGTAATTCAGTTCCTGTGATTGATTCCACATTGGACAGAAGTAGAGGTGAGCCTCTGTGTCCTCATGGGGGTGTGGATGCAAGTGTCTGCAGGTCCACTGGGCCTCCTGTTTGTCCACTGAGCACAGCTAGGGAATCACTGGACAATCCTGCTCTTTGGACAGGCAGCCACTGAGATACAACCGCTCTCTGTCTGTCTATATTAGAAGCCAATTGTTTTATTTTGCAAAGGATAGTTAAGAGAAATTAGGCAGAGTATAAATGTGGTTTATACCAACATGATTTTAAAGTCTGCTTGTTCTGGCCCCTTTAAGCTGCAAAGCATGGCAGTAAAGCCAGGAACTGAGCGAGGTGTCTCTGCCAACGTTTCCTCTTTGGAGACCCATCCATCAGCAGTGACATGCAGACAGATCCAGGGCCCGATCAGAGGCCTGTTCCTGAACATCAGGGATGGCTACTTCCTTTCTAATTATAATTTAATACAAAGAGGAGTTCTTAAATTTCCTTTTCACAGCCCAGTGGCTCATCTTGTTTACCCACCCTGGGCCCCACATCTGACTTTGAAAGCGGATAGACTCAGACTGAGGGCTTTTGCCCATATTGGTGCCCTTATTTAGATCTCCTGACTGATAAAGCCATTGGAAATGAAATAACAGGAATCACTGGCACCTCTTCAATATTCCAGCTGGTATTTTGCCCACATTTATACTCTGAAACATGGAGAGCTGGGGGTTCTGTTTTTAAATCTGATTGGACACAGGGAGGTGGAGGTGGCATTTGTTTAGCTTCTCCCGGGAGCCCTGCACAAACGTTTCTCCACTTTATCGGGCAGAGAGATGACTTGCCTTGATGCAAAACCTTTTCTTCATTATTCATAATTTTCAAAGATCAGGATGGCAGACTCCAGGATTCTTTTTCACTCAGGATTCTCCCTTGGACTGAATATAAACTCCCCACAACTATAAAACTAAGAGGTTATTTCTTTTTCTTCATTATTTAGAACTGGTCTTTGAATGCAAGTATCAACCGTTTTAATATACCTGTTCTTCTACCAAACTTATTTACCACAATTTGTCAGAAGCAGTAATAAGTCCATCGCCTCTGCTAATTTCCTCTTAATAAATTCGTGCGAGAACATTAATAGCAGGAGTGTCCGATTTAATCTTCATCTCCTAGAAATTTTAATGCTTGGGTTCCTATCCTCGGACCTCATTTTTCACCAAGTAGTTAGCTTCATTTGTTGTCATTTTCTGGCCTCACATTGGATGGATGAAACCTCTATCATGGAAAATGACCTTCAGTAAATATGGTTTCTCATTTCCCATTCTCTAATAGTTTAATAGAAAGTGTCTTCTGTGACGATATTAAATATGCATAGTTGGATGGAGAGAGCAAAAGTATTTTAGAAGATGGTTGCATGTTTTAAACATTGAGATGTAATTACTGTAAAATAATGATACTCAGATTTTAAATGTTCTGCTTGGTGAATAATAACAATTATACACACCTGTGTCACCACATACAAAACAAGACATAAAATAGTTTGATCCTCCCAGAAATTTCCACTGTATTCCTTTTCAGGCAACCCTCTGACTCATTGTGGCCCCATAACCAGAATGTGTTCTTATCACCATATTTTAGTTTCAACTGTGTATGGCCATCGGCATACTGATGCCATCTTGGGGCCATTCAGTCCTTCCTGTCTCCACTGGCCCTACCTAGGGCTGCACTGTGTAGTAAATCCCTTCTCTGTCATCAAGGGCTTGTTAATGTTCAGTTGTTGAGTCATGCCCAATCCTTTGTAAACATATGGACCACAGCACCAAGGCTTCCCTGTCCTTCACCATCTCCTGGAGCTTGCCCAAACTCATGTCTATTGAGTCAGTGATGCCATCCAGCCATCTCATTCGCTGGTGCCCTCTTCTCCTGCCATCAGTCTTTCCCAGCTGATATCAGGGTCTTTTCCAGTGAGTCAACTCTTCCCATCAGGTGGCCAAAGTATTGGCCTTTCAGCTTCAGCATCAGTCCTTCCAATGAATATTCAGGGTTGCTTTCCTTTAGGATTGACTGGTTTGACCTCCTTGCTGTCCAAGGGACTCTCAAGAGTCTTCTCTAGCACCATAATTCAAAAGCATCTCTGTCTTCAAGGACTTTGTTCATAGATACTGCTTAATGATCCCTAGGTCCAGGTGGCCTCCATGCTCTGTTAGTCCCCAAACAATGATGAGGACTTTCTCTGACATACGCCTGGCATTCAGCAAACTTGTTACTCATTCATAAACCTTGACTTGGGAGTGCACATCCTGTGTGCAAGCACGCACCCCCAGGCCCTAGATTCACTATCCAGTTGTCCCACTGGTCCCTCGGCAGTGCAAGCGCAGCTGCAAATCCTTGCAGATTGTTGTTTACGTAATCCTACATTGTGAGTTGTTGTTTAGTTACGAAGTTGCATCCAGCTATTTTGCAATCCCATGGACTTCAGCCCACCAGGCTCCTCTGTCCATGGATTTCCCAGGCAAGAATACTGGGAATGGGTTGCCATTCCCTTCTCCAGGGGGTCCTCCTGAACTGGGGATGTAACTCATGTCTCCTGCATTGGCAGGTGGATTCTTCACCACTGAGCCACCAGGGAAGCCCATATAAGTTGCCTGATAACAAACTGATCCACTATTGCATTTAGCTGCCTGCCTCATTTTTGGTCTCAAGATATCTTCTCAGTTCAGTGGAGCTTTTTCACTCACTCTGGCCTCCAACAAACAGTATTAGCAGTGCATGCAAGGAAACCATGCAGTATATACTGTTTTATGAGATTTATCAATGTTGTTGTGTGTCTAAGTAGTTTGTTCATTTTTATCATTGCATCTCCATTTTATGAGTATAGCACAACTGTTTATCTGTTTTCTGTCAATGGACATATGAATTTTTTCAAGTTTTTGATAGTTACCCACTGTCGTAGATAATCTTTCATTGGTGTTGGTTTTCACTTTCCTTGGGTCAGTACGTTGGAATCTAATTACCAGTCCCTTATCTTGCTCATGAATCTTCAATTCGGACCACATTTCATGGGTAGCTAATCTCTGCTCCATGCAAAGTCAACTGGGGCATCTTGAACCCTAGAGTGCCCTGTGTCTATCAGGAGGCTCACTGACTTTCTACCTGGTGGTTGATGACCTGGTGGTCAGGACCTCCTCCGGCACACATAGCACCTACATGTGGTCTCTTTTTGAGGGCAGTTGGCTTCTCTGAAGCATCATAGCTGGTTCCAAGAGGAGGTGTTCCAGGAGGACAAAGCAGAAAGGCATGACATTTTTATTACCTACTCAAAAGTTACTGAATCTGCCTGCAATGCAGGAAACCATATTTCAATCACTGGGTTGAGAAGATACCCTGGAGGAGGGCATGGCAACCTACTCCAGTATTCTTGCCTGGGAAATCCCATGGACAGAGGAGCCTGGTGGGCTACAGTTCATAGGGTTGCAAAGAGTCTGACACAATTGAAACGACTAAGCACATAGGCATGCAGGAGATAACAGATTATGGTACATTTTACCACTTTCCACTCAATAGAATGCCATGGGGCTATTGAAAACATTTTATAAGATTAATCTATGATGTGGAAAGAGAAACNTGACACAATTGAAACGACTAAGCACATAGGCATGCAGGAGATAACAGATTATGGTACATTTTACCACTTTCCACTCAATAGAATGCCATGGGGCTACTGAAAACATTTTATAAGATTAATCTATGATGTGGAAAGAGAAACAATAGTCTTAGCAACACAAGCTGACCAATTCAGTATATGTAGTATAATCTCAATTTCTTTTCAGATTTAAAAATCTATACAAAGAACATGAGCATTTAATACTAAAGCTCAACATTCAGAAAACGAAGATCATGGCATCCAGTCCCATCACTTCATGGGAAATAGATGG
>SJYV01021321.1:0-19486 GCA_006410875.1 Neotragus pygmaeus
AACTTAATTTTGCTCTTAAGGTGAGAAAGTTGAGAGTTGTAATCATCAGTAGTATCTATCAACTCCCTCTGGATCAACATTTTCATTTAAGTGGCCAGGTGGCACTAGTGGTAAAGAATCTACCTGCCAATGCAGGAGACCTGAGTTCAGTCCCTGGATGAGGAAGATCCCATGGGGGAGAAAATGTCAACCCAGCCCAGTATTCTTGCCTGGAGAATCCCTTGTACAGGAAAGCCTCGAGCGCTATAGTCCATGGTGTCACAAAAGTGTCAGACACAACTGAAGCAACTTAGCATGCAAGCATCAGCTTCTGAATTCAAATACAGAATCAGTCACTTCAACACTCCTTCCCAATGCACACTTCTGAGCAACACCTTCTCTTTCCCTAGAGCCATTCCTTCCAAAGAACCTCACAGAGGTCCATATGATGAGCAGACTATTCTTGTCTGCAATACCTTATTTCCCATTATGTTCTTTGTAAGAGTCATACCAGCCAAGTTTCTTTCCCAAGGTTTTCCTCCCTCTGAGTCATAGAGAAAGCTATAGGTTTTTCAGAAATCTTGCCAACTTATTATCATCTCTGTCCCTTATTGGTAGAGCTTCTTCTCCTGAATGCCCAAGTATTCACTTTTCCTATTTTATTCCTTCAGAGAATCTTCTAGATAACAATGTAGATAGAATTTAAAATAAATGGTCATATTTAATTCTCACATACAAAATAAAAGGAAAAAAAACCTGTGTGACAACTAATTATTATCTCCTTTTAAATGTAAGACTGAGGTTCAAACAGGTTTAGGTAGTTAATTGATTTTAAAACCCTTGTTCACTTTACTGTACTCTCGCTTTTTCCTTATGATATGTTCGGAAATAAGAAAATGATTGTGGGTAATAGCATTCAAGAAGCCAGAAGTGGGCTTGTCTAGTGCTAGGACTACTCTAGCTCATCAGAGCTGATTCTCCTTTTTC
Source organism: Neotragus pygmaeus (assembly GCA_006410875.1). Taxonomy (NCBI): domain Eukaryota; kingdom Metazoa; phylum Chordata; class Mammalia; order Artiodactyla; family Bovidae; genus Neotragus; species Neotragus pygmaeus. The sequence goes on from SJYV01021321.1 coordinate 967, forward strand.
CCAAATGGCTCAGGTTTTGTTTTTATATAACCTGATTTAAATCTGCCCTTTTCTTTTTCTCTTCTGTTTATAGGCATTTTTATGATGGATAACACAACAATAAAAAATACCCTATTTTCAATTATTGCAATTGCTCATGAAATGCCACCTCAAGTATTGTTATTATCCGATTCTGAGTTTGTTAGTGGAGAAAGACCAAAATAATGCCAAATTCTTATTTTTTATTATTTGAATTAACTTGCAGTCTATTGCTAAGAAATGTGATCAGCACTGCCATTGTATAATGCTTCTTACATTAGCAAAATATTATTGCTAACAATTTTATATTTTACAGAATAATAATATTTATCTTTCTGTAAATACTTGAAAATGTCCTGATTGAGATGCTCTTCAGGTAAAATACACTAAAATAAAAATATAAGCATATAAACTCACATTTATTTTTTTAATTATTTATTTTAAATTTTTTTTTATTTTTTATACTTTATTTTACTTTGCAATACATCGACATGAATCCACCACAGGTGTACACAAGCTCCACATTTAAATTTGTCATAAAGTGTCTCTTAGATTGTCAGACCTCGTGCCTTCTTCTAAGAAAAGTATTTTGAAATTCCCCTTTATATCTTGAACTGAAATCTATAGCTAGTGTAAAATGCAGACATGTATAAAAATAATGTAACCCATTAATTATAAGATGAATAAAAAATTAATGCCATGTCATTTTCCCCAGAAGCAAAGTTCTCCTTTGAATCATTACATAGCATAAGTTTTACGGAGCTTCCTGAGGTCTCCTCAGAATTGTTAGGAAACAGGGTATGTTACCCCAAAATATGTTTCAATGACATATTGTTGTTTTGAATTCCCAAGTGGCGTTAGTGGAAAAGAACCCTCCTGCCAATGCAGGAGATGTAAGTGATGTGGGTTCAGTCCCTGGGTCAAGAAGATCCCCTGGAGAAGGAAATGACAACCCAGTCCACTGTTTTTGCCTGGAGAATCCCATGAACAAAGGAGCTTTGTGGGTTACAGTCCATGAGGTCACAAAGAGTCAAACATGACTGAAGCAACTTAGCACACACAGTTGTTTAAGAAATGGCCAGTATGAGAATAACACTCTGACTCTTCTGTCTCTCTAAAAACAGGAAATAAATCTTACATGAAAGGTATACTCTCTGTATCTAGAGGTAGAAGGACAACCTTGTCACCAAAGATAGGGATTTTGGGACCAAGAAACCTATATAAATAAACTTTATTACTTCTCTTGTTTACTACCAAATCCAAACTCTGTTTAGATTCTTCATTAATTGGGCACCCAAAAACTAAGTTTCTTTCCCCTGTCGATTCCTCACAAATCTATTGTCTAAAATATATCAAAGCTGCTTGCTTTCTCCATCTTTGAGTTCCCGTTTCTATGAGAACTTTGTGCACATGAATTAAAATTTGTTTCTTTTTCTCCTGTTAATTTGTCTGGTGTCAACTTTATTGTTATTTGAGCCACTAGAACTCAAGAGGGCTAATGGAGGAAACTTTCCCCTCCCCAACAAAACCTAAGAACTCCCGAAGGCCCCAGCTTCTAATATCACCACATGGTTTTAGAATTTCAACATATAAATTTAGGGAACACAGAGCATAGCAGAGGTTGAGGGATCTCTCATTCCTTCCAAAGATAATTCTTGAAGGAGCATCCCAGCAGTTAGCTTGATGGCTCAGTTGATAAAGAATCTGCCTGCAATGCAGAAGACCCAGTTCAATCTCTGAGTGAGGCAAATTCCCTAGAGAAGGGAATGGCTACCCACTCCAATATTCTTGCCTGAAAAATCCACAGAGGATGCTAGTGGGTTACAATCCATGGGTCAAAAAGAATGGACACAACTTAGTGACCAAACCACCACCTCAGCAGTTAGCAGCTGGAGTGTAAGGATATAGGCCAGGTAAAGAAATAACAGGCAGAGCATCAACCATTGTAAGAAGAAAATATAATAAAATAGCACAACTTTAATATATAAATTCTCAAGTACAACTACACTTGGAAAAAAGAAAACAGAAAACATTCAGACATTTGAACCTATTCATGAAATTATAATGAATATGACAGTTACTGCTATAGGCTAATATAGATGTTTGGTGTAGAGATTCAAATAGCATGATGCTGCCATAAAAGACATTATTTCTAAAATGTAGCTAAATCTTCAGAAAATCTGAAGGAAAAAATGATAACCTTTCTTCAAATGACATTGTTGTTGCATTTTTTAAAATTCAGTGTACATGAAAAATGTGCAAAAAATGTGCTGGAAAAATAAAGAAGAGTTTGGTTTAAGAATTAGATAGTGATAAAAAAGATTTTCACATATTTAGAGGCAAACCTATACTTGTGAAGAACTTTGAACTGTTCTTCATTTTGGAATTGTCTATATGTTGATGGTTAGCTTTCATGACTTAACCACTAACAATTCTCTCAATCACTGGGACAAAATGACCATGCCAAGAATGTCCAAACCCTCTACCTCCCAAAATTCCTAAGATGTTTCCAAGGTACAATACAAACTCTCTAAAGATTATTGATTGAAACTTATTAACCTTGAGTACATGAATTTTGAACATAGGTTACTTTCATTATAAAAACATTCCATATTCTACAGTTAAATTTTAAGGGCACTCTAGAAAGAATCTTACACACACACACACACACACACACACACATACACACACACACACTGAAGAGATGATTGTTAGAAAAAGTACGGAAATAGTGCAATAATATAAGAGCAGATAAAATATTACATATACCTAATAAGTAGATGTATGTTTTTTTTCATCAATCTAAAGTAAAATATAAAGTTATATCTACTGGTCTAATGTTTATATCTATATGCATACTTATAATTTTAGTCCATGGTTCTAGAATTCCAGATAACATTCAATGATAGTGTCAACTAGAAGGGAGAACATAATGACATTCTAATGTTACAGAAAGAAATATAAAAATTTCAAAAATTAATGGAGGGGAAGAAAGGTCAAAGTAAATTCATCTCTTATTACACTATATTTGCAACCTGATTTATAACAGTCAATCTTCCTGAAGTTGGGACTGTAGTCATTTTGATTAATAGTTCATTTAATGAGTGTAAAAACTTCTTACATTGGGCATTCATACTATATTAAAGGATGTCCATTAAAATTCCCACAATCTTGGAGTTTAAAAAGTCATCTGCCTTTTCCCCACATTAGTGTATCCAGGTTATCTTATACCTTAAGGAATATAATTTGAACAATCCTGAAATCCCCTACCTTTCAGTTTGTCTTGAAATAAAAATGGAGAGCCAAAATAACAGGTGTAAATGCAAAACAAATTTGCAAATTACTGAAGAAAAATATATTGGAATATGTCTATCAGGCCTAGTTGCCTTCACAGACTGCTTGTACTTGCCCTATAATCTGAACATGCTGAAAAAGCCTTTCAGCTACTGCATACATAATTTTCCCTGAAGAAGAATCATTAGGGAACCAGAGGACTCTCAGCAGGCAGAAGTATCTAGAGGAAACTAGATTTGTGTGGAAATAATTGTTACTAATAATTATAGCAATTACTATTCAGAGAAAAAATCATTCTTTATTAAAATCACTTCCTTCTCTTATGTTCTGAACTTCATCATTTCATGTGTCTTGGAATACATTTCACAATTCAGCCCATCTCCAACAACAATTTAAAGTATTGCTATCCTCTCTCTTTCTTTTTAATCAATNAAAAATCATTCTTTATTAAAATCACTTCCTTCTCTTATGTTCTGAACTTCATCATTTCATGTGTCTTGGAATACATTTCACAATTCAGCCCATCTCCAACAACAATTTAAAGTATTGCTATCCTCTCTCTTTCTTTTTAATCAATCCTTCTTTGTCATTCCAGGTTGATCCTAAAATTACTGTCTTTCATTATTCCAGGGGGCGAACCATAATGTATGCATCATATTAAGTTCAAAACATCCAGTTGGCTTTCAAAGTCCCTAACAGTCTGCTCCACCCAACATTCTTATCTGTCTTGTTCACCATTCTCTGAAATGCCTTCCGTTCATCATTCTACTCAAGGCTTTGCTTAATATATAGTTTCCAAATTCTAAAGAGTTGACTTCAGGTGCACTGGAGAAATATTCAGGATCCTCTGCTAAGTTAGGAATCTAATGTCAAATTAGTCTTGGATAATAGTTTTCTCCCATTTTGCTGCTGAATTATAGTGTCATCATGTCATTTTGCTAGTCCTTATCTTTGAAACACAGAGACCTGAATAACCTGCTTTTCATTTGTCTTGAAGAGTTTACACTTCACTTTTTGTCATTGCTTTTCAGTATCAATATAATTTACATATTCAAGTGAAATATTGATGTTCAATGGGAATATGAGCAACAAATTATGCAAGTGTGAAGATTTTGAGCTGAATATCACAAGGAGATGAATGTTCAAAAGGAGGGAGTATCCCAGGACAAATAATTTAAAGTTAAAGTGGGTTAAGTTATTGTGAAGTTAAGCCTAATTCTCCTATTTTTCCTGATAATTATTTCTGTAATTCTGACCAGAAAGATGGCACAGTGGTAAACAAGCCATCTGCTAATGCAGGAGACTCAAGAAACTCAGGTTCAATCCCTGGGTTGGGAAGATCCTCCAAAGTAGAAAAAGGCAATTCACTTCAGTATTCTTGCCTGGAAAATTCCATGGACAGAGGAGCCTGGCAAACTACAACCCATGGGGTTGCAACAAGCCTGACATGACTGAGAGGCTGAACACACACACGCACAATGTGGTCTAATAAGTTAAAATAGTGTTAAGTTTAGAAAAATATTGTGGAAATTTGCATTAGAAGACAGAATTTTTTGTTTTCTTATAAAACCCTTTTCTTATAAATCTTAGTCATACTATTTCACCTTGGCGCTAGTCCACAGATATGAAAAAAACCCAATTCCCATAACATCCAAAAGAGCTTCATAAAATCTNTTTAGTTCTTCTTCACTTTCTGCCATAATTAGCTATTAGAAATACACAATTTTATTTGAATTTAAAATCTATAAAAGCAATCACAATAATAATTGTAAAGTGTTTACTTTTGTTACAAGGGGTGCGAAGTTTTGAGATGTAACTTATTACTTAAAGTGCTTCTTTTTTGTTTTCATTGAAATGGCATGCTAACAATAATGTTTAAGGAAGCATTGGTGTATATTTGCCCAAGTTGATGTTTTATCACTTCTTATATATCCCGTAGGGACAGTGATTTCACATATCCATGCATAGCTTGATGCATGTGACTGTATATTGGAAACTAGAAGTTTAGGAAGTCATTCTCATATTCAAAAGCATTGAGAAGTAGAAATCTTCTCTATTTTCTTTTTTCTTGACTGCAGCAGTAACACCCTGCTTGACAAATGTGAACTCAAGTAGGAACAAGATAAATGAAGACTGAATGACCAAAAAACAGCTATAACATTTTAATGAAATATTTGAATAATTACTAAAAGTAAAAAAATTTATTTATCAAAATTATTTCATATAAAATGACTTTAATAAAATAATATATTCATCATTTAAGTATTAATGATGTTCTTCCCTTTACATTTCTTTTTCCTTTCAAAAGGACATTGAAAATAAAATGAATATTTTATATTTTTTCANTTTATTTATCAAAATTATTTCATATAAAATGACTTTAATAAAATAATATATTCATCATTTAAGTATTAATGATGTTCTTCCCTTTACATTTCTTTTTCCTTTCAAAAGGACATTGAAAATAAAATGAATATTTTATATTTTTTCAACTAATGATGACAATCTTTGCATGTGAATATTTTATTGTGAAAAACAATAATGTTGCTGCTTAATAGGATAATCACGGATATTCTTAGACAACTTAAGCCATATGTGACAGTTCATACTTCAATACAATAGCTGTGAAAATATATGTAACTTCATTATATTTTAGTCAAAGTTTTTAGAAAGGTTCTTCTCATTGACTCTTAGATCAACACACTATGCACTATTTTGAGTTAGTTTCCTGAAAATCATATGGTAAACCCAAAGGCATATTGAATATTATGAATAATCAGTTGGCTTTGCCTGGAATACTTGTCCCTCCTCTCATATACTAAAACTGTAACCCACTCACCCTCAAACTGGGTGCTATAGAACAATTTTTCATGTAAACACTAATGATAATGAATAAGGCTTAAATTGTGCTGTGCCCATTATATACTTATTTTATTTCCTTCTTGCAGCAGCTCTATGACACGGCTATTATCTCTCTTTTACAAATGACAAAATTTTGAGAATGAGGACATCAGTAAGCAGCTGAGCCTGCATTTGAGCTCAGTCTAACTGATTTCAAAGCTTATGTCAAACCCTCTGCATCTCTGCCTTGCAACAAAATTAATTTTAGCTTATCCACTAATTTTGCTCCCTCAATCCAAATAAAATAGAAAAATAATTACAATGTGAAAACATTTTTAAAAACGTTTATGATCATAATGCCTCATGTATCTCATGTGTGATTTATTTGTGTACATGCATATCTGTATGGACTTTTTTTCACACCTGTATATAATGTCAAGTACAACTTTTTGATTAATCACTTTTAATAGTTGGCAATTATGGCTCAGATGGTAATGAATCTGCCTGCAATAAGAGAGACTCAAGTTAGTCTCTGGGTCAAGAAGATCCCCTGGAGAAAGGAATGTCTTCCCACTCAAGAATTCTTGCCTGGAGAATCCCATGGACCGAGAAACCTGGTGGGCTCTAGTCCATTGGGTTGCAAAAGTCAGACAAAACTGAATGACTCACACTTTCACTTTTTCAATTATATATATGATTTTCCTCAAAACTTCACACCTGCTTTTGAAGATAGTGAAAATAAGCTATAATNGAATCCCATGGACAGAGAAACCTGGTGGGCTCTAGTCCATTGGGTTGCAAAAGTCAGACAAAACTGAATGACTAACACTTTCACTTTTTCAATTATATGTATGATTTTCCTCAATTTGCCTATATGATTTTTCTCAAAACTTCACACCTGCTTTTGAAGATAGTGAAAATAAGCTATAATAATTATAATAGCTACATATAAGATATTTATCAACATTATATTGTCACTATGTTAAATAAAAGATTAGATTCATATATGCCCCGTCTTTAAAAACTTTCTTAAGGATGCAGTGGTCAGAAGAATTTAATCTAGATCTCACAGTCACCCTGTCCCCAGGTTTTTTATTCTCTCATCCTCATTGTTTTATAGGAATTTGTACCTCAGAGAAGTGACAATAAAGTGACTTAGCAACAGACTCAGATCCTGAATCAAGACTACCGAATTCATTGTTTATCCTTTTGCATTAACTTATGCTGTTTTTAAACATTTTGGAAAAAGTATAACTATTTGCCATATGTTTTTTTTTCTAACATCTAGAAAATGAATTTGTAATTTTTAACACTGGTATATTTTTAGTGTTAAAATTCTTTCATCAAAAGTCCACTTAAATTTGGTAGCTATATTTGTCTAGCTATTTTCTTTTTGTTGTTAATTTTGGTGATAAGTCAATAAATAGAAGAATGGATTTAAGCTAAAATGAACTTTGTAGAACAAGTGCTTTAAGTGAATTGTTACTTTAGATGAAAGATAGCATAATTCTTAGAATAAGAAGGTTAAATTATGAAGAAGTATGCAAGTGACAAAGTTGGTGATGGCACAGTAAATATCACTTGGTGATATTAATAATTATCTGTCCAGATACTTTTGTAAAAATATTACTTAAGATGTCAATAGATAAAATGACTTTTATAAAAAGAAAGCCACAAACTATATTGAATTATAACTTTCTCTTGGTTATATGTACACCTCTTAAGGAAAAATAATGGGTGGAAATATTTGTATTCTATAAATAGAAATGTTGAACAATGAAATTGCAGGAAGGCTACAAACCAGGTTGTCCCCAGGTGCTATGCAGTAGAAGTGTGTATCTTCTTCTGCTCTGGGGCACTCTCATTTGGAATCAACAAAAGTTTAATGTATGTGTCTTCTGGTTCATGTTTCAAATTACTAATGGAGATAGAATTTAATTGGCTTAACTTATTCCAGGAGTTTTTATTCAGTTACCCATCACTAGCAGACTGGATAACAAACAGTCACTTGAGAAAACATGAGCCAAGCACTCATGCTAAAATTATGATGCACAAAGCACTTGATGACTAAGTACTTGAACAGCAATATATAAACAATAAATATGATTCCAACATGAAGACGTGTAGTTTGGTGGAAAGGCAGATGCAAGCAGGCCTGGAATATGGAGAGAGTACAGGCTGGAGCCTGCAAGGCCAGCTTGACAGGCATCCTGTAGGTACTACTAAGAAGGTAACTACGCTCTTTCTGTCCTTCGCTTTTCCATCTGGAAATTGAAGATAAAAACACTACCCTGTAGTTTTGTCACAGGCTGTTTTGTGATTTAATGAAATGTCTCTAAAGGCCTTTTCACTCACTAACATAAAGGTATTATTTTCTCAAAAATGCTGAATCTATTATAAAGGGGGAAAAAAAAAGAGATCAGGATTAGCATTCTTACTCACTGCCTAATTTGAAATAGGTAAGCAATAGGTATTAAAATTAGGCAGAAGGAATGTCAGGAGAATTGCAGGGAATGCCTTGAAATCATGATTACTCATATAAGCTTAAGCCCACTATCTTTGGGTCTATGAAACCAGAGGTGAGGAAAGCAGTTTTTCTCTCTGTCCTTGTATCTCTTTCATAAGTTTTGGTAAAGGTAGTAGTTTCTTTGGAAACAGAAATATATTTATAAAGATTATAAGTTACTCATGACAGTATACCAGCATCTAGGTCAACATTATGTCTAACAAATATAGTAAGATAGAGTAACTAAAGTACAGATGGCTTTTACATAATTGTGATCATATATATTTGAGCCTTTGTAATTCCAGTCTTGCAAATTGTTCCCCAAAACACTTTGTGTGAATGTGTACCAACATTTACTATGCAGTAGCCTTCTTTAATTTGCCGTCTCCTTCCTTCCTTCCTTCCTTCACTTATAACTAGGTTGAAGGAATGCATGAAATTTCCCTCAATTAGTTACATTAGGAGACCTCAGAGGGTATCAAGTCAGTCTATTAAAATAGGTCATGTTATTGATCAAAAAATAACGTTCTTCTGGAGTAAGTTTAAAGTCTGGTGTTATTAAACACATGGGCAAAAGCTATGTTTTTATGACTCTCAATAATGTTCTCTCTTCCCCCGTGTCTCTTTCCCTCTCTTTTCTCTCTCATGTCATTTTTGGAGCAATTGGCATTTTTCTGTGAAATGTTTCATGATAAATCAGAGAAACTGAGTACAGTTTGTTGTGCAGAATTCAGTTTAGTTCTTATGTTAGGAACCAGGGTCCAATACCTGATACCTTCCTAACTCTCCTTCAAACCACTCTTACTAATTTTATATTCAAAAATGTATGATAAGAGAAGATCTGGAACAACTCAGAGCCACCATGGGCCAGTGAGTCAGAGAGGCCCTGGAAGGAAACAAGTGCTGAGCCTGGCTAGCACGGAGAAGGCATTCTGTGGCTGAAAGCACACCCAGCATTCTCGGCACAAGACAATGCATGCAGAGTGAGGTCTCTCTAAATCATCAGATTTGCTAGTCAGGTGGACAGAAGGAACTAGGTCTTTGAAACCATTGCTTTTAGTTGTCAGATGCCCCATCAAATATTGTTAGGAAGCCAGGAGATATTGTTTCTGGAATTGTCTACCTGTATCACTCCATTTTTTTTCCCTTTGTATTTAAGTCTAGTTATCTTTGTTTCTTCTTAGAGCATAGCATTGATAATATAAAATTTGAATATATAAATTTATATTTTTAATATAAAATACACTTTAAATGGGCTTCCCAGGTGGTGCTAGTGGTAAAGAACCTGTCTGCCAGTGCAGGAGACATGAGAGATGCAGGTCCTATCTCTGGATTGGGAAGATCCCATGGAGGAGGGCACTGCAACCCACTCCATTATTCTTGCCTGGAGAATCCCCTGGACAGAGGAGCCTGTTGGGCTATAGTTTATTGGGCTGCAAAGAGTTGGACACGACTGAAGCGACTTAGCACGCATGCGTACCCTATAAATATGTCAGAGCAAATGTATACAATGAAGCTCAAAAATCCTTACGAGAAACTAATCATATTTATTTGTTTGAATAAATAAATGAAAGCAATTTTCTCTCCTCCAGGAAGATGTGCTATGTCTTTCAATCCATCCCAGGGCCATTATGACTTGTCCTGAGGTATGGTTTTGCCAGTGTTTGAAAGATGTCCTTCTGGGAAACCGAGTCAGTTTAGTCTGCTAATATTTCAGCAATCCCACCATTTATAGATACACAACACAAACATCACATGTGAAATTAAAATATTGACCACTCAGTGACAGGGGCCTTATTCTATAGACCTTGAGACACAGAGAACTAAAAAGTGTCCTTAGGAAGGAATGCAATTCTAAGAGTTGCTTTCACTATATATAAAACATTAAAGCCAATTCATCGGTTAATATTTCTTTTCTCAAAGGACTGCATGAGATCCAGCTATGCTGAGGAAATAGCAGTTAATGAAGGGATGGAAATGGAATGGACTTAATTTTGTAGTCAGGTATTTTGAAATAGGTCAGGCTGATGACAAGATTCTTTGAATGGTCAGAAAACAATAAGGGGAAATGAGGAACTGGGAGGAATGTACTTTATCTTTATAACAGGAGATGAAGAATTTTGAAGAGTAAGTGAAGCAAGCAGTCAGGAAGATGGATATTTTTCTCTGTGATTTTATAAAGCCACCATACCAGCTGTGCTTTTCTTTATGGTTCTACTGAGCTTTCAAACTGAGTCTATGTGGAGTTAGTTAGTCTAGCTTTCAAATTGTTGTTGCTTATGTCATCTAATATGGGATACTCCTTCAAACCTGATCCCACAGTTAAAGCAATCCAATGGAAATATTTTCACTGGTGACTATAGTATACATTCACAATATGGGCCTTAATCTCAGCAAAAAAATATAACACTCTAAACTGATAATTCCTTATTAGTATTGTTTAGTTGTGGTTTTGTCTACCTGTAATTGACCTTGCTTTTCTTGTGAATATAAATCTTATTATACAAAATTTTTTAATTGGAAGAATGCTCATTTGTTTAAACATAACAATACAGAAAGGGCCTCGAATTTATAGTCCCCATCTGAATTCTCAGAGTCTACCCACAAGCCCCAGTGCACTCAACAACATGTACTTCATTAAATCTGAAGCAATACCACAGAAGCCTCTCACATACTTGGGATTTTATCTGCATTGGGTGAAGCTTGCCCTAACAATAGCATGATGCTCTCTATACAGTCGAAGCCAAATTCATGATTCTGGATTTTACAAGTTAGTGAGGAGGCAGAATGATAATCGTAACAGTGTCATCACAGAGCTGAGCATAAGACAGAGTCAGATGGAAGAAACACATGTACAGATACAGAAATAGAGTCTAACCATGTCTTTCCCTAGTTCCTTTGATCCCATCTATTTCTATTAGAATGTGAAAAAATTTCATGACCTAAAATTAGCAAGAAATAAGTCCCTATTATCCATTTGCAAAAACTTCAAAGTTATTGAGATACCAAAGATTCAAAGTAAACAATAAAAAATATCATTTCAATTTTGCCTTAAAATTAAAAAAAAATTAAAAATTTAGAAGTTGTAAATTTACATGCCTCCATCATTTAAGGGATATGGTGCTTCTGAGTTTAAAGGCAAGCAGAAAGTGCTTCACACATACACAAAAACTGCATCATAGGCTGACTGAAGAATTGTACCAGGAATCCAGACTCCACATGTTCAAGTTGTTCCTGCTGTGACAGGAAAGCAGAATCAGCGAAAGTCTGATCTTCCATTAGGCTGTAGTAAATAATTAAGACTACGGTTCACTGTTCTAGAGTCAGAATGCATTACGTTTTTTGCTTGGCTCTCAAACTGCGTAGGCTGAGACTTCCTTTGCTAAGCAGAAATACGTAAGACTAAATTGACTTATAAAGTATATAAACAAACTCTGAGAGGCAGTGAAGGACAGAGAAGCCTCTCATACTGCAGTCCACGGGGTCGCAAAGAGTCAGACATGACTTAGCAGCTGAACAAAAATCACTGGAAAGGGAGACACTGTAAAATCTAGTTAGAAGGACCTCTCTAAGTCTTTTAGAAGGAAAAGTTCTATACTTAGGAATGCCGTTGCTTACTTTCCTCTATGATGGTTCTGTCTTCCCTGGGAATGCTGACCATCTGTGACCACCCCTGTGCCAGCACCCACATCCACAGTTTGTCAGTTGTAGCCAGTTAATCATCTGATTCTGGGGAGGGTGGAGAGCCTGTGGCTAGAAACCCAGCAGAGTTCAGGGCAGTTAGTCCATACATCACTTTGTCAGTTGCTCAAGTCCTCCCTCTGACCACTCCCTTCTTCCCTGCAGGCCTGCCCTGCTGGCCTCCTGCAAATACTTCATGGATTTTCTACACCATTTATCTGATCCCATCTGCTTTCAACCTCTAAGAATTTCTCAAAAAATTTTGGCTATGGACGGTAATAATTATTATCTGGCACTGCTTTTGATATATATTTTGAAAGAAAAATGTTCTCCACCATTTTGAAACTGTTAAGATAGATGCAGAGATGACATATTTGCTAGGCCTACAATCTTTGTCTCAATCTCCAGCTGGTCTTTCTTTAATTCAGTCAAAGTCAGGTCATTAAGTTCCTAGGACATCAGGAGGTTATGGCCTCTTGGGGTTCATGTAAACAATCATACCACAGGCTCTACTGTCTCTGGTGGGATGCCAGCACACATTTAAACAGGTGAGGTTCATGCTTCTTAGTATTTCTTAAAGACAGATTATGAATGCTTGGTTTAATATTAGGTTAAAACGTGTGTTTCCCCCTATGTTACACACAAGTGTATATTTGAGGAAGAAGAGAATTCCCATTTAATTTCACCTAGCCCCTTGTACGGACTGGCTTTGCTTGCCCATGGCTATCATCTATTAAGGGGAGCTTGTCCTGTCATTTCTTAAGAGAACATCTGAATGGTTTTATTTTATGCTTTAGAATGCACAAACACAATTAAAATAGAACAAGCTGGTCAAAATTATGAGAGTCTGATGGTGTTGGATCCATCAGTCTCTTTGAGATTCTTAAAGACTAAGTCTGATCAATTCTACATGAACTTTTTATCAAAATCACTAACAAGAGAAATGTTGTTAGACAGACATCACACAGACTTGCAGACTGTTAAAAATGACCAGAAATTAAGAGGATAAAAAATATTTATTTATTTTTAAAAAGATATTTAAATTATGCATTTGTCTTAATTCAATTATTTTTGAAAGATGTGTGCCTGCTTTAAAATATGGGAACAAAAAAATAAAATAAATAAAATAAAATATGGGAACATAAAATATGTTAAAATAAGTACCTTTCTAAAACATTTCTCTAGTAATCTTCTTGAATTTTAAAATATGCATAAATATCCAGGATTGATTTCTAATACTGATTTGCTAGTATGTTAGATTCACTTCCTTGGTTTCTTGAAATTCTTAAATGAATTATATCAAAGCATCCAATATGGTATTGGGGAAGAACAGAGAAATAGCTTCAGAAGAAAATGAAGAAGCTAGGCTAAAGAGGAAACTATGCTCAATTGTGGATGTATCTGGTGGTGAAAGTAAGGTCCGATGTTGTAAAGAACAATATTGCATAGGAACATGGAATGTTCAAGCAGGAGATGGAAAGAGTGAACACTGATATTTAGAGAATCAGTGAACTAAAGTGAACAGAATGAAGGAATTAAATTCAGACAATCATTATATCTACTACTGTGGGCGAGAACCCCTTACTTGGCTTAGAAGAAATTGAGTCATCCTCATAGTTAACAAGAATCTCAAATGCAGAGCTTGGGTGCAATCTCAAAAATGACAGAATGATCCCAGTTCATTTCCAAGGCAAACCATTTAGTATCACAGTAATCCAAGTCTATGATTCAGCCACTAATATTAAAAAAGCTGAAGTTGAATGGTTCTATGAAGACCTGTAAGACTTTATAGAGCTAACACACACACACACACACACACACACACACACACACAAGATGTCCTCAGGATAGGGGATTAGAGTGCAAAGTAGGAAGTCAAGAGATACGTGGAGTAACAAGCAAGTTTGGCCTTGAATACAACATGAAGCAGGGCAAAGGCTAACAGAGTTTTGCCAAGAGAGCACGCTGGTAGCACACACCCTTTTCCTACAACACAAGAGAGGACTCTACACATGGATATCACCAGAAGGTCAATACCAAAATCAGATTGACTATATTAATTGCAGTCAAAGATGTAGAAGCACTATACAGTCAGAAAAAACAAGACCTAGTGGTAACTGTGGTTCAGATCATGAGCTTCTTATTGCAAACTACAGGCTTAAACTGAAACAAAAACAAAAACAAAACAAAACAGGGAAAACCACTAGACATTCGGGTATGATGTAAGTCAAATCCCTTATGATTATACACTTGAGGTGAGAAATAGATTCAGGGGATTAGATATGGTAGACAGAGTGCCTGAAGAACTATGGATGGAGGTGCATAACACTGTTCAGGAGGCAGTGATCAAAACCATCCCAAAGAAAAGAAATGCAAGAAGGTGAAGAAAGTGGTTGCCTGAGGCAGCCTTACAAATAGCTGAGAAAAGAAGAGAAGTGAAAGGCAAAGGAGAAAGGGAAAGATATATCCAACTAAATGCAGAGTTCTAGAGAAGAGCAAGGAGACATAAGAAAGCTTTCTTAAATGAATAATGCAAAGATATAGAGGAAAGCAGTATATTGGAAAGACTAGAAATCTCTTCTGTATATTATTACCCTGCTTATTTAACTTATAAGCAGAGTACATCATGAAAAACGCTGGGCTGGAAGAAGCACAAGCTAGAATCAAGATTGCCGGGAGAAATATCAATCACCTCAGATATGCAGATGACATTACCCTTATGGCAGAAAGTGAAGAGGAGCTAAAAATCTTCTTGATGAAAGTGAAAGTGGAGAGGGAAAAAGTTGGCTTAAAGCTCAACATTCAGAAAATGAAGATCATGACATCTGGTCCCANTTGATGAAGCCTCCAGCCTAGAAAAGCACACAGATCTGGGCATGTGTCCATGGTGGGGAAGTGTACGTGTCTATGTGAACTCTCCAGGTGGGGGTGGGGAGGGTCCTGGAGATAATGACGCTGAGATCCAGGGAGAAAGGTGATGGGGTGAAGACACGGCCTGGAGGGAGGGTGTTTGGGGTGGAGAGAGAGCCTGGAGATAAGAAGGTGCCACCTGGCTCATTTATGTAGCTGAGGTCACACTTTTGTATTGCGCTGGGAAGATATGAGGCTGAGAGATGGGCAGGGCCTGGGACTTCTTCCTGGCGCATGAATCTCACCTAAGGAGAGCAGAGAACCAGACACAGGAGGAGGATTGAATTGGAGCGTGACTTGACCAGATTTGGGTTGCTGGGAAGGGAACTACAGGTACTCTGATTTCCCTTCTCCGGAACTTCTAAGGATCTAGTTAAACAGGGGATACGAGAGCCTCCTGTTTGCCTTTGGTAGGTGCCTTAGGAGCTGGTTCAGTTCAGCAGATGTTTACCTGGCAGCTGGTCAACCAAGGTGCTCGGCAGAAGGAGAGGTAGAGAGGACATGGCTCGAAGCTGGTCTTGGACCTGTTTGAGAGGGGAGACTTATATCGGAAAGGGGAGGATGAGGGATTCGAGAAATCTTCTCCTGCCTGGGACTGGGGGCCAGGAAGGCTGCTGGTCAGAGCTAGCTCGTCGGGAGTTGAAACAGGGTAGAAAGTTCTCAGAGGTGAGGGGACGGCTCTGGTGAGTGGGTGAGGCCCAGGCTGGAGAGAGGGTAAAGCCAGATGGGTTTACTTGAAGTGTGTGTGTGTGACATGTGACCTCGATGACCTTCCCTCCTGTCCTCTCCTAACACCCTCCATTCCAGTGCTGCTGGCCAGTTCTTCCCGGAGGCAGCGCAGGTGGCCTATCAGATGTGGGAACTTAGTGCAGTGGCCCGAGTAGAGGTCAGACCCTCCCCACCTCCTGCTTGACCTCCTGACCACGGCTTCCACTCTTCTGCTCGCACCTTCCTGCTACTCTGGTTGGCACCCAGCTGCCCCCTGGTGGCCAACCAGAGACACCGAGTCTCACGTCTTGAAGCTTCCTGTTCTCTGCAGTGATGGATTGGTGGGCGGGCACTTTGGTGTTGGCGTCTGATTCCTGCATTCACCTCTAACACGCTGGGGAGCCTTCTGGTTCACTAACTACGTACAGATCTTGCTGAATGGAGACTTGGTTGGTTCTTTGGAGGGGCCTATCCCATCCTGGGTCTAATAGATGGGGTTTGGAGGCATGGAAGCTGAGAACAGATGGGCATCCCTGGGTGTACTAGAGGATTCTTGGTTGTCCTGAGCATCCTCAGACCCAGGGTCTGCACAGGGCAAAAANTATCCCATCCTGGGTCTAATAGATGGGGTTTGGAGGCATGGAAGCTGAGAACAGATGGGCATCCCTGGGTGTACTAGAGGATTCTTGGTTGTCCTGAGCATCCTCAGACCCAGGGTCTGCACAGGGCAAAAATAATAAGAAGTTTCACAGAAGTCCTCAGGGCAAACCAGCCCCGAGGTAGCACTTGGCCCCTATAAAAATATTTGGAACCTTGGACTCTGTTGCCCACTTGCTAGCTGCCTTTGGCAGGCCTCCCCCACCCCCCCCCCCCCCCCCCCCCCCCNGGTAGCCATTCCTTCTCCAGGGGATCTTCCTGACACAGGGATCAAACCTGGGTCTCCCACCTTGGGGGAAGATTCTTTTCTGTCTCAGCCACCAGGGAAACCCATCCTCAGTTTAAGAAAGTCCAAATATGAGGACCACACAAATTAGCCTAGACTCTTGGAATCTGGTCTTTAAAGAGGAGATAGAGAAGAGGCTTTGGAAGGCCCTTCCCAGGCGAGTCCCAGCCTCCCTGACTCCTCCCTCTGGTTAGAGTCGGCCCCCGATGCTCCAGTCTCCCCTAAAGACCCATTAAGGCCCCGTAAGCCAAGACTTATCTAAGTCCTTTTGTGTGAATCCAGGAGAAAAGCTGCATAGAAATCCTCTTACAGTTAATCCCTCTGAGAACAGGGGTTAAGTCTACAAGAATGTGGAGCCAGTGAAATGTGAGAGGGCAGGCAATGGNGTAAGCCAAGACTTATCTAAGTCCTTTTGTGTGAATCCAGGAGAAAAGCTGCATAGAAATCCTCTTACAGTTAATCCCTCTGAGAACAGGGGTTAAGTCTACAAGAATGTGGAGCCAGTGAAATGTGAGAGGGCAGGCAATGGGAAGGGTCTTTGCTGGATGAACAGAGATGCAGACTTCTGGTGGGTAGACAGCTTCAAATGGGTTCTCCCAGCTGGGCTTACATTCACAGGTCCCACTAGGAACTAGATATTTGATCTTGGGTGAACCTTTTAGCCTCTGTGAGGTGTCCCCACAGTTCTTTACAATGGGATGAGGCAAGTAGACAGATATCCAAGGATATTCATTGTGACTTTGTTTATATCAAAGAAACAAGATGAAAAGGCATTATAAATGGTCTCCAACCAAGACTTTTAGTAAATTAAATGTTGCTAATTGGCAGAGTGGAATTCTATGCAACCATTCAATGATGCCACAGAAGATTTCTTTTTAAAGATGTCAAACAAAGGCACTTACACTTTTTATTTCTCTTGAAATCCACTGACAACAGAAAGAACAAAACTCGAGGAGAATAAAACCTGCATCTTCAGCAAAGAAATGGCCTCAGCACAAGCCATTAGCATATTGGCCAAATACTGCAGAATTTGGATCTAAATGAGGCGGGAATGTTGACAGCATCCTCAGACTTTCAGCCAAATGCAGATTTC
Organism: Neotragus pygmaeus; assembly: GCA_006410875.1. Lineage (NCBI taxonomy): Eukaryota > Metazoa > Chordata > Mammalia > Artiodactyla > Bovidae > Neotragus > Neotragus pygmaeus. The sequence continues at coordinate 18,961 of SJYV01021321.1, forward strand.
CCTAAAATCACACACCTCAGCCCCCTAAAAGCTTCAATGAACTTTTGATGAGAATGACAAGGTGTTGGAAAATGAACTAGCCAGGGAGTGTCCTGCAGAGACCCCATCAACATATGAGGTAGGAAAGGAGGTGAGGAAACTGAGAACTTGACCCTGCTGCCTTTCTTAACAACCTAGAGCCCCACCTCTGCCTCAGAGAAGCTATAGAGTAAGTCAGCAAATGAGCAAGGCATCCATATCTAGACCATCACACAGAGAAGCTTTGGCTCAAAGTCGGCAGAAATACTGAGAGGATATCTGAGCCACAAAACCTGACCTGCAATGCAGAAGCGATCAGTTCACAATCCCTCCTTTCCCCAGCCCCAGAGTTCAGCACACTATTCTTCAGCAAATAGTTGATCCTATTCAAAAAACAGATATAATTAGTAGGGGACCAGCCTGAGGTGTACAAGTAGAAATTTTTTTTAAATGAACAAAATAAGGAAGGAAGGAATTAATGGAGGGAAAGGTTACGGAAAACATATAC
>SJYV01021323.1:0-10208 GCA_006410875.1 Neotragus pygmaeus
ATGAAGACAATAAAAACACCAGTGCTTGCCTGAGGTTAGGAGGGTGAGGGAGAAAGACGAATAGGTGGAGCACAGATGATATTTAATACATGAAACTACTCCATACAAGTATAATGAGGGATATATTTCATTATACATTTGTCTAAACACATGCAATGTACAACACCAAGTGTGAATGTAATGTAAATTATACATTTTGGGTGATTATGAAGTGTTAATGCAGGTTCATCAACTGGAACAAATGTACCACTATGGTGGGGACTGTTGATTATGGGGGAGGCTATGCATATGCAGGCGCAAGGAACATATGGGAAATCTCTGCTTTCCTCTCAGTTTCCTGTGAATTCCTCAGTTTCCTGTGAATCTACAACTACTCTGAGAAAAAATATAATAGTAACCAACATTGTTCTCAGCTGACCTCGCATCATCTTCCAGTTCTGCTCCCTCCCCTCCTCTTCACAGCCAAACTTCCCAACATTGATTTTCCTTTCTATTTCCGTCGCCCTTAGCCCACTGTGAATAGCTCCTGTGTCCATTACAGAGCCTAAACTGATCCCTATAAGGTCAGCAGTGACTGTCACTAGATTCTGTAGACACAGCTTGTCTTACCAGAACTTTGGCAGTGTCACACAGTTGACCACTGTCTCCCTTCAGCCATTCTCCAGGTCTACGACTGCTCCTGTTTGTGTCTTTGTAATCTCAAACTCCTCTACCTGGCAGTTAAATATTGTGCATGTGCTAAGTCACTTCAGTCATGTCCAGCTCTTTGCAACACTATGGACTGTAGCCTGCCAAGCTCCTCTGTCCATGAAGATTCTCCCAGCAAGAATACTGGAGTGGGTTGCCATGCCCTGCTCCAGGGGATCTTCCTAATCCAGGGATCCATATCTCTTATGTCTCCTGCATTGCAGGTGGGTTCTTTACCACTAGGGCCACCTGGGAAGCCCAATTAAATATTTGACAGGCTTAAGCCTTATGAAGCTTCTTCATGGTAATTTTATTAGTTAATGACAAACAATAATTTCAATGTGTGAGATGCCCTGCAACTCTATCTCCAGCCTTATCTGTCAGCACTTTTCACTTGCTTGCTATATTCCAGTCACACTGACCAACCTTTCCTTCCTCCACCTTACTTACTCAATCCACGGCAGGATGTCTGCTCAAAGCTAATTCTTCGGTCAGGGAGGCTCTGAGTCTCACTCTGCTAACCTGGCAAACTCTTTCCCATCCTTCTGACTTGGCTTCAGAATTCCTTCCTATGGACGCCTTCCCTGACACCCCAGCCTAGACTTGCTTTCTCCTTGTAAGGCTCTTATTAGTGAAGAACAGTGCTCTCTGTGTTAGTTGTTTAGAATTCTATTACATAATTAACATCTTTCTTTCCTCTAGAATGTAAGCTATAGGAAAGCACAATTGTCTTTTTTTGTTCACTTCAGTATCCCCAGTGCCTGAGAACTGGCTCACAGAGGCAATCAGTAACTCAGAAATGTCAATTAACCAGGTACTGTCCCCTCAAGCTTGCTTGCCTTCTCTCTTTCTTTTCCTCCTCCTTTATCTTTTCTCTCCTTTTTTTCTTATTGGTTTATATTATCTTTAATGAGAACGGACTTGCAACATTTAAATCATTTTAAAAGAATGATAGTTCATAGCAAGCTTCTATTTTATTGGTACTAGACTATCTGTAGACAAAAATTTCAGCATCTTCTTGCTTCCAGTTTTAGCACATTTATCCCAACTCCTTCTGTCAGCTTCCCTCATGGGTAGAAGCCTCCCTTCCTCAAAGCTCTGATTGGCTAATTGTCAACTGGAAAAGATCTAAAGAGCCAATTCCTGGTAAGGTGGAAAGACTGATAAAGAAATAAGGGATTTCTATTCTCATGGTAAATGTTTGTATCTGTGTGTGTGCATACCCCATGAACTGTAGCCTTCTAAGCTTCTCTGTCCATGGAATTCTCCAGGCAAGAATACTGGAGTAGGGTGACATTTTCTTCTCCAGAGGATCTTCTCATCCCAGGGATCAAACCCATGTCTCCTGCATTGCAGACAGACTCTTCACTATCTGAGCCACCAGGAAAACCCATATTCTATCACTAAGGGAAACCGATTCACATTATCTAACTTCTAATAGTGAGAGTGCAGGGATAACAGATAACCTGGGGGGTGAAGACTTCTCACTGGTTATTCATAGCTTGTTTCCCATGCTCACCTCTTCCACACACAAGCCAACACTTTTCAATAGGAATATAAAGCCAAACTTCAGGTATCTAAGATAAATCATCTTTAAGGATCCATGATCCTAATTCAAGTTCTTTCTCAAGTTCTACCAATCTCACCTGCTTCAAGGCCTAAGACAATTCAGAAAACTTATTGGTTATGGTGACAGAATATGGGCAGCTCAACAACTAAACGCTCCCATTTCTTTTAATAGCAGGGTTCATGAAAGAAATACAACTGTACGGTTTTAGCAAGTGTTTTTCAAAAAGGTCACTTATTACTAGGCCAAAGTACATCCTAGTAGACTTGTTATAGTAATGACATGAAAACATGGGGCATCTTTACTCTTTGAATGAAATTAAAATATTTGATTTGCCATTAGAAGAATGGGGTTTAGTGAGGAAAGGACTGAGTTCATGCATCATTATTTATTGAGTAACTTCTGTGCACTAGGCATTATTCTGGGTGCTCTAGGGAGTGGAATCACGGCATGTTAATGGCTGACCTAACAAAAGATGTCAACAGAGATACAGACTGGTCTAGTTATTTTACCAAAATATCACAGCTGGAAATAAAATAAAGTCCATGTCCTCCACATGCTCAATTTCTTGCTCTAGATTATCTTTACAAGTGATAAATGCTACCATTACCGTAGAGGTGTCTAAAACACATAAATCCACGCATCTATCACGTAAGGAAGGACTTTGCCCAAGGCCAAAGATGGGCAAGAAGAAGGCCATGCAGCAAGTTTAGTTTTGTGACTGGCTTAGTTTTCTTCTTAATTTAAACCCCCCAAAGTGACATGAAAGCACTGTCAACTTCACCATCCTGAGTATGCTTCTGTTCTCCAACCTTAAGTGGTCACACTGGACTTAGAACTCTCATTGTTTCCATTGACACAGCTGTTATATCACAAATAGAGTATAATGATTTCATGTGCGGACTATGAGTGTGGGCAAGGGATCTGCTGTCAATAATCCCAGTAGTCTCTCAAACCTGATCATCTAGAAAACTGGGTAAGACCTTTATCCATAGGACTAACTTTTGCCAACCTCTCTCGGGTGAAATGAAGCAAGTGAGGGCAATGTTATCTCTTAAATTCATGCTCTAAAGGGCAAACTGTGGCTCATGGACCAAGTCCAATCTGCCACCTGTTTTTGTAAAAATAGCAGAGTTGAATTTAACAAGTACTGTATGGCTCACAAAGTCTGAAGCATTTCCTATCTGGCTTTTTACTGAAAAATTTGCTGACTCCTACTCAAAAGTAAAATATTAATAATGAAGGAATAACAAAAACTTAAGCAGATTCTTCATTATCACAAAGGTGGACTTCAAATGAAAAGCTGAGATGGCTTGTTAAATATAGTTTCTTACTTAGTTAAATTTATGAAATTATAGTACAGATTAAGCTATAGGAATTTTATAAACATAAAGACTCAAATATACCTCCTTTGATCTATCACATATTAAAATGACTGGTCTGAGAAGTGGCCAGTTTCTTTCAAGACATTAGCTGTTATTTTTACTGTCAGGCTTGGTGGCTTTGTGTTTATGGTTACTTCCCCAGAAGACCACATGCTCTGTTTCTGTGCCTTCTTGTTGCCCCCGCCTGCCACCATGATAAGCACAGAATCTTATATTTAAGGAACTCAGTGCTGTTGCATGTGCAATAAATTTTAAATCTCTCAAATTTGCAAGCTTCTCTTTTCTTTTTTTCTTTTAATGATACTGAAGGTTATTCGGGTATCAGAAAGTTACTTCAGCAGACCTAGTTTTGTCTTAACTAGCAGTGTTATCATGTTAATTAGTATAACATTCCCAAACCTCAATGTTATTATATGTAAAAAGAAAAGCTTGAACTGTATACCTTCTAGGACTTTTGGTTCTAAACTCTAGAGGCAAATCCCATTAGACATCTATCAATTTCTAGGGACAGATCAAGTTTTTGTTGTATTAGAATTTTGATAAATCAAATATTATTTGAAATGAATGCTGCCTCATATGTTGGGTCTCTCAATCTTTTGGAGACCCAATATAACAAAGGGCAATTTATTCTGAAAATATGCAATAAAAGTAATTAATCTCAATTTTGTGGGGATGTACCAATGTCTCTATGCAATTTTCTGATTTCAATCCATGCAGAAACAGTTCAAGAAGTAGAATGCTTGCAACTAGCCTGACATTTAATTTTTATTGTATCAGTCTAGGAATAAAAATGTCTCAAATTTTAATCTGCAGTTAATCAATAGTTTTCAGTTCAGCCTAGTCTTCCTAAAAATATACATTCATACATATTAAAAAAATTAAAACTGCTGCTATCTAGGTTGAGAGCCTTTGGGGTTGCAAAGAGTCAGACAAAACTGAGTGATTGAGCTGAACTTATCTAGCTTAGTAACATGCAGCTTTTTGAAATCTATTAAGATAAATGAGATTAGGAAGAGGCTAATTATCATGTGGTTGAAGCTGGCATCAAAATAGGGCTCTGTGGTGTTGGAGGACACAGGCAAGGATGGGGAGCTCTATAGAACAATCTGGCCAAAAGTGACTCAGATTCTGGATATGATTGAAGTTACTTCTGGCCTATGATTCTAATAGTACACTCCACAGCTTCAAATCTTAGAATCCTGTTAAGAAATACACATTTCACAGATCTTAAATATAATTTGCTGTCCTAAAGTAAACACAAGTTATCCTTTGAATATGGGTCTCTCCTGCAGACATGGATTCATAGATAGTTTCCCTTGAGATTTGCTGAGCTTTTCCAAACCCAGAGGAGGAATGAGCTATTTATTTTCAGTTCACCCACAGGGTCACCGTTGCCTCATTTTATTCCGGTCCAGTGTTTGACACAAAGGGCGGGGTGGCACAGACACAATCTAAGTGATGAAGCAAGAAAATCACAGACCTGAGTGAGAGCCAAGCCTTCCACACACGCAGCCTCAATCAGCTGCAGAGGCAATTCCCAGCGTGTTCTTACTTCCAGAAGGCACCACCCTGGATCTCATAGACAGAAAGTAGTTTAAAGGTCGTAGAACATGCTCTTCAATTTAAAGCAGAGGTAACTGAGGCCAGGGGAGGTGAGGTAACTGTTGTAGAGTTCTAGTGCTAACTAGAGGCAATATCAGAACTGAGACCCTCCTGTCTACCAATAAGCCCCATTCCACAGACCCCACGCTGCCCAGTGCAGAAAGAGTGAGAGCCAAGAACTAAACAGATGCGTACATCCAGTCAACGTGGCCAGCGCTAGGTCCTCGACTCTGAATTTTATCGTGAGCTTGAAAAACTTTTCCATCAAGCACATATTGAATAAATGTTGCACTCAGACCAGCATCTTGTCCCAAAACTGTGCATTTGAAAAGACAGGTAGAGAAACTGTAGTATCTTCAAATCTCCAGGCATAGCTTAGAACAGAAAAGCAAATTTGTGTCATCAAGAAGTTTAAAAAAAATGTGCCTTTTTGAAAAATAAGACTGGATTTTGCTGGAATAGAGTCAGGCTAGGGTAGGAGGAGTCCACATCTGAGGGTGTTAGCTCAGTTTTGTAACTCATCAGCCAAGAGTCAGAGGAAATCCTCAATAATTCAGCAGAGGAAAGTTTGTTGTTGTTGTTTTTGAAGATTTTAAAAAAACGCATTCTGTGCTGCTTTTCTTCCTGCTCATGTAAGATCAATCTCAAACAAAAAGCTATGATTTTTTTATAGGAAGGGGGCTTAAAGAATCCACCTGCCACTGTAGGAGACAAGAAATGCTGATTCAGTCCCTGGGTTGGGAAGATTCCCTGGAGAAGGGCATAGCAACCCATCCAGTATTCTAGCAAAATCCATTCTTATTTTTCAAAAAAAGAATATTTTAAAAAATCTTCTTGATGACACTGATTTGCTTTCCTGTCCATCCTTTACAGGAAATCATTATTAAATGATCCATCAGTTCAGTTCAGTTCAGTCGCTCAGTCGTGTCCGACTCTTTGCAACCCCATGAATTGCAGCACGCCAGGCCTCCCTGTCCATCACCAACTCCCGGAGTTCACTCAAACTCATGTCCATTGAGTCGGTGATGCCATCCAGCCATCTCATCCTCTGTCGTCCCCAAATGATCTTTACTCACACAATTCATATTACATAAGGAGTTAACAGCATGTCTTTCAACAGAGGGCCCCTATGGATTCCCACAAACACAAATACAGATCTAACTGAATATTGGCCATCCCCCTAAAGTCTTGGTGCAGCCATAATCCCCTTACATACCTGGATGCCTGACAGCCTAGGTAACTGTTCAGATGTATGTGATAAAAAAGGCTAAGGGTATTTTTATCCAAACCCATTCTCCTATTGGCACTGAACTATAGAAGGAAATTGATAAGGAGATTTTAAAATGAAATCCTATTGATTTGAAGCAGAAATTAGGCATCTTGTTATATAATAATAGTGATGAAATCAGAACCATCAATTTACCTTTGAAACATGATTTTTCTTCTGTCAAAATACTGTGTCCAGTTGGACATCTGGGAAGTTGCTCTGTGCATGCTCAGTCGCTTCAGTCATGTCCAGCTCTTTGTGACTCTATGGACTATAGCCCACTAGGCTCCTCTGTCCATGGAATTCTCCAGGCAAGAATACTGGAGTGGGTTGCCATGCCCTCCTCTAGGAATCTTCCTGACCTAGGGATTGAACCTGTGTCTCCTGTGTCTCCTGCATTGCAGGCAGATTCTTTACCACAGAGCCACTGGGAAGCTCAGGATNGGAGTTTCAGCTTTAGCATCATTCCTTCTAAAGAAATCTCAGGGCTGATCTCCTTCAGAATGGACTGGTGGACTTTGTCACTTTTCCAGGACCCATTGGATGTAAACAGAATAGGTAGTCACTTCTTTGGACATGATTTGAGAGACACAAGGAGAAGTCTCTTGAATAAATGAATTCTCTAAACCAACTTGGTTGAAATCTTCCTGTTAAAGAAAATGACCTGATTGTTTTGCATTAAGATTTTCTTTGTATAAACATACTCAGATAAAATGCAGATGTCTCAGAGAAACAAGACATTTAGCTATCATCAGCCATTAACACTTGACAATGAATGAGACTATCAGATTATTTTCAAAGAGTAGGTTATGGGGCACTGACTAGGGAGATTTTGACAAGGAGTAGTTATGGAAAAATCTGGATAATTACAAGGAGAAGGCAAGTCTGGAGTGATGCATTTGAAGTCTTCAGATACTGGGCTCCAGAGAAGACAACCCTGAGAATGTGGGTGGGCCCTATGGATAAAATGTGCTTCCCCTTTCCTGTTTATATCTACCACACATTCTGGATTTTCCCCCTGCCTGAATTATAAAAAAACACCTTACCTAAAATTGAATCACACTATAGGAATGAAAATAACCTGCAAGAGCTTGATAATGTTTAGCAGATGTTGATGGAAGTTGAATTCCATTCACCTACTTATCAAGGTATCTGTCTGTCTTTGTCCCAGCAAAACCACTGGTTTCTTAAAAAAAAAAAAAAAAACAAACAAAAAAAACTGGCTGGATCAAGAATGAGGTCATTAAAAATAGATTTTTTTTTAATGAAAATTAAAACAGAAAGGAGGTGTGAGGGTTTTTGCCAGTCAAATCAGTTCGCACTTTGTCAGTGAAAGAATCAAAGAAATGTGGGCTGAGAAGGGTGTGCCTTCCAAAAAGGGGGCAGAAAAAAAGGTAACCAGCAATGGAATTTCATCCTTCCCAGAAGCACTAGATTCCCATGAGATCATATCTGCAACCTAATTAGCTCAAGGCATTGATGTATCAGTGGAGAAGAAAATGGCAACCCACTCCAGTATTCTTGCCTGGAGAATCCCAGGGACAGAGGAGCCTGTTGGGCACGACTGACGTGACATAGCAGCAGCAGCATTGATGTATCAGTTTCCTTGATTTAATAAAGCTAACATCGCCATTAAAACATTTGTATTATATTTTAGAAAATGAAACTTATACCATAGAAATTAAGGAAGCCTAATCAAATTTTTATGTGAAAAAATCTGTCTGTACTGAAAGGAATCTACAAATAAACTGATGATTGCAAATGTTTAAAAAGCACCTTTGAGATGTGATAAATACTCTGGGCCAAGAATAGAAGTGACGAATGACCACTTCATTTATAAAGGAGCCTACAAGACAGCTGCAAGTGTAAAAGAAGTCAGGTTCCAGCAAGCCCTCACCCTCCTTAAAGAAATCGAACAATGGAGCTATTGTTTTTGCCAGTCAAGACTCTTCAACCAGATGTTATCTTCATAGAGTAACATGTTTTTTTTTTTTTAAGGTAAATAAACAGTTCCACTCAGCTGCCTGGATTCCCTGATCTACCTGTAGTGTTTGAGTGAGAAATTTAAGCATAGAGATTTCTTTTTTTCCCCTAATAAATGTTAGATTTCTTAGCCCCTGGCTAGAGAAAACACCCATGCTAAGCAATAATAAAAGCACTGACATGTCCATTCACATAAACAACACACATGATCCATGTAGCAAATGCAGTCAGTCAATCCTCATTATTAGCAGAATTTGTATTTGTAAATTAGCCTACTCTCTAATATTCATTTGTAATTCCAAAATCAATATTCACAGCATTTTCACAGTCATTTGTGGACATGTACAAAGTGGCAAAAAATGTGAGTCCTCCAATGTGTGTTTCCCCAGCTGAGGTCAAATAGGGTAACAATCCACTTCCTTATTTCAGCTCTTAGACTGTAAACTGTGCACAGTCTATTTAGTGCTACACTTTTCCCACTTCTGTGCTTTTTTGGAGGTGATTTCACTATTTAAAATGGCCCCCTAGTGTAGTGCTGAAATGCTGTTTATTGTACAAGCACAGAAGGCTGTGTTGTACCTTATGAAAAAAATATATGTGTGTTAGATCAGCTCTGTTCAGGAGGCATGAACCATGGTGCTGTTGGCTATAGATTATGTGTTAAATAAATCAACAGCATAGATTAAATATGGTGTCTTTAAACAGAAACATAGAAAAAGTCAAGTTATGTAGTGATTGATTAACAAAATGTGACCAGAGGCTTGCAAGAAACTAACCCTGTTTTTCTCCTAGAAACAATGGTTTAATTGGTGTTTGTTAATTTGGTATTTGCAGCAACTTTATAGAATGTAACTACTACAAGTGATGAAAATTGACTATAATATGCTCTGTGGTTTTAGGTGGGAAAAACTAAGACCCAAAGGGACTAATTTACCTCAGTGTCACCATTGGAAAAAGAGTAAAGACTAAAACTGAGGTGTTTTGCTCTCAAGTCCAGTGACTGTCCGCCTTATGCCTCCTATCTCCAACTATACCTTGGTTATGAACAAGAAAAGGGATCTCATTTCTTCATTACACGAGATGCATAGATTTACTTAGCATTTTCCTGTTGAGAGGACTGTCATTCAAAGTGTCTTTTTTTAAAAAATAGGCATATGTATATATATATATATAACTGAATCACTTTGCTATATACCTGAAAGTAACACAACATTGCAAATCAACTAAACTTCATCATAAAATAAATGTATTTAAAAAACTAAAGCAAACAAAAAGGCCCCCCAAGGTATGTCTTTTCAAGTGTGAAATCAGGCTTACACTGAGACTTATAGCTGAAGGAACAAAAAAGAAAAAGAAACCTTATGTAACAATTCAATTTAGATTGTATAATTTTAATGGTTGGGCTATGATGACTCTTGAAATATAAGATATAGGAAAGGAGAGAGATAAGATTTATTGAACGTGTACCAGACAAATGTAGCCTAGTTCCAAATTTTATCTTATAAGAAATTACTCTGAATTCCATAAACTAATTTACCTTTTAGAAAAGATAAGTGGTTTCTAAGAAAATTGATCTCATTTTTTTGATGTTAAGATAAAATTTAATCCAAAATATTTTATCCTATAAGCATCAGTTCACAAGATATATGATCTACCTTCCTAGAAGAGAAAAAAGTCTGAATGTATATACATTCTTTCTCTTCTTTCTTCTTCATCT
>SJYV01021323.1:12817-53000 GCA_006410875.1 Neotragus pygmaeus
TGTGAAATGGTACCTCATTGTGGTCTTGATTTGCATTTCTCTGATGATGAGTGATGTTGAGCATCTTTCCATGTGTTTGTTAGTCATCCATATGTCTTCTTTGGAGAAATGCCTATTTAGTTCTTTGGCCCATTTTTTGATTGGGTCGTTTATTTTTCTGGAGTTGAGCTGCATAAGTTGCTTGTATATTTTTGAGATTAGTTGTTTGTCAGTTGCTTCATTTGCTATTGTTTTCTCCCATTCAGAAGGCTGTCCTTTCACCTTGCTTATAGTTTCCTTTGTTGTGCAGAAGCTTTCAATTTTAATTAGATCCCATTTGTTTATTTTTGCTTTTATTTCCAGTATTCTGGGAGGTGTGATCTCATATTTTTTTTAAAGAACAATACCTATCAAGTGTGGGTCAATCTCCAAGGTGTAAAGGTATGGGTTCAAAACTTATTTGTCCCATTCCTACTATACAGCTAAAATTAAAAACAAAACCTGATAATATCATGTGACAGCAAGTATGTGGAGTAACTGAAAACTTCATACTTTTTGATAAAGAGTACTATAACCACTTTGAAAACCATTTGGCATTTTTAAGGTGAAATATATACTTAATATTTGACAAAGCAATCCCACTCAAAAGGGATGAAAATGTATGTTCACGCAAAGCCCTGTAAATATGGCAGTTTTATTCATAACTGTCCCAAACTAACAACAACCCAAATGTCCATCAACTGGTAAGTGTGTCAACAAATTGTGGTCCAGCCATATAATAAAATACTATTCTACTAATAAAAAGAATAAACTACTAATACCAGCAGCAACATGGATATATCATAAAGCATTATGAAAAATGCCAGACCAAAAAGACTACATAATATATGCTTCTGTTACAGGACAGTGTGGAAAGGGCAAAACTATGGTGATCAGATCAGTGGTTACCAGGAACTGGGGGTTAGGGGAAGGAAGTGACTACAAAGGAACACAGAATTTTCTAGGGTGATGGAAACAGTTTACATCTTTATTAAAACTGACAAAATATTTCTAGGATTGGGTGGAACAATGGGGTAGACAAACAGGAGACAGAAATGACATCTTTCCATGGTGTGTTTAAGGGTTTCCCAGGTGGCTCAGTGATAAAGAATGCACCTGCCAATGCAGAAGGCGCAGGTTCACTCCCTGGGTTGGGAATATTCCCTGGAGTTGGGAATTTCCCTGGAGTAGGAAATGGCTACCCACTCAAGCATTCTTGCCTGGGAAACCCCAAGGACAGAGGGGTCTGGCAGGTTACAGTCCATGGGGTCACAAAGAGTCACACATGACTTAGCAACTAAACAACAACAACAACATTGTGTTTAAAATTTAGAAAGGTAAAAAGTGTCATTTGCTGCTTTTCTCTAAATTAAGCTATAACTATAGCTTAACCATGCACAACACAATGTTAAAATCAGTAACATTTAACTTTAGGGTGCGGAGAGGAATAACAGGTATCCCAAGAGAGGGGTACTCTGGAATATCAAACCTGTCCTAAATGTGCTTTGAGACCCAATCTCTGTAAGACATGACAATAGCATTTTGTTTGCAGTCTGGACAAAAAATTTATCCTGTTTGATAAGTTAGTCATTTTTAATGCATTGATATAAAGGTTATTTAATAACCAGGCATATTAATAACAGTATAGGAAGTTTCCTAAAGAATACTGGTACCATTACATTGCCTAAGGGAAAAGAGAAATAAGGACATTTAGAAAGTCAAAAATGTTTACATTTGAATGTAGATAAAGGCCTTTCATCATTGGAAGTTACTTCCTTATTTTATTAAACTGAAATAAAACAAAACTTTTCAAACAAGATAAAAGTGAACCTAGAATCAATACGTTCCCACTTGTAATGAATAAGTCTGAGAAGCAAACTCACTTAAGGAGGGAGACCCACAGCTTCCTTGGAGGAGAGGGGCTGGTGAAGATGAAGGGGTCCCACACTTCATGGACAACTTGGGACAAGGATTCTGAAGTGGTTGACAGCAAATCACAGTCATGATTCTTTTAGTAGATGCTGCCTGTTTGGATGATGATTTCAGATGTAATTCACTTTTTTGCCTTCTCTTGACTTTTTTTTTGTCCACAGGATCTTCCACAAATAGAACTTGCTTCAAAAGTCTGAATATTTTTCTTGCTTAATAAGATGTGTTAATCGAGAGTGGATAAAGGAGTGGTAGGAAATGAGCTGTTTTTACTGCTAAAACAGCCCTTCCTTGGCAGCTATGATGAATGCTTTGGGAAGGTCAAGTCCATAGTGCCTTGAATCTGCATGAAAGCAGGAGATCACATGGGGCCTTGTGATTCCCTGAATGATGATACATATTAGAAGAAGACTCTGGATCTAGAAAGGAGTTTGGTCTGGGATGAGGGGATGAACCTGTCCCCTGTGACCTGTATCATCCAAGTATCCCAAGTAACCCAGATATTAACTGGCCAAGGAATTAGTCAACTGGATGGAAACTGCCTATGTAATTTTGTGTTTGTGTTGAATGCTTTGCTAATAAGGTCTTAGTAACTGGCAATAAGTGCCAGCGATTTTTCTTTGTAATCGTTTTATAAACAATGGTATTTTTCAAGGGAGCAAATGCATTCACCTTAAAGTCCTAACAGCAGCCATTAATGAAGTACACTGTAAGTAAAATATAGTTAGAACATCCTGAATATTCTGGGATTGTTCTAGTTCGTGACTATACCATCTGTTTCTTCAAAAATATCTTTATATTTCCCATGCATTCTGGTTTGGGGTTAGAAAAATTTGCTTGCCCTCCACAGATAGCCCATGTAAAGAAATTCCCCACATGAAGTATTTTTTTAAAAAAATAACACTTCTGGAAATGCCATAAAAAAATTTCAAATGGCAGAGAAGAGACTGTTCAAAGTCTAACTCTTCCAAGCAAAATGAATCCCCTTTTTCTCTAGGCCCAAATGCAGCTGTATTCATTCCTCTGTTACAGCCTTTATTACATTGTATTATCCCATTTAGTTCATCTGTTTCTTTTGCTAAAATATAAATTCAACAACTATAACCATTTTTCTCTTTATATCTTTATTCCACCTATTATATATTAAGTGTTTATAAAATGACTTTTTTTTTTTTCTGTATGACTTAAGAAATTTCACAAAGGCCTAACCTGAAGATATAATTACATCAAGAATACCACAGCATAAACTTCAGAATGAAGTCAAAGGTAAGGAAATGAGAGCCTGGCCTGATCCAGGTTTGTCCCAGGAGGTCCATTTGCTCCTGGGGGAATTTAAGGATATATTGGGTTGGCCAAAAAGTTCATTTGGGTTTTTCCATATTTGTAAGCCAGTAAGGATTCCATGTGTGAGGGGATTCTATAAGGGGCAAATACAGAAGGTAAAGGTCATCTTAGATTCTATACTTCTATGTTTAAATTTTTTTGTACCATGTCAAACCAGTTAATCCTAAAGGAAATCAACCCTGAATATTCATTGGAAAGACTGATGCTGAAGCTGAAGCTCCAATACTTCACCTGATGCAAAGAGCTGACTCACTGGAAATGACCCTGATGCTGGGAAAGATTGAGGGCAAGAGGAGAAGGAAATGATAGAGGATGAGATAGTTGGATGGCATCACTGACTTAATGGACCTGAGTTTGAGCAAGTTCTGGGAGATGGTAAAGGACAGGGAAGCCTGGCGTGCTGCAGTTCATGGGGTGGCAAAGAGTCAGACATGACCTAGTGACTGAACAACAACATATCAAAATCAATTACACAAAATAAATTGTATGTTAACATCTTTAGTTATGAAATTTGAGATTTTTCATGGACCATCTCAAAGACCTTTTTGCATGTTTCATCAATATAGTAGTGATCCTTCCAGCCACTCAGTTGATGCACCCTAAATCTAACTCAGTGAAAGGCATCTGTCTAGACAGATGGTTCTGAACTTTCATGGGCTGACTTTTTTTGGAATCTCAATATTTAAAAACTAATACCTCTCCTCCCAAAATGTCCAAATCCACAAGTGTGCTACTGTATGTACAATCTGAATACTTTTAAGGACTCCTGGAGCTAAGAAAAAGAACTCTTAATTTGCAAGCTAGGTACACAATGTGTTCAGCTGGCTGCCAAATATAAATGTCACAGCTCATGTTCAACAAAAGGCTGATGCCCAATACTGACTAAAAGGCTGGCAAGTTAACAGTTTATGTAAGTCAGAATAACAGAGCGCTTTTACGTGAAGTATCAAATTCACCTCTGGTTTCACAATTGTCTTTTTCTTAATTGACCTGGTGAAGTAAACTGTTCATACTTTATAGCGGGCTTTTTGAGTTTGGGTTACACTTAACAGACGCTTCAGGCTAATATTAGGCATTAACTTTAACATACATTTACACAAACAGAATGACTGTCACTAATATCTCATAATGTCACCCAAACTTTCCAGTCCCAGATTTAAACATTACTCGCCACTAAACAAGCTTAATTAATGGTGAATGCTGCTCATGCTCCAGCTAGCTATGCAAAGAATGGTTTCTAAGTATAAAGGCAAACAGAATTTCATCACAATAACTAGAGCTCTCACTGTCTCAAGCTAAACATTTTGTACAGTCATGCATCATACGGGAACAGTTGGGTTAGGTAGTTATAACACAGAATCTCTTATGAGGTTAGGTAGTTATAACTCAGAATCTCTTATATGCTAAACAAATAAAAGGCACAGGTTTTTCAAATTTAAAGAATTACAGGAAGGTAGCCAATTTCCTCTTAACCACTTTCTTTGAATTAGTGCCTCAGTGCTTGGTACTAATTATATAAACCAATCAGTATTATTTCTCCCTACACAGTTAATCTCATTGGAATCATCAGTGATAGTATTTAACATACAGATTATCAGATTACTAAATTGGAATTTGGGATGACTATAGTGAGGGTGGAGGTAACAAGGGGTGGGGATGGGGAGGTAGAACTCTGCATACTTAACAGATTCACTGAGTCAGTGGTTTACAAAACATGGCCCCAGGAACAATAGCACCGAAATCACTTGGGAGCTTGTGAGAAGTGCAAGTTCTCTGGACCACCCAACCTTGGGTCTAAAATTAGAAACTCAGGATGGGCCCAGCATGCTGAGCTTTAGCAAGATGATTCTGATGCTTGCTCAAACTTAAGGACCACTATACTCAGTGATTCCTAACTCCTCCATATAGTTGGATAATGATTATCTCCAGGTTTGTCTAACAGCTGTAACTCAATAAAACAAAACTTAGAGGCTTCTTTTCCTATTCCCATCTAATCATCTTCCACAACCAGGCCTTGTGGATGGATGTAGGATGCAAGTACCATAAGGAAGAAGGATAGGTGGGCGAGAGACTTTAGATAAAAGCAGATAAATGGTGGTACCTGTTTCTCCCTTCTTTAAAGAAACAAACATTCTCACAAAATAAGAAAGTGCCAGACTTCCCTGGTGGTCCAGAGATTAAGACTCCATCTGCCAAGGCAGGGGACACAGACTTAATCCCTGGTCTGGGAATATCCCACATGCCGTGGAGCAACTAAGCCTGTGCTCTGCAACAAGAGAAGCCACCACAGTGAGAAGCCCGTGCACCACAGCTAGAGAAAGCCCAAGTTCAGCAATGAAGACCCATCACAGACAAAAATAAGACAATAATACATTTTTCCTTAAAAAATAATAACAAAGTCCCTAGAAAGAGACATCCCTAAAAGGTTCTTGACTCCACTAAATGCTTATGCCTGAATTCCATTGAAGTTATTTGACAACAAAACTTACAGGAAGTTTACTTAGTGTTAATATCTGTGGTTCCTTTGTGGCCTGTGAACCTCTGACCATGAAAAGGAATGTTTGAAATGGATGTTTCTGGGATACCACAAAAACCTTACAGATGACACGTGAGCCATGGGTTATGATGACTCTGCAAAACACCACAGTAAATACTTGTTGTCTTAATTTTCTCACATAAGTGAAAACAGATGCTTGGATTGAATGGATCATTAAGAGCAAGTGTTATATAATGCAATTCACCTGACAAATTTAGGGTCTCCTAAAACTAAATGGTCTTCTTTGTAAACAGCTAAGAAAGGCACCTGAAAGTATTTGAAAAAGCATTGACACATCGGTGAAAAATTTTGAAAGTAAGATTTCTTGCCAAGTGTGTGGAGAAAGAATTTTGACTAGAGTATGAGATATTGTTACTTTTTAAAGTGATTCAAGGATATTTTTATTAGTTATTCTGGTGATCCCATTGTAAAAATCAGTATTTTAAATTCGAGTTACTATCCCAAACAGGATAGTAAAAACAGTGAAATGCTGTCTATGAAGAGTTTTGCAACAAGGTTGATCTGTATAAGAGCAAAACCATAAACCACACATACCAATATGTCAATCAATAAGAAAATCAGTGGTGAGTCACACCAAATTTAATCCATTCCAGGACTTTCATCTTATTTCATATTTATTTTTGGTTTGTATTGTGAGAAGAGCAGCCGCAGCAGTGTGGTATGGCACATACCTGTGTAAACACCTAAGTTTATATTGTGGATCATCACTACTGTGGATCACGGCCAAAAAAGTCTAAATGCCAAGAGAATATATAGTTTCTATGGCAGAGATAGTGGAAGGTCTTCTAAGCACAAGGATGGGAACATTCCATGAAAGCAGAAAATGGGAGGGCTATAAAGAGTGGGATGAAAATTTGGAAGTCATCTGTTAAGTACAGCAAAGAAAAGTAGAAACAGAGAAACAGAGATCAAAGAGGGAGCCTGGTATGTTGAAATGATATGAAATGCCACAACTGTAGTCCAGTTGTCAATTAGAGGATCCTATTTCACGGGAACAGTTGACACAGAAACTCAGTTTCATGGAAATAACTGGCTACCAGTCAAATGAAGAGAAACATGGCATTTGAACTGAAGATCCAACTCAACCCACTGGAAAAGGCAAAGTTCTCTGCAAAGTTCTTGAAAATATCAGATACCAACAGTTATCCTGGAACAAAAATCTAGGAACAAATAAAAAAGTTACCTTACAAAATAGCACTATGATATCTGGCATTTATCAAGCATATTGTCACATGTAAAGGGACATACTCACTTATACCATAATCAAAACCATTTAAGGGCTTCTCTGGTGGCTCGGTGGTAAAGAATCTGCCTGCCGGTGCAGGAGATGTGAGTTTGATTGCTGAGCTGGGAATATCTCACATGCTGCAAAGCATCTAAGCCCATGTTGAGACTGTGTTCTAGAGCCCAAGAGCCNTTTTTTTTTTTTTTTACTATTCTAGTAATGTCTCATTAGATTACCCTGTTAATCTTTAAATTTTACATTTATTTTTAGATCACTTTTATTAAGTTCATCTGTTTGCTTTCAATATTCTCCCTTTCTTTTATACTTGCTTTTATAAATCACAATCAGCAAATCAGGCAAAAGGGAAGTTTTTCTGAGGATGGTGATGCAGAATAGATCGTCACATTTCTTAATGGCCCTCCCTTCATTAGACACCTCACTTTTGTCTTAGCTCACATTAACCTTTAAAAGCATTTAACTGTCTTTTCTATAATACAGTTATTAATGAATTTGTCTATTCTCAAGTGCTACCCTGTACCTCATTAACTTTTGAGAGACAGAGAGAGACTAAAATTCCTTAATAGTTAGTATTTTATAGCCTGATATAGCAGTCTATAAAACTAACTAGTGAGTGTGTAATTAGCAGCATGCATAGCATGTGTGCTCAGTTGTGTCCGACTCTTTGGGACCCAGAGCCCGCCAGGCTTGTCTGTCCATGGGATTCTCCAGCAAGAATACAGGAGTGGATTGTCATTTCCTCCTCCAGAGGATCTTCCCAACCCAGGGATCAAACCCACATCTCCTGCATTGGCTGGGAAGCCCTGAAGCAGAGAAGAACCTTATTTTTAAGCACTGGATTTTCAACATGATACTCTTATCATCAAAGAAAAATTATACTTGATCAATTTTTATATTCCAAATACAAGTTTCTTTTATCACAGGGGCTGGATCTCAATCCACCTAGTAGGCAGCGCTTAAACAGACAAATAAATCAATACAACTGCCAAGATACTCCAGAGTTGTAGAAGATGCTAGAATAATTCCCCTGTGGTTTTTAAACTTGTTTTCTTCTAGCAGAACTATATTTTTCCAATGTACTCTTTAATACAGTCTCACCAGTACATAAATGTGTACTACTCCGATAAAAGCAGAATCCATCCACCTGCCCACATTATTCTCCTCCCAAATTCCCTGTTCTAAGATGGAAAAGACCCTCCCTGGGTCCTTACAAGTATCAAGGACCCTCTGAAGAACTGGACTGAGTCATTGGAGTGACACATTCTTGTTTTGTCAAAGTGAGGTTGGGAGGGCTCCTTGGAAAGTGAGAGCTGTTACCTCAAGTGAGTAGTTGGGAAAATGTAGAGTAAGACACTGTCTCCTCTTCTCCAAAGACAACTGCTACTTCTGCTTTGTAATTGATCCTGGGGAGTCAAGACAGACAGAGAGAAGGAAAACACAGTCGTGTCCTAAGTCAACTTAGTCTTGGCTTCCCCGATGAGTATTATCCCTACTGAGTTGTGGCCCCTGGGGCGGTCTAGGCTCTGGCCACACAGCTACCCCTCCACTACTCTCCTCCTTGCCCCGACATATGTTATCTCCAGCCTTCTACTTAGGTGTCTTATCCTCTCATAATGTTTGGTCCCTCCAGTCTGGACTGGGTCCTTCCTGGTTATTCTCAAGTTTCTTTGTGCTTCAGCCAAATCAGAGGATGTTCTCTCTGTAGCATAATTATTCTTTTTCATCCCTGTCTTCTCCATCAACTGATCAGGAAGACAGGTATCAAGCCCTGTCTTCCCACCTCAATGCTTTGCATATACATGGAATACAGTTTGTTACTTGACAAATGAACACATCTTTATGTAGAACAGGGAGCTAACGTGACATAGAAATTAAAGACACAGTCTGCCACTTGCTTGCCGAGTGACTTTGGGCAAACACTCTGAGGCAAAATTTTATGCTCTGTAAACTGAGAGTAATAAAGTACCTATTGTATAGGGAAACATCAAGCTTTTAGTTAGTTTTCCACATTAAAAAACATAGCCCTAAATTACCACAAACGATATGAGCTCAAATAATGTTATCTATAATAACAGAGATGAGTTGTTGATAGCTGTGAGAGTTATCATTACCATCATCTGCCCTGATATTTTTCACCTTGGAGTCAGAGGTTTCCACCTTGTTGGTAAGAACCTGAGACCAAGGGCTGCCTCTTTCTTCCCTTCGCATGAGCCAAGAGTCACACCCAAGCCATGACCTCATACCCTTGGACCATCTGATCACATGTGTATCTGAAATGTTCCTCTCTGATTTTCCTCACACCTATATCAGGAGGACTGATCAAGTTAGCTAGAAATAGTAGTCTTTGCCTTCTGACTGACTGCAATCTTCCAAACACAGGAGTTTTTGCAAAGAGGTATGTCAAGCCTCACATGTCCCATTATAAGCTTTTCTTGGCTCCTGTCACTACATATTGTTCTCTGTAGTTTTTATTTTTGCCTATATGCCAGGGAGGAAAGAAAAGCTCTGTGGTGCCAAGAATAAAGAATCCTAGAGGTATCTGCAACACAGGAGCTTTCAAGGGTATCAAACAATGTGGGGATTCTTCTTTGGGGCCTGGGTGTTACGGTCTAAACCTCCTCCTGAAACACAAGTTCAGGAAGATCTTTCCTGGAGGTTGTGTGAGGCTTGACATATCCCAGTTCCTACAAAAAAAGTTGATCCTAAGGTGAAGGTGCAGCTTTCCATAGAAAAAAGCAATGTTTGAACTTGACAATCAAACACTGGGTTGAGAAAGTCCAGGCTGAAAAACAGTAGAGTCCTTCTCTCATTGCCCTGCAGAGCAACACAACTCCCTTGCCCACCTTTCGCCAAGAACATTTGCTACCCTTCCAGATGTGTGTCAGTTTGAACACAGATCACATATTATTTGGTGTGCATATTTTTTTCAGTATTGATCTACTTTTATGCAACCCAATAGACAATTTTTTGAATGCCTGTTATATGTCAGATCCTTTACTGAAAGTTTTGCAACTCTTAGCTCATTGATTCCTAAAATACTGTAAGATAGTTATCATTAATTCCATTTTACAGATGATAAGACATGCTTAGCAAAGGTAAATAAATGATTTGCCAAAGAACATAGTCATCAAGGGGTAGAGAGGAGAAGAGATCTGCTAATAATGTATGTATATTCATCTGTGTCCGACTTTTTGCAACCCCATGGACTGTAGCCTGCCAGGCTCCTCTGCTCATAGCATTTTCCAGGAAAGAATACTGGAGTGGGTTGCCATTTTCCTACTCCATTAATATAGTCTCCAACTTTATCCTAAGTTTTCAAAAAGTAAGAAATATTCTTCCAGTATCTTATTTTCTATAACAAAGAATGTGGTTATGTATTCAAATAGGCATAAGACATGTAACAAGTGATCTCTTATTTAAAAAATATTTTTTCCCTGTAAATAGCCAGCTATATTTATAAACTATATGCCCCCCCACACACACACCCAGAAGGCATATTCTACACATGTGAAGATTAAGAAAATGTTTAAAATCTTTATAAGAAACCCTCTTACTCAAGGGAAGGACAGCGTTCACATTTACATTGCTGAATATAGCTCCTAAAATCTGGATTGAAACAGGGCCAAACATAGATTTCAGTCAGGAACCTGGGATCCAGTTCTGTTTCTGCTATCAGTGTGTGAAAACTACTAAATCTCCCTGCCTTTGGGTATCTTCATTTATAAAATGGTTATACTGGTCCGTGGCTCCCAATTATTGGCCCATGATGAAGCTTTCATTGGTCTGTAGTGAAATGAAAAAACCAAAACCAATGGGTTTATTTGTATAAAATCATGTTTTATAAATCTGTTAAAAACGGCTAGCTTTCAAGTATGTCCTCTATAATAAAACCCTGATATTTAAAATATATATTTATTTTTACAGGTCCATGAATCCAAAGATCTGGGAACCCTAGCTTAGGTGATCACTGTCATCTTTTCTAGCTTCAAAATTCTATCCTCTTCATAAATGACAAATGATATTTAATTAACTTTAAAATAGGAAGGCAAAAAGAAAAGGAAAAAAAAAACTTATCTTTTGTCTTATTTAGTTCTGTTCTTCCTCAAATGTGAAAGTTAAGCCCCCGGCAAAATATTATAACTATTCCACTAGAAGAATGAGTCAAATGAGTTTGGGAAACAATCAGTTGAAAAAGTGGGACAGTTTTCTTCACAGAGAAATTTTCAGAGCCTGTCAAGTTCTAAAATCTGCTGTAACTCCCCCAGAACAGAAAAAGCATGAATGGTCCCCACGTTACTGAGAGCAGATGCCTGCCCCAAACCCCTTCTGAGGATAATACTCCTATTCCAGGAATGTAGTTTGAGAGAGGTGACTTCCTCTAAAAGAAAGACCTTCAGCAGCTTTGGTGATAAAGACAAAACAGCATTAGTGACAAGGAGATGCCATTTATTTTATATTAATTTGATAACTTTTTTCAAATTACTGGTCTATGGATTTTTTTTTAATTACAAAAGAAACCTGGATGAAAATACTTCAGATTAAAGTACAATGGGCAAGACATTTATCTTGTGGCTATTTTTAACAATTGTCTTTTTATCATAACAAATAAAGGAAAATTGTGTCAAGAGATTTGTATCTAGTGATTGCAACATGATAATTAAAGCATTTGGAATTTGAAAAAGTCTGCAGTCACAAAATCATGGGTTTCACCCCTACACAGTAAACACAAGGTAAAATAAAACCATCTGTAGGTATTAAGCCTGAGATAATCTCCAGACTTTTCTCAGATGGTGAGTCCTTGTTAACTATCTTAGTAGTAGGAATAATTAATTCTGAATGCTTGAGGCTCCTGATTGACTTATTCAAACACTTTTCACAATGATTGAGAAACAAAACTTGATAGAAGAAAAATATCTAATAGTGTATATTTTCACCTTAATTCTTTTTTTTAATTTATTTTTACAGAACTATCTTAGAGTCGAGAAGGTTTAATCAGCCTTTTTTATTGCTTTTTACATCATCATGTGAAATATCAATGAGCCAAATTCTTCAGCCTTCACACTCTGGATTCAAGTTTCACTTAACACACTGAAGATAGATTGATTTTCACTTGGGACAAGATGATCTTGGAGCAAACCAGCCAGAGGGAAGACCTAGCAGGATCTTTGGATATTCTGACCTGAACAACCTCTCTTTCCGACTCTGAGCACAGCAGGATTTTGACAAGCCCATGGCTGCACTGTCTCTGATATTTTCCATCATAACTGTATGATAAATTCCAGCCTGTTTTTCCTAATCCTGCTGACTACAGCAGTCTGCAACCATAAAAAGTTTTCACAGACTTGGAGTTGGCTTAGAGAAGTGCCTCGGCAAAGGAACCAAAAAAAAAAAGAGCAACATTTATGTTCAAAGACAGGAGAGAGGCAACCTTTGCTTTTGGTGGTGATGGGCTCAAGAGGTGATTTTTAAGTCTATTTAAGACATTTTCCTTTTCTTCTGATGACATTTGTAAATAGAATACCAACACTAAAATGAGAACAATTTAGCCAGGGAAAGGGGGGATGTCGTGTCCAACAGATCAAACCCTATTCCAAACTCCACCAGAGAAAAAGTGTCTACATCGTAGCTCACGACTGTCCTTCATTGGTGGGCCCTGCCTAGAATCCTTCAGCCTCCAAGCTAACAGGTATGTGTGAGGTTTACACAAAATGATTCTAGGTTTCCAACTATCTTCTTTCAAACATTCAGCTAGCACTGGTTCAGTCTCTGAGGGATAAAAACACCAAACAAGTCTTTTCAACAGACTACAATACCCATCTATACAATACAATTCGATATACAAGTACTGTAATTGGAAACTATGCCATTCAACCTACCGTGAACACGGCTCAACCCAGAAAGAAGTTGGTTTGCATTTTTTGCAATAAAGAGATGCAACTGAAAAGTACATAGCAGAAGAGGGGGAAAGAAAAGCAAAAGTTTAAGCTACTTCTCTATACATTTGAACTGTAACTCTCTGAGAAGAACTCAAATCCCCCCACCTGGCAAAGCAGATCAAATTTAATCTCAACATTTAAAAGCTAGTATCTCAAACATCATTTTGAAAACACAAAACATCAGAGCTACTTGCCTTTTGGCAATTTCTGTGCATTTCCCAAGGCTAGTGCAATACTTCCACAGAGAAGTAGACACCCCAAGCTGGAGAGCATGTTGCATTTGCCACCTCACACGGGCAGTGAGTCTGGTGGGGGTCCTGCAACCCTGGAGCTGCATTTAAGTGGACTGTCTCCTGGTGACAGAGGCGGGCGGCTGCACTTAGCCGTGCTGTGGGCTTACTCACAGGGGGTGGAGACAAAATGACATCACACCCTTTCCCACACACACACCAAAAAAAAAAGAGAGAGAAAAAGGCATAGCAGCAAAAAACCTATCATCACATTTCCTGCTAGGTTGTAACTGTTTGTCTCTTCTCTTCCCTTTATGATATAAAACTTGGGATTATGGTCAATATATATTTATGAAAGAAAAAAGTATTTGGGGAATTTTGAAACATGTGATAAACTTTTTAAATACCAAAAAAAAAAAAAAAAAAAGATATCCTTAAAACCACTGGAATGTTAAAAATATAAAATAAAACTGTATTAGGAAGAAAACTGTTTTTAATTATCTAGTGTAGAGAGAAAAGAGTCTTAGTTGCTTAGCTGTGTTCCGCTCTTTGTGACCCCAGAGACTGTAGCCCAACAGGCTCCTCTGTCCATGGGATTCTCCAGGCAAGAATAGTGGAGTGGGTAGCCATTCCCTTCTCCAGGGGATCTTTCGGAGCCAGAGATTAAACCCAGGTCTCCTGCATTGCAGGCAGATTTTTTTTTTTATCGTATGAGCCAGCAAGGAAGCCCCAATTCTTCTTTCAAATGAAAGTAAACTTCCAAAAATTCAATCTGAACCATTTTGAAGTTCCAGTATCCTGAGAAGCTTTTAAGAGTACATCATTGACTCCACAGGTATTCATAACACACATGGGCATACACAGATATATACAGACGATTAGTCTATAGATACAGAGACACAGAGGAATCACTATCGTTAGTTGATCCCCAGCTCTGGGACAGGCTCTGTAATAGTGTCTTTACCTACATTATTTCATTTTAATCCTCACACTGATGACACAATAGATCTTATATTATCCCTGTTAATTTCACCTCTGAGAAAAACTGAGCCCCAGGGAGGTTAAGAATCTGACCAAATCTATGTATTGTAATGGTTAACAATTTGGATAGGCTTTGGAGTGAAACTGACTGGGTATAAACTAGGATGACATGTGCCTTCGAACACGTTTCCATCTTAATTTCTCATCAACATTGGTTACATTAATAGGCTTGCTCCGTGTCCAGCACTTATGTGATCAATTCACATTTACTTATATTTATTCCTCAAAATAATCCAGGAGACAGGCACCACCATTACCCCCATTTTACAGACAGAGAAACTGGACTCCAAGCGGTTAAGTAAAAGCCCCAAGGTCACCCAAGCAATCAAACTGGCATTTTATTTTATTTTTAAAATGTGGCCCTATTTATTTATTTTACTTTTTGGCCATGTGGCATGGGAGATATTAGTTCCCTGAGCAGGTTGCAGTCTCTGCACAGCATCTTAACCACTGGACCACTGAAGAAGTCCCAGAGCTGGCATTTTAAACAGATAATTTAACCCCAGAACTTCCACTCTTCACTATTAAACTTTAAATTAAAAAATGGAGATGACAGTACCAATTTCACAAGTTTGCTAGTGGCACTTTTGGACTGTGTGTACCATAGTGCCTGATTCACAGGAAGTATTTAATAATGATAATCAATGAAAACAACAAAAATAATGACAATAGCACATCCCCCAATAAGCAGAACTCTGGTTCTAACCCAGGTACATCGACAAAGCCCAGGTGTGTCCTCTCCCTCTGTATCACATGACCCTAAATATAGGCATTGCTAGAGTGACCAGGTTAATAAAGCACTTCAAATGCTGTCGGTACATTTCTATCAACCCTTTGAAAACAGCGTATTTCACAAGTTTGCTGTAGCTGAATCAAAACAGTAAAAGGAAAACGGAATAATGGTGGTCCAATGACACTCCAGTCAAAAAACTTACTGAAAGAAAATAGAAAAATTGAAGAGACAGCCCCATCTTCCAAATAGAGTTGTGAGAAGGCATATTGTTAAAGTCATTTAGAGCTGGCCCGGGCTAAGCTTTCAGCACAGGAATGCTCTGGCACCAGCTACAGGGGGAGAGGGTGCTGGATTATTTAACAGGTCTTTTTCGTCTCTAATTTTTTACTTGAATAGGCAGCTCTCTCAAACCCCAGTTGAGACATTCATCCAGTTGGCATTGCTGACTCTGCTTCTATATCTATTGCCATTGGGTTAAGCCAGGGAGGCCACTGTACTGGCAGGAAATGACAGGTTTTTTTGAGGGGCGTAAAAAAGAGCAGAAATACTGAAAAGAAGGCTGGTTCTTCAAAACATTGTGAGGGGCAGGTCTGGAGGGTTAGGTAGTGGAATTCAAGCATCAGCGTCTGCTTGGCCTGCAGGCTAAATCAGGCCTACATTAGCAATTGTTATTTGCAGATTGGAACTGACTGGGGGCTGATTAAACAAAGGTCAGTCTCCGATCATTATTTTGTCAGAAAAAGTTGGTAGCATGACTGTACGAAGTAGGACAAGGAACATTCCGTGAAGACACAGAAAGTGCAGAGCTCCCCTCAAGTCTGGGAGGAGACAGGCCCTGATGAAACCAACCGTGTCAGAGAAGCCCTTTCACCTTTCCAACAAACAAAAAGTTCTCTGTCGTGTCAGAGTCCCAACCCAAACATGAGGCAGACAAATACTGAAGAAGCCCTGCAAGTGTCATGCTCAAGGAGAAAAATATGAGGGCTGTGGTCATGTAACCACTGGAGGATTTAAGGCTACTATTTTTAAAATTGGAGAATAATTACTTTACAATGTTGTGTTGGTTTTTGCCATACCACAATGTGAATTAGCCATAAGTATACATATTCCCAGCCATTTTGCTTTTTTGCATTTCTTTTCCATGGGGATGGTCTTGATCCCTGTCTCCTGTACAATGTCACGAACCTAAGGGAGGCCTGGCGTGCTGCGATTCATGGGGTCGCAAAGATTTGGACACGACTGAGCGACTGGCCTGAATTGATACATGTTCCCTCACTCCTGAACCTCCCACCCACCCCTCTAGGTTGTCACTGAGCACCTGGTTGAGCTCCCTGTGTTATACAGCAACTTTCCACTTCTGTTGTTGTTTAGTCGCTAAGTCATGTCCGACTCTTTTGCGACCCCATGGATTGTAGCCCACCAGGCTCCTCTGTCCATGCAATTTCCCAGGGGAGAATACTGGAGTTAGTTGCCATTGCCTTTTCCAGGGGATCTTCCAGACCCGGGATTGAACCCATGTCTCCTAAACTGGCAGGCAGATTCTTTACCATTGAGCCACCAGGGAAGCCCCACTACTTCCCTCTAGCTCTCTCTTTTACACATGGTAAAGTGTTTCAATGCTACTCTCTCAGTTCGTCCCACCCTTTCCTTCCCCTGTTGTGTCCACAAGTTTGTTCTCTACATCTGCGTCTCTATTCATGTAAGACCACTTTTTAAGGGAAAATTACCTTCTGCCCGTGGGTAGATTGGAGATGATGAGTGTTGAATAATTTGTACACACTCATTAGGTCTCCCAGGTGTCATGAGCCCTTGTGTCTGTATTTTTCTGGAAATACAGAAATGTGGAGACCTATTATTTGTGAGGTAGACTATCAAATTGATTATCACCAATACCTGTGAAAATTTTTGTTTTACATATTTATTCAAAGCCTGTAAGAGTATACAACACCAAGAATGAACCCTACTGTAAAATATGAGCTCTGAATGAGAACAATGTTATTGGAGGTTCATCAGTTATAACAAATGGTAACAAACTCTGATGGGGGGGTGTTGGTAATGGGTAGGCCAAGGGTATGTGGCATGTTTCTGCATGTGTAGACGCTGGGTGTACGTACGTATCTGGGAAATCCGAGTACCTTCTGCTCAGCTTTTCTGGGAACCTAAAAATGCTCTAACAAATAAAGTTTATCACCAAGAAATCCTTTTTGATGAAACATTTAGGAAGAACTTATGGAAAACCACATAAACTATATTTGTATTTTCTCTCTGTTCTACAAAGACAAGAGATCATACCTATTTTGTTTAGCATTGTACTCAGTGGCTAGACTCTGATAAGAATGCCACATGTTAAGATGCATAAGGATACAATGAAGCAGAATCCATCAATTTCTCCCTTTAGTTTAGAGGCATCAAGACCAAGAAAGTTAGACTACAACTTAGAATGCAGTATACAGTTGTTGGTGGTAATTCTCCAGAGTCCCTCACATTTCTGGGTGTCCTATGAGGCACAGTTTCCCTGTGCTCTAGACTTCTCAATAGGCTCGTCTTTCCAATGACGTTGGTATAGCAAATAGCTGTGGAAGAGAGAGGTTTACTGACCCATGGAATAAAGGTAATGTTGCCCTCTGGGGCAAAAGGACTATAAGATCCTGCCTATCATCAAAGACTCAGTTTGCTGAAGCTTGGGGTTCCTTTCTTGTAATACAATCTGGCATGTGTAGGTTATGTCTGTATCTCCCTGTATGGCCCTGTAGGAGCTGGGGCTCCTAGAATAAGCACAAATGCTAATATTCAGTCTGTGATTGTTGCTAGGAGGAAATAAGTCGTCCTTTGTCTTTGAGCCAGCATCCTTGTGTCTCCTACCAGCCTCTGTGAAATGTGTGTGTTAGCTTGCACCTACGGTAAGATTCTAATCCTTCCCAAGTCTTCACTTGAGCATTGACCCACTCCATATTTTATTAGGTAATCTTTGGTATAGTGCCATCACCTTCATTCAGGTTCCCAGTAAGAATCAGCCATGAAACTATTGTGCATAGTAAGAGTGCTGCCGACATCACTTATTAAATCATATAGTACCCTCTTCAGAAAAACCCTGGGGGAAAACTTCTATTCTTTATGTCAAGAAAATGCAATTTTTTCCTGAGCAGCTGAATTTATTTTGTGGCATCATTCTCCTTTTGTGTAGACTGTTAACCAGAGCCAAATGTGTCCTTCACCCATACAAGTGCATATGGGTCTTTGCAGTGCTCATATTCTGGCATCATCCCTGGCTTTATTTTTTTTATCCACACCCTTTTTACTTGCTTACTTTAGTTAGAATATTTACGTGGTTTTGTAAGTTGTTTTCATTTTTTTCTGGCACAAGGTGAGGTAATAAACAAACTCCACACACAAGAGTTATGTAAAAATAAGGTATGCCAAAATAGGTGAAGTGGGAATCTGAGAATGTGTTCTCTGCTTTCCTTTTCTACACAACAGTGGGCTCTGATGGAATTCTGGTACAATGCTTGTACTGCATCAATTCTTCATTTATATTTTCTTTTTGGGAAAGTGGGTAAAAGGCAGGAGGATGCCCAGAACACTACTATAAACAAGTGTGGTAGTTTTCAGGCGTTTTATGTTTGGCTTTTTAAGTGTTCAACATTAATTCCATTACTTCAAATGAGACTTTCACTAACACTCATCAGTCTTTCAAATCTTGCACATAAAATCTGTGAGGTCATTTTACCCATCCATTTACACTTTTGAGTCTTCCATACATAATGCCAAGGCTAGATCTTTAAAGATAAAGTTGTATAGATCTACAACTAATAAAATGTAAAGATATGCTGTAGACTTCTAGAGATGCTAATACAAATAATTTTTATTTGATCACATTTGAAACAGGAAATCCAGCGTTCCATGGTTTCAGCCCAGACAATGTTTCTGTAATTACTGTACTGAATGAGACTCATGATCCAATTGGAGGAGTATCCTGCTCCAGTGGGGGTACGTTTGACCAAAGCATGAAATTCTTTTCTATAATGCTTTTTATAGCACAGGAAAGAACTGCCCTTTCAATGCCCAAATGATGTTTGCAGATCAGTTTTCAGTCTGTCTAAATTTTAACTCTAGACTTTTGGCTTCATAACTCTGAAGAAATTACCAACTTGTATTTATTAAAGACTGTAAAGAATTTTTTCTTTCTGTTAAGCTGGAAACATGGTTCTTTAAGACCTAAACTGTACATCTCTGAGTTGTGAAGTTTGACTTCCCTATTTTGTCTAAATTCTGCTTTCTTTGTGGAAGTGCTGAGTACAGAGCTGGGCTTGTGCAAGTGAAGGAAATATCTCCCACTTGAGGGAGTCAAGTGCTGAGTGGGAAATGTTAGTAAACCAGAAAAGGGACTCTGAACAGGAGGAAGTGCCAGAGGCCTGTCCCATTGGAAAGTGCATAGATTACTGCATCCTTGGGGAGGTCAAGAGCATGAGGAATATTAGGAGGTAGGGCAAGTGGCACAGTGGTCCTGGGAACATACCCTAGATTGGAACTTTTGCCAGGAGGCTGACTTTTACACTTCATTGCATGTGGTATATGGGAGGCCTTATGTGTATTAAATAAAGGCTGAGATGAGATAGCCATGATCATGGTCTCCTAAACAATAGAGTCTCAGTTCAAAACAACAAAGTCTAGATCTTTTTAATTTATTGCTTAATGGAAATGCTATTTCTCGGGACAAATTCTAACTTTGTTGCACTCGGGACAATTCCCAACCTTTCTTGGGTGTGACAACCAGGTTGCAAGCAGAGTTAATTAAATGCTTAAAGATACTGCAAAATTGAGGTTGAGAATTACATTGTGGAATAATGTCCTAATGAGAGAATAAACAGAAATAAGGAAATGAAAAACAGAAACCTTTTGAAGCCAATTTGAGGGCATACCTGCCTTCTAGAATAGGCATCTGTGGGTCCTTTTGGCCAAAGCTACCACTGGAAAAAAGAAGAGTATTCTAAAGAGATGGACACATTCTAAATCCAATTAGAAAAATACACCTGAGGAGGGGAATCAAGACGGTGGAGTAGGAGGACATGGAGTTTACCTCCCCCACAACCCAGCAAAAATACACTGACGTGTGGAAAAATTCTCATGGAAAACCAAGTTGAAGTTGGCAGAAAAACTCTTGTACAACCAAAGCTGCAAGAGAGATCTCCATGTAACCAGGCTGGACAGAGAAAAAGGCATTGGGTTGGGACCTGCACCCTTGGGAAAGCTCTGTAAGGAGGAGAAGGTCTGCAAGGTTGGACCCTCACCCTGGGGAGCAAGCAGGTCAAGCCTCCATCTGGGCATCGCAGTCCTTGCGTGCTGCATGGAAAGACAGGTCCACGTGCTGACTGGAAAAATGCACCAAGTCAGACACAGGGCTGGAGAAGCCCAGATTCTACTCTCAAGGATCATGTGTGCACTGTTTGGCTGACAATCTGACAGGGCAGAGAGAACCTTGCACTGGTATCTATGGCCTCACCATACTTTCCAATACAAAGGGACAAACAGACCTGCCCTGCTCACCACACAGCACAGCCTAGAATGAGATATGGGCAGAGATTCAGTCTAGCTGTGTGAGACAGACAGGGACACCTAGGATGCGCTCTGGTAGAGTCGTAGAGGCCACAGTTAGCACACACACTGGCAGTGCCACAAAAGCATAGGGTGGCTTGTTGTTGTTCAGTCACTAAGTCAAGTCTGACTCTTTGCAACCCCATGGACTGCAACACACCATGCTTTCCTGTCCTTCACCATCTCTCAGAGTTTGCACAAATTCATATCTGTTGAGTCAGTGATGCTATCTAACTATCTCATCCTATACTACCCTCTTCTCCTTTTGCCTTCATCCTTTCCCAGCATCAGGGTTTTTTCCAATGAAAAGACCTCTTCACATCAGATGGCCAAAGTATTGGAGTTTCAACATCAGTCCTTCCAGTGAATATTCAGGATTGATTTCCTTTATGATTGGTTTGAACTCCTTGCTGTCCAAGGGATTCTCAAGAGTCTTCTCCAACACCACAGTTCAAAAGCATCAATTCTTTGGTGCTCAGCCTTCTTTACAGTCCAACTATCAAATCCATACATGACTACTGGAAAAACCATAACTTTGACTGTATGGACCTCTGTTAGCAAAGTGATGTTTCTGCTTTTTAATATGCTGTCTAGGTTGGTCATAGCTTTCCTTCCAAGGAGCAAGCATCTTTTAATTTCATGGCTGCAGTCACCATCTGCAGTGATTCTAGAGCCCCAAACAATGAAATCTGACAGTGCTTACACTTCTTCCACTTCTATTTGTGTGTATTGATTATTGAGCAGACAGAAACCAGGAGAAGACTTCTATACACAGAGTCTCGTGTGCCTGGGGTGTGCTCTGAGTGGGTCCACCATCAACCTTCTTAGGAGTACACAGCAGTTCATCTCCCATAGAGATTACCTTGACTCTATCCACTCTACACTGCAGCCTCCTTCTAGCTCTGGGATAGACAGGTCCTGGTGTAAGTCTGCCACAAAGGAAGCCTAGATCTCAGGCAACAGAGCAGCCACCTCAGTACCTGCAGCCACAATGTTCTGAGCCCCAGCCCCAGCCTACTCCAATTTGATGAATTTCAACAAATATTTTCATCTGGGAGCCCTCACTTCAGTCAAGATCAAGAACATATCCATGACCTTTAGGAGAATTCTTGTGGTCCTTTTCAATCCCATACTCCTTTCTCTCCACACTTCTTACCTAGTCACTCATAACCACTGATCTGCTTTCCACTATAATACTTTAGATTGCAGTTTCTAAAATTTAACATACATGGAATCATACAGTACATATTGTGATGGCTTCTTTCGCTTAGCATAAGTATAATGAGATTCACCCATGTTATAAATACATCAATAATTCATGCCTTTTTCTTGATGAGTAGTATTCTATTGAATGCGCATACCAAATTTGCTTACCCATTCACCTGTTGATGGACATTTGGACTACTAAAAATTTTGACTTTTACAGAAATTGCTGCTATGAACATGTCTTTGTATGGATACATGATTTCATTTCTCTGGGATAAACACCTAGGAGTAGAATAGCTAGATCAGATGGCAGGTGTCCATTTAAATTTTTCAATACTATCACACTATTTCCCAAAGTAGATCTTTAATTTTATAATCACATCAACAGTGTATGAGGGCTCAAGTTTACCCATATCCTTGCCAACATTTACATGTCAGAATTTTTTATTTTATCCTAACAGGTATATAATAGAATTTCATTTGTATTTTAATTGGCATTTACCTAAAGGAACAATTTATCCATCTAAATGCAGAGTCCCAAAGAATAGCAAAGAGAGATAGTAAAGCATTCCTCAGTGATCAACGCAAAGAAATAGAGGAAAACAATAGAATGGGAAAGACTAGAGACCACTTCAAGAAAATCAGAGATACCAAGGGAATATTTCATGCAAAGATGAGTACAATAAAGGGCAGAAATGGTATGGACCTGATAGAAGCAGACGATATTAAGAAGAGGTGGCAAGAATACACAGAAGAACTATACAAAAAAGATCTTCATGACCCAGAAAACCACAATGGTGTGATCACTCACCTAGAGCCAGACATCCTGGAATGCGAAGCCAAAGCTAGTGGAGGTGATGGAATTTCAGCTGAGCTATTTCAAATCCTAAAAGATGATGCTGTGAAAGTGATGCACTGAATATGCCAGCAAATTTGGAAAACTCAGCAGTGGCCACGGGACTGGAAAAGATCAATTTTCATTCTAATCCCAAAGAAAGGCAATGCCAAAGAATGTTCAGAATACTGCACAACTGCACTCATTTCACAAGCTAGCAAAGTAATGCTCAAAATTCTCCAAGCTAGGCTTCAAAGGTACATAAACCGAGAACTTCCAGATGTTCAAGCTGGATTTAGAAAAGGTAGAAGGAACAGATATCAAATTGCCTACATCCATTGGATCATGGAAAAACATCTACATCTGCTTCATTAACCACACTAAAGCTTTTGACTGTGCGGATCGCAACAAACTGGAAAATTCTTAAATAGATAGTAATACCAGACCACCTTAATTTGGGTCCTGAGAAACCTGTATGCAGGTCAAAAAGAAACAGTTCGAACCAGACATGGAACAACGAACTAGTTCCAAATTGGGAAAGGAGTATGTCAGGGTCATAAATTGTCATCCTGCTTATTTAACTTATATGCAGAGTACATCATGCGAAATGCTGGATTGGGTGAAGCACAAGATGGAATCAAGAATGCTGGGAGAAATATCAATAACCTCAGATATGCAGATGATGCCACCCTTAAGGCAGAAAGTGAAGAGGAACTAAAGAGCCTCTTGATGAAGGTGAAAGAGGAGAGTGAAAAAGTTGGCTTAAAAACTCAAACATTCAAAAAACTAAGATCATGGCATCTGGTCCCAATACTTCATGGCAAGTAGATGGGGAAACAATAGAAACAGCCTGACTTTATTTTCTTGGGCTCCAAAATCACTGCAGATGGTGACTGCAGCCATGAAATTAAAAGATGCTTGCTCCTTGGAAAAAAGCTATGGAGTTTGGGCAAGCTCTGGGAGTTGGATAATAGACAGGGATACCCGGCATGCTGCAGTTCATGGGGTTGCAAAGAGTCAGACAAGATTGAGCTACTGAACTGAACTGAACCTTTCAAAACCTCAGGTTATTTCCATTTTCACTTGTAATCCCTAGCCCCTTTCCGTGTTTTTCAGATGGCTACCTGTTTCAGCATCAAATCCAAACTGAAAATATCCAGGCACAGGATTATCCAATAGAACTTTCTGCAATGATGGAAATAC
Organism: Neotragus pygmaeus; assembly: GCA_006410875.1. Classification (NCBI taxonomy): domain Eukaryota; kingdom Metazoa; phylum Chordata; class Mammalia; order Artiodactyla; family Bovidae; genus Neotragus; species Neotragus pygmaeus. The sequence goes on from SJYV01021323.1 coordinate 36,685, forward strand.
TCCGTATACACTGTCCCACATGGCAACCATTAGTCCCGGTGAACACTGAGTCCTTGATATGTAACTAGTGTGACTAAGGAACTGAATTTTTAATTTCACTTAATTTTAATTCTATGTCTTGACCAGTAATGCTGATGAAGCTGATGTTGAACACTTCTATGAAGATCTACAAGACCTTTCAGAACTAACACCCCCAAAAGATGACCTTTTCACTATAGGGGACTGGAATGCAAAAGTAGAAAGTCAAGAAACACCTGGAGTAATAGGCAAAGTTGGCCTTAGAGTACAGAATGAAGCAGTGCAAAGGATAATAGGGTTCTGCCAAGAGAATGCACTGGTCATAGCAAACACCCTCTTCCAACAACACAAGAGAATACTCTACATATGGACATCACCAGATGGNCATGATCCAGCGGATGTTGACAATTTGATTTCTGGTTCCTCTGCCTTTTCTAAAACCAGCTTGAACATCTGGTTCATAATTCATGTATTGCTGAAGCCTGACTTGGCATATTTTGAGCATTACTTAATAAAACCTCGTGATTCAGTGCAATTCCTATCATAACCAAAAAATCATTTTTGCAGAAACAGAAAAATCCATGCTAAAATTGATAAGGAATCTCAAGGACCCCAATTTGTCAAAACAATCTAGAAGAGAAGATTGGGGGTCTCACCTCCTGATTATAAAATATATTGTGCAAATCTATGGTAATGGCAGCCCCAGTGTTGAAATGACGATGGACCAATGGAGTAAGACAGGTATTTCAGAAATAAATCTTCCTATATGTCTTTAGATAATTTTCAACAAGTGTCCCAAGCATTTTATGGGGGAAAGAAATTATAATGTGTTAAAAAGGCCATCACCAAAAAACAGAAGTGATATGATTCCACTTACATGAGGCACTTAAAGCCGTCAAATTCATAGGCAGAAAATAGAATGGTGGTTTCCCTGCCTAGGGCTCAGTGAGCAAAAGTGAAGAATTTTGTTTAACGGCTGTGGAAATTCAGCTTGGAAAGTTGAAAAAGTTTTGGAGATGGATGGTGATAATGTTTGCATAACAATGTGAATTAACTTAGTGCTACTTTGAAAAGGTCAAAATTGTAAATTTTGTTATGCATATTTCACCACAATTTTTAAAGTAAATATAAGAACTAAGGTGACCTCATTAACTGGTTTATGATGTGAATATAAACTATAGCACAATAGCCCAAAGTATATGCAAAGATCATTGGCTTCAAATAAACCAAGGCAATCTTTCTAATAGGTAAATATGTCAATCAATAGCAAAACTACTAAATTAAAATCTCTATTTTAATATTTATTTTGTATTGGAACATAGTTGATTAACGATGTGTTAGTTCAGGTGTACAGCAAGGTGATTCAGGTATACGTGTACATGTATCTATCCTTTGCCAAATTCTTTTCCCATTTAGGTTACTATAGGATGTTGAGCAGAGCTTCCTGTACTATACAGTGGGTCCTTGTTGAATATCAGTTTCAAATATAGTAGTCTGTATATGCTAATTCCAAAGTTTATCTAATCAACTCAACAAATATTGAGTACCTCCTGTGGGCCAGGTGTTGTTTAAGTTCTCAGGATGAATCAATAAAGAAAGTAGACAAAAAAGAAGAAAAAGAAAGAAAGAAGGAGAAAGAAGGAAGAAAAACACAAACACTTTCTTTTGTAGTTTCAAACTCAGATTTTAGAAGCAAGTTAGCAAACATTTTTGAGGGATTTTGTGCTCCTCTGGACTTTAGATTGTCTGGTTTTGCAGAGGAAAGATGAGATTTTACAATAGGAAACTTCCTTGCCTACAAAGCAATGAGAATTTGCACTACAGATTAAACCAAAACTCCACCTTGCAAACAGAGGTACTAAAATTACTGATGAAACACTGAGTGGGATGGGTTTATCCTCAAAGTGACAGAATAATTTATGCTACATGGATCAGTGATATCTTAAATAGAAATTGCAATGAGTCATAATAAAATAGCTTAGTGCAAACATTATTGTGATTTCAGACTGTGACTATTAAATCAACATNTACTGATGAAACACTGAGTGGGATGGGTTTATCCTCAAAGTGACAGAATAATTTATGCTACATGGATCAGTGATATCTTAAATAGAAATTGCAATGAGTCATAATAAAATAGCTTAGTGCAAACATTATTGTGATTTCAGACTGTGACTATTAAATCAACATTAGTAGGCTCCTAGTTAATATGAGATATGATGTTTCTTCTCCAGAGCATCTTCAAAGCATTAGTCAACTCAGAACTTCTTACACTGTAGATTAATGGCTTCGGCATGGGACTTATGACTGTATAAAACACACTCAATAATTTATCAATGAGGAATGTTTTAGCAGGTCTTGCATACATGAAAATAGAGGGAAAAAAGAAGCAGACAACCACAATGATGTGGGAACCACAGGGNGAGTAAGAGTCTTTTAATTTCATGGCTGCAATCACCATCTGCAGTGATTTTGGAGCCCCCCAAAATAACATTACTCGGCCATAAAAAAGAATGGAAGAATGCCATTTGCAGCAATATGGATGGACCTAGAGATTATCATACTGAGAGAGAGAGACATCATATTATATCACTAAAATATGGAACCTATAAAATGATACAAATGAGCTTATTTATAAAACAGAAACTGACTCATAGACATAGAAAACAAACATAGTTATCAAGGGGAATAGCAGTGGCAGAGGAAAAGATAAATTAGGAGTTTGGTATTAACATATACATACTACTGTATATAAAATATATAAACAACAAGGAACCTACTATAATAGCACAGGGAATTATATTCAATCCTGTAATATCGATAATGAAAAAGNAATAGCAGTGGCAGAGGAAAAGATAAATTAGGAGTTTGGTATTAACATATACATACTACTGTATATAAAATATATAAACAACAAGGAACCTACTATAATAGCACAGGGAATTATATTCAATCCTGTAATATCGATAATGAAAAAGAACAAATATGCATATATATACATATATAATTTTTAAGACTGCTCTTAAAAAGTCTTAATGAGCTATCCTCAGCTATAATTACAAATAAAATATAGGTCATTTGAAATTTAAAAAGAGAAATCACTCTAACAATAAATTGTGTAGACTAATGTATTTCATTTATTTAATATTTATGAAGAGTCCAGTGTATGCCAGATACTCTTTGGGACCACAGAGAAGAGACCATTCCTTGCCCTAGAGGAATGAAGAAAAGCAATCCAGTGGTTACTAAATAACACTCTTAGTCTTATGAATAGTGCTGAACACAGAATGTGCAGAAGTCTTATGAGGGTATCTATTGCTATCTATCCTGCTGGATGCAAGAAAAACTTCTATAGGGACTTGATTCTGCTCAGTCTTAAATAGCAAGTAAGAGTTACAAAACCACTTACTTTTTTTTTATCATTCCTATAGTTTTGCCTTTTCCATAACATCATATAGTTGGAATCATATAGTAGATAGTCTCTTCAGGAGTTCTTTTTCACTTAGTAATATGCACGTAAGTTTTATCCATGAGTCCCTAAAGCTTGATATTTCATTTATTTTTTAACAGTTCAGTTCAGTCACTCAGTCATGTCCGACTCTTTGCGACCCCATGAATCACAGCATGCCATGCCTCCCTGTTCATTACCATCTCTCGGAGTTCACTCAGACTCGTGTCCATCGAGGCCATGATGCCATCCAGCCATCTCATCCTCAGTCGTCCCCTTCTCCTCCTGACCCCAATGCTTCCCAGCATCAGAGTCTTTTCCAATGAGTCAACTCTTTGCATGAGGTGGCCAAAGTACTGGAGTTTCAGCTTTAGCATCCGTCCTTCCAAAGAAATCCCAGGGTTGATCTCCTTCAGAATGGACTGGTTGGATCTCCTTGCAGTCCAGGGGACTCTCAAGAGTCTTCTCCAACATCACAGTTCAAAAGCATCGATTCTTCAGTGCTCAGCCTTCTTCACAGTCCAACTCTCACATCCATACATGACCACAGGAAAAACCATAGCCTTGACTAGACGGACCTTAGTCGGCAAAGTAATGTCTCTGCTTTTGAATATACTATCTAGGTTGGTCATAACTTTTCTTCCAAGGAGTAAGCGTCTTCTAATTTCATGGCTGCAGTCACCATCTGCAGTGATTTTGGAGCCCCCAAAAATAAAGTTTGACACTGTTTCCACTGAATAATATTCCACTGCTTGCACAAAGCATAATTAATTTATCCATTCACCTATTGAAACACATCTTGACAAGCAAGGTCTCAGGCTCTAACAAAATAAGAACTTCTACTTCCTTATAATGGCAATTTGATCAATCAACAAGTGGATGGTAAAATGAAAATAATGTAAAACAGAAAACTCAGTGGCAAAAAAACATGGTTTAACTCTAGTTAGAGCCATAGAAAATGAAACCAATTAGTTTTCATTTTTACATAAACTATGTTCCTTTGTCACAAGCTCAGTGGCTAAAAACAACACAAATCTAGTATTTTGGAGTTCTGGAATTCAGAAGTCTGACATGAATGTCATTGGACTAAAATCAAGGTGTTGATAGGGCTGAACACTTTTCTGGAAATGCCAGGAGAGAATCTGTTTCCTTGCATTTTCCAGCTTACAAAGCTTGCATTCTTTGGCTCTCAGCCCTCTTCTTCCATCTTCAAAATCAACAACGTAACATCTCTCTCACCTTGCCTCCCTCACCACATTTCTTTCTCTAACTTTTCTTAGTCTCCCTCTTCTACTTTTAAGTACTTTTGTGATTATCTTGGGCCCACCCGGATAATTAAGAACAAGTGAAAGTCGCTCAGTTGTGTCTGACTCTTTGTGATCCCATGGACTATACAGGCATTCTCTAGGCCAGAATACTAGAGTGGGTAGCCTTTTCCTTCTCCAGGGGATTTTCCCAACCCAGGTATCGAACCCACTCACTCTCCTAGATGAAAGAGACCTAAATCCAGACATTGCTGGTAGTATCCCATTTTATGACATGTGCTCTATAATCAGAATACAGCATTTATAATATAGGACATGGACTGAAGATGAATTCTCCAGGCCAGAATACTAGAGTGGGTAGCCTTTCCCTTCTCCAGGGAATTTTCCCAGCCCAGGGATCGAAGCCAGGTCTCCCGCATTGCAGGCAGATTCTTTACCAGCTGAGCCACAAGAGAAGCTCATAATTAAGAATAATATCCCTATTTTTTAAACTTGATTGAAGCATAGTTGATTTACAAAGTTGTGCTAATTTCTGCTGTAAAGTGATTCAGCTGTACATATACACGTACATGTTCTTTTTCATATTCTTTTCCATTAGGACTTAGGATGTTGATTATAGTTCCTTACACTATACATTAGGTCCTTGTTGTTTATTCATCCTATATAGGATAGTTTGCATATGCTATTCCCAAACTCCCAATCTTTCCCTCTCTCCCACATTGGCAACCACAAATCTGTTCTCTATGAGTCTATGGGTCTGCTTCTTTTTTGCAGATATGTTAATTTGTATATTTTAGATTTCACATATGTGATATCATATGGTGTTTGTCTTCTTTTTCTGCTTTATTTTGTTTAGTATGATAATCTCTAGGTCCGGCTATGTGCTGTAAATGGCATTATTTCATTTTAATAGCTAAGTAATATTCTTTTATATATATATTCCACATCTTCTTTATCTAGTCATCTCTCAATTTAGGCTGTCTTCATGTATTGGCTATTGTAAATACTGCTGCCATGAACATTGGGATACATGTGCCTTTTCAAATTATAGTTTTGCCTGTATATATACCCAGGAGTGGGACTGTTGGAACATATTGCAACTCTATTTTTAGCTTTTTGAGGGACATCCATCCTATCTTCCATAGTGGTTGCATGAATTTACCTTCCCACCAACAGTGTAAGAGTGTTCCCTTTTCTTCACACCCTCTCCAACATTTACTATCTATAGACTTTTTAATGATGGCCAATCTGACTGACGTAAAGTAGGACCTCACTGTAGTTTTGTAATATCCCTATTTTGAGATCAATTGACTAGTAAACTTAGTCTTACTTAAGATTAACCTTAAAACTTAACACTGAATCAAACTTAGATGCAAACTTCCATCTGCAACCTTAATTTCATGTTCCCAAATGGATTCACAGATTGTGGAATTACAATCTGAATGTCTTTGTGAAATTTTCCCAAAGAAGTCAAATTTCTTTGAAATCACTCTAGGAGTTTGGGGTTGACAAATATACACCACTGTGTTCCAAACAGCTAACCAACAAAGACGTGCAGCAGAGCACAGGGAATGCTGCTCAATCCTGTGATCACCTAAAGGGGAAAAGAACTTGAAAAGGAATGGATATGTGTGTATGTATAACTGAATCATTTGCTGTACACCTGAAACTAATACCTCATTGTTAATTGGCTATGCTCAAGTATACAATAAAAATTAAAACACAAAAAGAAAATCACTATGACAATATTATTCAAAGAAGATAAGGAATGTGTGAATGTTAAATATAAATACTTTAGCCTGGAGAAGTTAAAATGGTTTAAAACACAAAGTAGTGAAAATAAACATGGAGTTTCAGATGAACTGTTTTCACACCCATTACTTGTGGATTCTACCTGAGGAAACAGAGCATAAACCTAGCATTGTGAATGAATGAGCTATGTGAAGAACTCTACCGGATTACTCTTTCCTTCTTGAATGGGTGGCCTCTCCCATTTCCTTGTCACTGGGTTTCACCTAAATCAAAGAAATCAACTCATTTAAATGAATAAGTAGTTCTTGATGCTTCTCTACCAATAGCTATCAGAGCCTAAAAATGTTCACATCCTTTGACTTAATTATTCACACTGAGAAATATAAACATCATTTAAACATCTTTAAGAAAATGAAAAGGTTTACAACAGTACCAAACAACATAAGGCATAAAAAAAGGAGGTTGATTATATATATTGAGGTACAATCTAATCAACAAACAATTTAATCACTAAAAACCACATGGCATTGGCCACCTGAGAAATCTGAAATGCTAAGAGGGAAAAAAATGCAGTTTATAAAGTGCTGTGTACTATATAGATACAATAATTTTCAAAATATGTACAGAATAAAAAGACTGGAAGGATATAAATCCCCATCAGTTGTCTCTACATGGTAAATGCATGGTGATATTTTTCTTCTATTTTTCCATATCTGTGATAAGCAAGCACTGCTTGTGCAATGAATACTGTGGTCTGAATTCATATTTTGAAACCTTAACCTCCAAAGAAAATGGTATTAAGAGATGAAGGCCTTTGGAAGATGCTTAAGTCATGAGAGTGGAGCCCTCAAAAATGAAATGAGTATCATTATTAAATATGCTCCAGAGAGAGCCCAATCACCTTCCTCCACATGAGGAAACAACAGGTCGATGACCCAGAAGAAAGCCTTCACCCGACCATGCTGGCACCTGGATCTCAGACTTCCAGCCTCCAGCACTGTGAGAAACAAATTCCTGTTGTTGAGAAGCTACCCCGTCTTTGGTATTTGGTTACAGCAGACCAAATAGACTAATAAAATGACAAAATGTTCTAGAAATAATTTTTTTCTGATTCCTAACTATCCCAATAAATACCTGGTAGCAGTAGATGGATTCAGGAGGGCTAGATTCAAACCCAGTAAACAATCAGGGTCCACACTCTTCACCCTGGTGAGTGATTCACAACATATATCACAAAATATAGTGGAGTTCACACACTCAACAGAAGATAAAAGAAAAGCACCAGCTGGTAATGGTGTCTACATCAGTCATGAAGGCTGAGGCACAGTCNTTCACCCGCGTGTCTGCTCCTGCCCCTCACTTAGTCTACAGACTTCGGCTCACTTTTCATCTTCAGTTTGGGACCCAGGATCCGGGAGTCGGTTGAGCTCAGACACCCCACCCACCGCTTCGTCAAAAATGGATTTGTACCCCGTAGTGGCCAGTAGGCGTCGCTGCCGCCTCGTCTAACCTGATGTCCTTAAATAACCAAGGACCACTCAAGGACCAGAGAACCTTCGGTTCTCCGCTTTCCTGTCCATCCCCACCCTGGCCCTGTTCCACCACCCACGGGGACCTCAGTGGCTTCCAGCCACTGAGTGGTACTGAGTTTCATTTTCAGCCCCGGCTCTCAGAAGTTCTTGAGACAAAGCTGCACGGTTTGCCCCAGCCTGGTGCTATCCTGGGGAGAGTGTGTAACCAGTTTGGGACAAGAAGATCAGTTTCCCTCCCACTTAGGGAAGGAAGAAATTTTTCTCGATTTCCTCCATCCTAGATGGAAATCTCTGTTTCTCACTCGTCTCTTCTCCTCTGTCCCATTCCAGTCCCCATTCAGGCAGACCAGACCCTCGGTGGGCAACCCTTCAGTGAGTGGTTAATNGCTAAAGCTGAGACTCCAGTACTTTGGCCACCTCATGCGAAGAGTTGACTCATTGGAAAAGACTCTGATGCTGGGAAGGATTGGGGGCAGGAGGAGAAGGGGACGACAGAGGATGAGATAGCTGGATGGCATCACCAACTCGATGGACGTGAGTTTGAGTGAACTCCAGCAGATGGTGATGGATAGGGAGGCCTGGTGTGCTGTGATTCATGGGGTTGCAAAGAGTCGGACACAACTGAGTGACTGACCTGAACTGATGGCTTCCCTGGTAGCTCAGATGGTAAAACATCTACCTACAATGCAGGGACCTGGGTTCGATCCCTGGGTTGGGAAGATCCCCTGGAGAAGGAAATGGCAACCCCCTTCAGTATTCTTGCCTGGAGAATTCCATGGACCAAGGAGCCTGGTATGCTATAGTCCATGGGGTTGCAAAGAGTCAGACACGACTGAACAACTTCACTCATGGCTTTGGGAGTAAAAAAGAATGGGGGTTATGGTGGTTCAATCTCTAAGTCATGTCCGACTCTTGCAACCCCATGGACTGTAGCCTGCCAGGCTCCTCTGTCCATTGTATTCTCCAGTCAAGAATACTGGAGTAGGTTGCCATTTCCTTTTCCAGGGGATCTTCTTGACCCAGGAATTGAACCCATGTCCTCTGCATTGCAGACAGATTCTTTACCAGCTGAGCTACAAGGGAAGCTTTGGGAGTAATAAAGAATAACTTCCCTTAGATTATTTTTGTCCCCTTCTACTCCATGAATAAAAGGAAGGATGGGGTCAAAAGGGAAAATAAGTTTAATGTAGAATCAGCCCAGTGATGACCATAAAAACTACAATTAGAATCAGTGTTAGACGATTGCCTCAGTGGAAAGCCCTGTCATCTTTTCAGTCTACGCAAACAGAGGCATTTAGATTGAGATCTTGTTTAAATGTGAGCTTACTTGGGAAAGGCAAGTTTTTAGCTACTTTTAATCAGTTTGCTGAATCATTTGAAAAGACCCTGATGCTGGGAAAAATTGAGGGCAGGAGGAGAAGGGAATGACAGAGGATGAGATGGCTGGATGGCATCACTGACTCAGTGGACATGGGTTTGGGTGGACTCCGGGAGTTGGTAATGGACAGGGAGGCCTGGCGTGCTGTGGTCCATGGGGTCACAAAATTGGACACGACTGAGTGACTGAACTGAACTGAGTCAGTTTGACTGGGCAACTAATACTTTCTTCATAACGTACTTTGATAGGAGGGAAAGACAAAAAATATCAGAATGACATCTTGGAAGCCCAGGTGAGGGCTCTGTTAAGATAAGAAATAGCATAGGAAATAGAAGCCAGGGCTGAACCCTTTAGCTTGTAACTTGTCTTATATATACTTGGCAACCACAATAACATGTCATTTATCAAATCAAGATTTGTGCATTTTAATGTGGCATCCCAATTTAGTGTTCAGGAAATCACAATCCAGGTGAAAAAAAAAATGAACATTCCAAAATATATATCACAAGGACCTGAAGTGTTAGGAGACTGTGTACTTTCTTTTCTTATCCCAAAGCATGAAACCTGAGGTATCTTTAGCTAAGAATGACTGCAGAGCATATGATTCTTTGCTTATAAAAGATCTTGGAATAAGCTGAGACTATACTTTTGGCTCTGAGTTGCCGATGAAGCAGGAAATGCAAAAATACTCTGGACTCCTTCACAAAGGCTCTCAGTGTAAAACTGAATAAGAAGCCCTTTTGGAAATTATGGGGGATTAGCAGGTGTGGGGCTTACGGGTATGCATTTTCCTTAGCTGACTCTTAGAAGGGTCCCTGTGGTCCAAGGGTCTATCTTGGGGTGACAGAAGGAGATGAAGACTTATACAGGCTAATGCACAGATACAAAGATACTTATGTTTGTCAGGAGCTGAAAGGAAACCATGAGTCACACAGAAAAGAAGGATTAAGTGTTTTAACAATTTTTTTGCTTTTCCTGGAATTCTTACTAGGAAAAACTATCAGTTCCCCCCCCACCACTTAGTGCAACAAATAACCATTTTTCAGTGCAGAGGTGAAGAGTGTGTTTATATGCACAAAACTAACTGATATTTTCAAGGTATACTTTGCCTTCTGTTTAATTAAGGTCAAGAAAAACACCTTCATTCAGACTTCAAAAACTAAAGAACTTAAGCTTACGAAACTAAATGTTGTATTTCTCTGCCTCTATAGGCAAAGGAATGCCTCTATTATACACTGGTTACAATGGTTCTCTACTATTGAAAAAATACAGCAGTTTCAAAGAAAAAGCCCTCACCTTGATCTCCAAAAGTTTACCAAATTTACTGAATTTTATCCAAAAAATTACACTAGCAGCAAAGCATGTGGCAGATGGTGAGAGAAAAGAAACAAACAAAAAACCCAAACAACGCTTATTTGTCTTCCAGTTATAGAACTTCATTCACTGCTTTTACTGGAAGATGCACAGCAGAGCTTCAGCAAACGTGCATGCATGTATCGCTACAGGAGGTTGTTTCTGTTACTTCGCTGAATTATCAAATTATGAGTGATGGGGGCTGGTGGGCATGATGTTCAGCACTTACAGAAGGAATTAAACTATTATGTGCAGCCAAGACTATTTTCAGTTTTTTTCCTTTTCTAGCTTGTCTCCTAGTTCGTTAGCTTAGGAACAGTATATTCTGAAATTACTTGGCCCTGAGGTTCCCACTTAGGGGTTTTTATGAATTTAAGTTATCAGGAAAATGATGTCTGGTAGTGGCCAATGGTTGGAACGGTTACCTCTCCTGTATGAAACACCTTGAGCTCCTCAGGAACTTGTATGTTTTGTCAGATTTGAACTCTGGCCAGTAAGAGATAAAGTTAGCCAGAGAGAATGGCTATTAAGAAGTAGTCAGAATAAAGAGGGAATTGAGTAAGAATACAGTTGGAATTCAATGTCAGCCAAAAAGAGGAATAAAAGAGCCACAGGATACTTTTTGTTATTAAAAAGCCTCATTAGATCATTTGCTTCAAAGTAAAGTTCAGTTTTGCACGGTAAGTTGGTTCCTCCTTCTATACTGATGAAGGATGTATCATATTATAGGAATTATATCAATTGCACTTTTAATGTCTGAATCCTCTCCTCCATCTCCAGTGGAACTGTGAGCTCCTTGTGGAGAGAAGTGAAGTGTTAGTTGCTCAGTCACGTCTAACTCTTTGCAACCCTTTCTACTGAAGCCTGCCAGGCTCCTTTGTCCAGGGGATTTCCCAGGCAAGAATAGTGGAGTGGGTTGCCGTTCTCTTCTCCAGGGGATCTTCCCTACCCAGGGGTCAAAGCCAGGTCTCTGGCATTGCAGGAGGATTCTTTACCATCTGAGCCTTTGATAAATATACTTGGCTATCACAATCATGAGAATAACTGGAATTAAGGGCACAAGGTAACAAAGGAAAGTCTGAAGGTGAGAATGTGCCAAGAATTCCCAAGAATTCTTCCCAGGGAAGAAGGCATTCTCTCAATACAACTATTCCAGGTCTTTGGAAACAAATACCCAGTGGAAACAAATATCTTGTGGAACTAAAAAAGAAACAAAAGAACAATCTATCAATTATAGACTACAAAATATCATGAGCTTTCTTGGGAGACAAGTCACAGTCAGAGTTATTTAAGTAGAGGTAACATAACTAATTGCAGATGACATTGTAAATGGATGCCCTGAACTTTGGACTTACAGGTTCCTTCCAAAATGAGAGTCAATCCTTTATCCCTAAAACGAGGTTGGCCTAATCATTTGGCTACAACAACTTGCTGAGCACAACCCATCCTTGCTCCGGCTCTATAGTCACAGCTGAAAAGATTCTTTATTGGTTTTGTTTCTAAGATAATTCTCCTAGCAAGAAGGAAATAAATGTTCTAAAAATAACTTAGCTTGATTGTAAGGTCAGGTACATCTTTAATAAATTACAGATTGACTCTCTGGCACTAGTCGGTCTTGTATATTTCTTAGTATTAAATAAAGTCAATGAGGATTTGACAATCCCCAGGAATCAGAGAAACATTTTTCGAGAGGTGGCAGTCAAAATGTCAGGAGCTAAGTCTTCTTATTGACCTCCCTGCCTCTAGTCTTGTTCTGCCTAATCCATTTTCTTCTCTGATGTAAGAATGACAATTCTAGGGCTTCCCTGGTGGCTCAGTGGCAAAGAATCTGCCTGCCAATGCAGGAAACACAGGTTCAATCCCTGATCTAGGAAGATCCCACATGCTGTGGAACAACTAAGTCTATGAGCCACAATTATTGAACCTGTGCTGCAGAGCCCAGGAGCTGCAGTTATTGAAGCCCATGTGCCCTAGAGCCCATGCCATTGCAATGAGAAGCCTGCACACTGCAGCTATAGAAGAGCCCCCACTCGCCACAACTGGAGAGAAGCCCACTCAGCAACGAAGACCCCGGACAACCAAAAATAAATAAAAAGTAACCATTCTAAAACATAAAATTAAACATTCTACCACATCTCTCCTCATAAAACCCTTAGATAGCATCCAATTGCCTTCAAAAAGAAGTCTAAATGGTCCTGAATGATCTATGCCTTGACTACCTCTTGGCCTCAATCCCTGACATTCTCTCCTTTATTCTATGTTCAGACAACTGAACAATTGACATCTCCCAACTGTGGCATCATTCTTATCTCTTTAACAGTGTTTCTCTCCCAGAGTAGTTGGCCCCTGGGGACATTTAACTATGTCTGGAGACATTGCTAATTGCCTAAACTCATGGGATGCTACTGGCATCTACTGGATAGAGACCAGAGATGTTGCTAAATACCCTGTAATACATAAAACAACTCCTTAATTCAAAGAATTAACCAGCCTCAAATGTCAATAGTGCCTTTGTTGAGAAACTCTGCTTTAGATAAATGAATGATAGCAAAAAACAAACAAACAAACAAANAAGTATTTACATTTGAGACATAGTAGATGGAGGGAAATAAGAGAATAAGCAAAGAAAAATAGGCTAGATTTAATGTGGGAGTCAGTAGATAGCAGAAAGGATGTTTTTTCCTGAGTGATTGTCATACAGAGGTGTACTATATTAACATAACAACTAGTACTAAGGGAATACATTCCCATCTAACTTTGGTAACAGCCGCCTAATCATTCTGATTGTGCCCAGGTCCCTTGACAGTCTATTCTCCTACAGTAGCCAGAGCCACTCTGGTAGAAGGCAAAGAAGATCATGCTTGAATGTCCCTGTGGTTTCCCATCTCTCTAAGACTCAAAGCCAAAATCTGAGACTGGCATACTGGCCCCCGCCACCTCTCTGATCTCTCGGCCTCTCCCCTGCCCTGCTCCTAATGCCCCAGCTCCCTCGCCATTCTCCAGATTCACCAGGCCTGCTGCTCTGCACCTTCTTGCCTGCTGCCACCTCTGCTTGGAAGCCCATTTCCTTGGGGACCCACAAGATTTGCTCGCTCTGTACATTCAGGGCTCTGCTCAAATCTGTCTTTTAGGGGCTTTTGCAGACCACCTTGTATAAAAGACCACACACCACCAACACAAAAACACACACTCTCTCTATCCTCTTATCACTATCTATATTAGCTTATTATCTCTTCCTCCCCTTCCTCCCTGTCGTTCACCAGAGCAAAGCTGTGTCTTGTTTACTGTTGGACGGGTGCTGCTGGCACAATGCCTGACATATCCCAAGCACTCAAACATTTATGAGACAAATGAACTGAGGCCTGGATGAATCCCTCTAACACAGGAAGATACATGTTGGTCCTTCTTCCAGCTGCTCTTCAGAACAAATCTACTACCACATTCTAGGAAAGTCATGACTGAATGGCATCTGGTGCTGGTAGGATGGGCTTTGCTTCATTACCTTCTTACAGTGCAGCAGTATATTGCTAGCATTCTGTTATATGTATGAGATTTCTTCCCTTTGCACTGCTTAGGTTTTGTCCAAATGCATAAAGTCACTTTGACTGATGTGTACTATCTGTACTATGATCAATCTTTCATTTGGTCTATCAAAACAGTTTCTTAGCGAAAGCTTTAGGAAGGGGAGAATTTTATGTGTCAAAACTCTGATTTCAATTATCTAGAGCTCTGGGTCCCAATTCAAAGATAACTGAACTATATGTACACAGATAGAAATAAACATGAAAAGAACCAGAATTCACTAAATCTCTACTAGAAGCCAGCACTATGATAACAGCTTAATAAATGTTACCTCAATAAATTTATGGTATCATAAAGGTTCACATGAAAGTGATATGTTCACTGCATAAATGAAGAAATTGAAGTCCAAGGTGGTTAAAAAATTTAGCCAATATTTAAGTGAAAGAACTAAAATTCTGATGCAGATCTAAATTTAAAATCCACTCTCTTTGATACTAAAGACAAGACATTCACACCATTCATGGGAAAAATTAGTCCTTTCTCTTCTCCTGACCCATCAGCCTACAGTTAATACTGTTTGACTAAGGATTATTTGAGGGGTCATCCTAGAAAGTGTTCTGAAGAAGTGTTCCCAAACACAAACTCTACATCCTCTAAAATGAAGATTGTCTAGCTTGTACAGGGATTTGGTCACTTTTCAAGCTTAGGAAAACACTCAAACACAGATTGAGATCAGAGCTACATATTTAATTTCACATAAGGTTTAAAACATTTGAAACTATTACCCCAGCCTAGTTTTCTGAAAAACAAAAACACCACCCAGTTATGGATGTGACTGGTGATAGAAGCAACGTCTGATGCTGTAAAGAGCCAATAGAGTATTGTAAAGTAAAATAAAGTAAAAAAAAAAAAAATTAGTTGAAAAAGAGCAATTTTTGAATTGAAAAAAAAAAAAAGAGCAATATGGTATAGGAACCTGGAATGGTAGGTACATAAATCAAGGCAAGCTGGAAGTGGTCAAACAGGAGATGGCAAGAGTGGATGTTGACATTCTAGGAATCAGTGAACTAAGATGGACTGAAATGGGTGAATTTAACTCAAATGACAATTATATCTACTACTGTGGACAGAAATCCCTTAGAAGAAATGGAGTAGCCATCATAGTCAACAAAAGAGTCCAAAATGCAGTACTTGGATNATTCTAGGAATCAGCGAACTAAAATGGACTGGAATGGGTGAATTTAACTCAAATGACAATTATATCTACTACTGTGGACAGAAATCCCTTAGAAGAAATGGAGTAGCCATCATAGTCAACAAAAGAGTCCAAAATGCAGTACTTGGATGCAATCTCAAAAACGACAGAATGATCTCTGTTTGTTTCCAAGGCAAACCATTCAATATCACAGTAATCCAAGTCTATGCCCCAACCAATAACGCTGAAGAAGCTGAAGTTGAACAGTTCTAGGAAGACCTACAAGATCTTTTAGAACTAACACACAAAAAAGATGTCCTTTTCATTACAGGGGACCGGACTGAAAAAGTAGGAAGTCAAGAAACACCTGGAGTAACAGGAAAATTTGGCCTTGGAGAACAGAATGAAGCAGGGCAGAGGCTAATAGAGTTCTGCCAGAGAACGCACTGGTCATAAAAAACACCCTTTCCAACAACAGAAGAGAAGACTCTGCACATGGACATCACCAGATAGCCAACACTGAAATCAGATTGATTATATTCTTTGCAGCCAAAGATAGAGAAGCTCTATACAGTCAGCAAAACAAAACCAGGAGCTGACTGTGGCTCAGACCATGAATTCATAATTGCCAAATTCAGACTTAAACTGAAGAAAGTAGGGAAAACCACTAGACCATTCAGGTATGACCTAAATCAAATCCCTTATGATTATATAGTGGAAGTGAAAAATAGATTTAAGGGACTATATCTGATAGACATAGTGCCTAATGAACTATGGATGTAGGTTCATGACATTGTACAGGAGACAGGGATCAATACCATCCCCAAGAAAAAGAAATGCAAAAAAGCAAAAT
>SJYV01021323.1:65834-88494 GCA_006410875.1 Neotragus pygmaeus
CTCCCAGCATCAGAGTCTTTTCCAGTGATTCAACTCTTCGCATGAGGTGGCCAAAGTACTAGAGTTTCAGCTTTAGCATCATTCCTTCCAAAGAAATCCCAGGGCTGATCTCCTTCAGAATGGACTGGTTGGATCTTCTTGCAGTCCAAGGGACTCTCAAGAGTCTTCTCCAACACCACAGTTCAAAAGCATCAATTTTTTGGTGCTCAGCTTTCTTCACAGTCCAACTATCACATCCATACATGACCACTGGAAAAGCCATAGCCCTGCCTGGGTTCAAATCCCAAGATCAGGAACTGCTAACTTTGAGATGTTGGATATATTAGTTTTTGTGCCTCAATTTTCTAAGCTGTTAAATAAGGATAAAAACAGTATTGTATCTGCTGCAATCACTTTGAGAGTTTAATAAATTAGTAAATGAGACACATTTAAGGTAGGGCCTTGCATCATATAGTAAGGAAAGCATGAACATTAGCATTCATTATTGCTATCATTTTTATCATATTATTCATCCTGAGTTTTCTGTCACTCAGACTATAATGAGGACAGAACTCCTAGCCATTTTCATCAGAATTAGTAATTAGCCAGAGTAGAATGCAAAGCAAAATAATTTGTTTTCAATAAATATATCCTACCTAACAATGCTTTTAAAACACATAAACAATTACACCCACTGTGTATATTTATATACACAAACACATATATATTCATATATAGTAAATGTACCCAATATATTAAATAATATATATTGACTAGAAGTAGAAAACAAAGAAATAACTTGACATTTAAAATGTATAATAAAGCAAGTTGAGTTTTCATGTACCTAATATTTGTGAACTTGTCTTTGCAAATGGAATGAGTACTAGATAAATAAATCTCTTGAAATCAAACTTCTGTAATAAGAATTGACTTTTACTATTCTGCCATATATTTTAGAAAAAAAATCTGCAGTTTATCAAAAGATAAATTGGTAGTAAGTTATAACAACTCATGATTGCACTGCTCATCTCTCATGGACAAATTGACAATGCAAAATATTTTAAAACAAAGAGTTGATTAACAATTTATTTATATAATTTAACTCTGCTACTCTGAATCCAGAATATAAAGGAAAATACTGCCTATGTGGGCAGGGAGGATTTAGCAACATTATACTTCAACAGAGCTTCAGGTGCTCGAAGTATGGAAATTGTTGTTGTTGTTCAGTCACTCGGTCATATCTGATTCTTTGAGACCCCATGACTGCAGCACACCAGGCTTCCCTGTTGTTCACTATCTCACAGTTTGCTCAAACTCATGTCCATTGTGTCGATGATGCCATCTAATCATTTGATCCTCTGTTGCCCCCTTTTCCTCTTGCCCTCAATCTTTTCCAGCATCAGGGTCTGGAAATATAAATCTCCAAATAATATAAGCAGTTAGCATATCAGTGGAAATGATAAACTTTGTGTCTTTGCTACGTGAAACTATTACTACTGAGTAATTATAAATACTTTTTCATTGTTAAAATTATAATAATTATAAATTTATTTTCACTTTTAATCCTGTTCCTATTATGTGAATTGCTGGCATTTTAAGATGGTTGTCTTTGTAACACAGAACAAAATAATATAGCAATTTATCCTTAGAACCCTGATCTGGGCTTTATTAAATTAACATCCTTCTCTAATCAATGGACTTCTCCAGAAAAAGTGAGCTTACCAAAAGGAAACAGACATTCATAATAAAAATATCTTGCCTAAATTGATTATGTGGCTTATATTCTGGGTCTGACTAGACTGGTCTAACAAGGTCTAAGCATGACTTTCTGTTACTCTCAGGAACAAGGTGTGTCTGAATATTCTGGAGTGGAATACAACCTAGAGTCAGCCCCTGTGTTGACTATGGCCCCAAACATTTGCTTGGCTGAGCTACTGTCATTTACGCATTCAAAAATTATGAGGACTTTTAATAATTTATTTATATACCACCAGTACCTAAATGGCATTACAGGCACATCTCATTTTACTGCTCTTTGCTTTATTGCACTTTGAAGATATTTGTGTTTTTTACAAACTGAAGATTTATGGAATACTTGCATCAATCAAGTGTATTGACACCATTTTTCCAAAAGCATTTTTCCACCTTCTGAGAAGTTTCAACAAAGACCTCAGCTGACCCACTGGGAATCTCTCAAACTGAAATAACTTCAAAATGGGTCCAATAAATGAAAAGGATATCAGACTTTTCTTAGCCCACATGAATTTGTAATAGATATGAGCTACTTTTGAGAAGACGGTGAAGCAGCTATAGTGTAGTGCAATTCCTTTTAAGGACTGACAGCAGAGGCCTGTCAGCCAGCAACACTCTTGGCCACTGAAAATCAATCTTTTCAGTTCTTATGGGAGATCTAAATGGTTCATCACAACCACCACAAGTGTCCTCCAAAAAAAACCCTCTAAATTTTTAGTATTGTCCTTGAGGAATATATGTCTCTTCCTAGTAAAAGTTTTTCAGAATATTTCTGAATATTTAAGAGTATATATCAACTTTAATATAATCATTTCCTGTCAGTACTAATTGTTATCCTTCAGGAAAAAAGTTTTTGGCAATGGTCTACTTGGAAACAAATGCAACTTACATTAAGTTTTCACCAAATTGTTTGTATTTATTTTCATATTTCTTGTGCAATAACTTCAATCAATTATATTAATCAGACATTATTTGCATTGGGTGATTGAATTAGTCTAACATGTTNATGGTCTACTTGGAAACAAATGCAACTTACATTAAGTTTTCACCAAATTGTTTGTATTTATTTTCATATTTCTTGTGCAATAACTTCAATCAATTATATTAATCAGACATTATTTGCATTGGGTGATTGAATTAGTCTAACATGTTGCAACAAAATGTGATTGCTTTCTAAATCATTATGACCACATAGAAGGTTTAAAACAGAATCTTGACTATTCCCTAAATAATTCATTTAATTAATCATTGTTTAAAAATAGATTTGCTTTGCTTCTAATGTATCTTTTCCTCTTTGAAATTGCAGTGATGTTCTTAAGCTTCAGACTTTAAACTTCGATGTCTGAAGTATTTATACACCATCTGTTAATCTTTTGTCCTTGTCTACTAAATACAAATAAGGATTAGGAAATTTAAAAACTTGGATTGATCATCATTGTAATGAAGACTATATTTTACATACCTTATNTTGCCCCAGTGTACTGGTTTTGAGTGCCCTGTTTCATGCATCAGTCTTGGACTTGTCATCTATTTCACATATGTTAATATGCATGATTTAATGCTATTCTCTCAAATCATCCCACCCTCGCCTTCTCCCACAAGTCCAAAAGGCTGTTCTTTACATCTGTGTCTCTTTTGCTGTCTTGCATATGGGGTTGTTATTACCATCTTTCTAAATTCCATCAGCTCAGTTCAGTTGCTCAGTCATGTCTGACTCTTTGAAGCCCCATGGACTGCAGCACACCAGGCCTCCCTGTCCATCACCAACTCCCAAAGTTTACTCAAACTCATGTCCATTGAGTCGGTGATGCCATCCAACCATCTCATCCTCTGTCATTCCCTTCTCCTCCCACTTTAATCTTTCCCAGCATCAGGGTCTTTTCCAAGGAGTCAGTTCTTTGCCTCGGGTGGCCAAAGTATTGGAGTTTCAGCTTCAACATCAGTCCTACCAATGAACACCCAGGACTGATCTCCTTTAAGATGGACTGGTTGGATCTCCTTGCAGTCCAAGGGACTTTCAAGAGTCTTCTGCAACACCACAAAAGTTCAAAAGCATCAGTTCTTCAGTGCTCAGCTTTCTTTATAGTCCAACACTCATATCTATACATGACTACTGGAAAAACCATAGCTTTGACTAGATAGACTTTTGCAGGCTTATATATGTGTGTGTGTGTGTTAATATACTATATTGGTGTTTTTCCTTTTGACTTACTTCACTCTGCTATTAATAGACTCTAGTTTCATCTACTTCATTAGAACTGACTCGAATGTGTTCTTTTTTATAGCTGAGTAATATTCCATTGTGTATATGTACCACATCTTTCTTATCCACTCGTGTGCCAGTGGACATCTAGGTTGCTTCCGTTTAGCTATTGTAAACAGTGTGCAGGCAGACTCTTTATCATCTGAGCCACCAAAGGGCATTTTACCTCAATCTTATTGTCCATAATTTTAGCTCTATAGCCTGAATCTCACTTAGCTTCTTCAAAAAATGGGCTTCCCTGGTATTAGGGGCAGGGGGAAAGAGGATGGTCAGTAAATAAAGCAACTGACCAGAATAACCATTTTGTAAGCTGTGCTCAAACAAACCAAGTAACATTTGAACCTGTAGCAATTAAAGCAGGAAGGCTTCCCCAGTGGTCCAGTGGTTAGGAATCCAGCTGCCAATGCAGGGGGCATGGTTTCGATCCCTGGTCTGGGAGGATTCCACATGCCGTCAGACAACGAAGCCCATGTGCCACAACTGCTGAAGCCTGCGAGCCTAGAGTCCATGTTCCACAACAAGAGAAGCCACCACGATGAGAAGGCCACACACTACAGCAGAGAGTGGCTCCCATTCACCACTAGAGAAGGCCCACCCACGGCAACAAAGACCCAGCACAGCCAAAAACAGATGAATAAAGAAAGAGATCAATCTTAAAAATAAATAGATAAATGAAGCAGAGGCAGGCAATTTTTTTCTTTAAATGGCCAGGTAGAAAATATTTCTTGTAGACTTTGTAAGCTGCACAGTCTCTGTGCCAACTACTCAACTCTGCCATTGTAGGGTGAAGGAGCAATGGGTGAATAAATGAATGGATGTGGCTCCATTTCAATAAATCTTTATTCACAAAAACAGGCACAATAGATTTGGCCCATGGGTCGTAATTTGCTTCTCCCTCGATTAAAGCACGAGAAACCTTTGTGATGTTTTCAGCTTTTAACATGCGTTTCTGAAACCAGAGTCTGTCCTTAATGTTTTTTTAGACTATCCTGTACTTCACTAACTCTCCACTGAAAGTAAAATTAAACTAAAGTGAGAAACACGATCCATCACATCATTTGCCATATTCCTTTAGGCCAAAGAACACATCCCAGACATGACAATTATTCACTGCATCAAACTGATCAACATCTGCTAGCACGTACACAGCCTCATCAGGGTACTTCTTAATTTTCACAAAGAATCCTCTTACAAAATGTGCATGAAGGATCTCCAGACTGAGTTTTTCCAAGTCTAGCTTTGATATGGCCAAAGTTGTGTGCAGGCATGTCACTGAGGGAAGAGGAGAACAACATGATGTGCTGAGACCTCGGGGGTTAATGGTTCACAAATATCAGACTCTGGGAAAAGTCTCACAATTTGGGACATTCTGGACTGTCCCACTTTATCCCTACAAGGCTCTGAGGTGCTCATTCATTAACTCATTTTTTCATTTGCTTAATGAAAGTTTTGGATGGCCTTCTGTGGGCAGACATGTTGCTAGGCCCTGGGAATGCAATGAATAGACACAAAGTTTAACAACAGGAAAGACTAGAAAAGAACCAGAGTCTGCCCTTGAAGAGCTTCCAGCCTGGTATGTGTTATTTTACCAAACTTCCTGCAGTGATGGAAATATTCTTTACTCTGCATTGCCCAACATGATAGCCATCAGTGCCCAAAATGGTGGCTCTTGAGCACTTGAAATATAGCTAGGTGACTAGGAAACTGAATTTTAAATTTCTTTTAATTTTACTTGAAGTTAAAATAGCCATTTATAGCTAGTTGCTGCTGTAATGGACAGTGCAGGTGTAGTGGGAAAAACACTTGAATCAAATTAATATAATATTAAAACTATGTGCTATGTGCAAAGAAGGACTGAGCATTCTGATAATTAGTAACAGAAGGAGTTGAACAATTCAGGAAGGTCAGGAAAAACTTCTCTAAGGAAGTGGCAAGGGAAGATAAATTTGAAAAAAAAAAAAAAAGAATCAACAGTATATAGAAGATGCTGAAAGATGAAAAGAGAAAGCTCAGAAAGGTGAGTAAACTGTCTATTGCAATGGTCCAGATGACCAACGATGGACATGGCTTAAATTCAGACAGATTTATGGGATGTACAGAAAGCAAGATTGAGGTATCCTGAAAGAAGACTGGATGTGAGAAATAAGGAAACATCTGTCTCAAGGATGACAGCACAGCTTGCAGCCCCTGGTGGAAGAGGGTGCTGTTGACTAAACAGAAAACACAGTGGGATGAGCAGGTCTCGGGGGATACTATTGATCTGGTCCTCAACATGTTAAGTTTGAGGTGCTCAGAGACATCCATATGGTCTGCTGAATAGGCAGCACCTTGGAGGAGAAGTAAGAAATGAAGATAGAAATTGGTGAGCTATTAGTGAAGAGGGTATATTAATTCTGTCCCCATGATAATATAAGGCATTCCTGGTCAGTTGCCACAATTTTTGGTAGTTAATGCAGAAAAGGCAGTATGTATAAATAAACTATATCCAACGCAATGTAATAATTACAACAGGAGTTTATATGGGAGGAGATCAGGAAGAATTCAAACTGGGGGGAAATGATGGTGGGGTTCACATCTAAAAGCTTTATAAGAAAGTAAAACTATCTAAAAAGATGTGGAGTAGGGCACAAGAAATTCACACACGGTGGGTGCTCCAGGCAATTATAAAGGAGCAGGAGAGATGGAAAGATTCAGTTCAAGCTGAGGTCTCAGGAGCTGATCTAGGAGAGAACACTGTAGTTCAGTTTAACAGATGGAAACAAGTATATGTGGAGCTGAGACAAGAATGAGCAGCCCACAGAATGAACAGTGGTGGACATTTTAAAATCGATTTGCTCAGTTTCTGCTTATGTGATAATTATATTTGAATACAAACAAATTAAATATTTCATTTAAAAAATGATGTCACAATACAATTGACAGCACGAACAGGAAAGTTGCTCATGTCTTTCATCTACTTCACATACACGATTTCCATCTTAGGAGCATGTCACTTCTTAAACTGGTGAAAAGGCAACTCACCAGTTTTAAACAATCTGCTGTTCGAGTGGCCATATGCATGACTGCATTTGCCTCCCCACTACTTCCTGAGCTGAGCTCAATTTCTTCCATTTAAAGGTCTTGCTACTGGGACTTCCCTGGTGGTCCAGTAATTAAGAATCCGCCTTCCAATATAGGAGATGTGTGTTTTATCCTTGATCAGGGAACTAAGGTCCCACATGCCACACAGCAACTAAGCCCGAGTGCCACAACTAAAGAGAAGCCCGTGTGTCACAACGAAAGATCCAGTGTGCCACAGCTAAGATCCAACACAACCAAATAAATGATAATATGTTTAATTACAAAAAATAAAGGTCCTCCTACTGAACGATAGACTAGTGAAGAAATAAACTGTGTTACAATTGCACTAATCAATAGTTTTATAATTTGCCCTGAAAATTACAACACTGAAAACAAAAAGGGCTTCCCTGGTGGCTCAGATGGTAAAGAAGCCACTCCAGTCCAGTATCCTTGCCTGGAGAATCCCCACGGACAGAGGAGCCTGGCAGGCTACAGTCCATGGGGTCACAAAGAATTGGGACACAACTGAGGGACTAACCACAAAAACAAAAAATTTACATTGGCTTCCAAGTAGCAGAACCTGTTGACTGTAGTTGAGATTCTTGGAAATGTGTTCAGATTATTTCAGGACACAAAGAGAACTGAATCTAAATCTGATCAAGTGTAAACAAACAAATATTCAGGTATTTCAGGCCCAGACTTTGTACTCTTTTATTCTACAGACATTCTCCCAGTCCAGTTCCCCTCCCCTCCTACCCTGAGGCAGCCACCGTGAAGAACGTGGCATCTATCCCTTCCAGTCCAAGCTTTTATACTTTTACTGCATTTATGAGTATGAAAACAATATATGGCAACATATTTGCAATTTGAGGTCACATTCCAGGAATAAATAATCTGTATTAACCTTCTTGATATCCTTTTGCTTGTTGTATTGTTTTGACCAATATCAACCTGGGTCTTCTCAAACATGTACACGTAGCACTGACTGGGTGGTTTTAGTTTGCTCACATATTTCAGAAACTTGAAAGAGTCTGATAAGCCCTCTTTCCTTAGCAATCATTTTTGGAAAATAAACATTGCCTTACATTTTACCATATACAGTATTCTGACCCCTAATGTTTTGCTATTTGTGTTGTATATCTCTTCTTCCCATCTACGACTTGACTTTCAAATGTGTTTGTAACATGTTTTGTCAAAGGTATTAGTTTAATTCAGACAAATTATCTGTCTTTTATATTATGACTTATGATATTTATCTCTTTAAGAAATTCTTCGCTACCCCAAGTTCACAAAGATATTCTTCATGTTTACTTCTAAATATTTTACAGTTTCTTTTTTTACANGTTTGTAACATGTTTTGTCAAAGGTATTAGTTTAATTCAGACAAATTATCTGTCTTTTATATTATGACTTATGATATTTATCTCTTTAAGAAATTCTTCGCTACCCCAAGTTCACAAAGATATTCTTCATGTTTACTTCTAAATGTTTTAAAGTTTCTTTTTTTACATTCTGGTATGCAGTTTGAGACAGAGATCCAACTTTATAATTTTCCATATGGAGAGCCAACTGGCATCTCTGTCTACAGAAGAGTCTATTCTTTCCCAAATGATTTGAACACCACCTCTATCCCAAGCGTTGTGTATAGACATGGGTCTCCTCTAGGTCTCTCCTCTGCTCCATGGTACATCCCTGCACCAGTTCAGATAATGGTTCCATAGTCATGATGTCTAGCAGGGTGAATGCACCCACCATGCTTTTCTTTAAAATTCTTTAAAAGCTTTTTGTCGTCTGTGCTGATAAAGTAGACTTATCTCCAGAATAAAATGAACAACGTTTCTTGGAGTTGACCATTTCTTCCACTTGAATTTTAGAAGCTAACTGTCTCATTACATGAAAAGTTCTACTGGAGTGGGATTGCACTGACTTTGTAAGTCAATTCAGGAGAGAAGTATTTTCACCATAGCCCATCCTTCTATGTATCTACATGATTCGGCTCCCAACTTATTCAAGTTTGCTTTTACATTTAAAGATTTCTTTTGTAATATTTATTTTACATGTTTGGGTTGCTTAATTGCCAGGTATTCTATAAAATGGAGGTTTTTATATTTTCAAATTGGTCATTACTAGTCCAGGAATCCTATTTTTTTTATTTAGCCTCTATGCAGTAGTCATGTATGGATGTGAGAGTTGGACTGTGAAGAATGCTGAGCGCTGAAGAATTGATGCTTTTGAACTGTGGTGTTGGAGAAGACTCTTTGAGAGTCCCTTGGACTGAAAGGAGATCCAACCAGTCCATTCTGAAGGAGATCAGCCCTGGGATTTCTTTGGAAGGAATGGTGCTACAGCTGAAACTCCAGTACTTTGGCCACCTCATGCGAAGAGTTGACTCATTGGAAAAGACTCTGATGCTGGGAGGGATTGGGGGCAGGAGGAAAAGGGGATGACAGAGGATGAGATGGCNGTCTAGTCAAGGCTATGGTTTTTCCTGTGGTCATGTATGGATGTGAGAGTTGGACTGTGAAGAAGGCTGAGCGCTGAAGAATTGATGCTTTTGAACTGTGGTGTTGGAGAAGACTCTTTGAGAGTCCCTTGGACTGAAAGGAGATCCAACCAGTCCATTCTGAAGGAGATCAGCCCTGGGATTTCTTTGGAAGGAATGATGCTACAGCTGAAACTCCAGTACTTTGGCCACCTCATGCGAAGAGTTGACTCATTGGAAAAGACTCTGATGCTGGGAGGGATTGGGGGCAGGAGGAAAAGGGGATGACAGAGGATGAGATGGCTGAATGGCTTCACCTACTCAATGGATGTGAATCTGAGTGAACTCCAGGAGTTGGTGATGGACAGGGAGGCCTGGCGTGCTGTGACTCATGGGGTCGCAAAGAGTCAGACGCGACTGAGCGACTGAACTGAACTGAACTTAAGCTGAAATATTCAGTTTCATAGTTCATTTACACTGGATTTTCTATGCATATACTCACATTGTTACAAATGATTTTGTAAAGTTTGCCTCTTTCTTTCCAGTTGTTACAGCCCCTATTCCATTTCTTTGACAAGAAGCAGTGAGAGGGATCCTTATTCTTTTCATATTAAATTAAAAAGAACATTTCTAACACAATACTTCTCCACTTACATTCACATGACATTTGCTTCAGATAGGAATAATAAGGATGTTTCCAATCATTTTCAGTTTTCTAAGACTATATCATGGATAGGTATTGATTCATCACAAACGCTTTTTTCTATATCACTTCAGATAATATATAGCTTATACTACATTTATGTTACAGATATAAACTATATATATTTAATTTTTATACAATATATATTTTAACATTCCCTTTAATCTGCTAATATTGTACATGCTGAAATAGAGTTATCCATATGTTCTTGGAAAAACCCTAACGTATACTGCTGGATGGATTTTTGGCTAGTACTTTATTTAGTATGTTAATATTCATGCTCATAAATGAAATTGGTCTGTATACTTTTTGCACTGTAAAATATCACAGTTGGGGCATTGTATTAGTTACCTATTGCTCCTGTATCAAACAACCACAAATAAATTTATTTGTTTAAATAAATAAATTTAATAACAAATAAATTTGAGGCTTAAAATAATGTACATGCATTAGCTCATACAGTTCTGGAGATCACAAATCCAAAACAGGTCTCAATGGGCTCAAATCAAAGTATCAGCAAGGCGGCACTCCTTTCTGGAGGCTTCTTGCCTTTTGCAACTTCTAGAGGCCTTCCACATACTTTAGCTCATGGTCCTCTTCCATTTTTCAAAGCCAGTGATTGCTGGTTGAGCCTTTCTTGTCTTACAGCACTCTAACCTTCTTTTCTGACTTCTTCCACTTTTCAGGACCTTTGTGATTCTACAGGGTCCACCTGGACAATCTTTGAAATCTGTTTTAAACTCAGCAGATTTGCAACCTTCATTCCATCTGCTACTATAATTGCCCATTGCCATGTAATGTCACATATTCACAGTCTCTGTGATTAGGATATCTTTGGGAGATGGTTGTTCTGACTACTACATAAATAGTATCAAAAATATAACTAAATATATATAACTAAATAATATAACTAAATAACTAAATATATATATATTATATATATAATACATAATAACATAAATAGTATCAAAAATATAATACTCTTAAAAGCAGTTGGGATAGTTTATCTTTCTATTCTGTGAAACAGTACAAGTTAGACGTCCTTCGCTCCTTAAAGATTTAATGAAACACTTCCCTTGTATGACTCTTTTCCAGGGACATTAATACTTGAGTTAATAAGTGAGTTTTTTTCTCCTTTAGTTTTCTTGTGTCACTTACCAGTTTAGACCCAATATTCCATGAGAGCCATAAAACTCCCCTCAACACGATCTGTCCACTGCATTTTGTTTTTCCTGGAAAAATTCCACCAGATCCCTGTGTTCTCTTAGCCCACAACTAGACTGTTTGCTCTTTAGGAAGACCTAATCCTTGGGAAGGCAATGGCAATCCACTCCAGTACTCGTGCCTGGAAAATCCTATGGATGGAGGAGCCTGGTAGGCTGCAATCCATGGGGTCGCTAAGAGTCAGACACGACTGAGCGACTTCGCTTTCGCTAATCCTCCGGAAAATCCCTTTGTTACTGCCTTGGGAATTCCTGTNGCTGTGGACAGTGAGGCGCTGGCCCCGTGCTGATCACCCCAGGCTTCTGTCTGAGGTAGGAGAGATGTCAGCCCTCCTGACCCCTTGCATCTCAAAGGTGAGCCAGTAGCCAAGACTGGCACTTTATCACATCGTTCGTTCCTTTTTAGGAAAACAGAACACGAATTCCACGTCCTAGGACACGGCCCCTCCCCAGACCAGCACCCAAGGGCCCACACTCCAGAAAGTCTGCATTTGTCCAAATTGATGGGACAGATCTGCCCTTTGCTAAACCTTTTTGTGGACAAACACCCTGGGTGACCCTTCAATTCCTGAAGCTTCTGCTAATCCCAGCGTGACCTGATGGGTCAGAGGGAAAGTGCCACTCCTGGGAGCCGACTTCCTGTTAAAGACCCTGTCTGGGGTTAATCCTGACGGAAGGGGGTCATGAGTGGTCCCGCCGGCTGCTCCCCGCACTGCCTGGGAACAGAGACCATGTCTGGGACAAGGCCTCCTCTTCCAGGGACAGCTGGCTTGGGGCTTGGTCCACTGAAGCCCTGGGCTGGTGGGGAAGGCACGCTCACTGGGCAGCCCCAAACCCCTCACGGGCCTCCCTGTGCAAAGGACACCACCCAGTGGGAATGTTGCCCTCACAGTGACCCCACGTGGGAAGGATACACCAGGGGCCAAAACCAGGAAACAGGCCCACACTAGGACCCTGGAGGACAGACCAGTCCCCACTGGGACCCCATGTAGCCACTCCCTCATCACCCCTCAGAGCTCATACATCTGCCCTCTGTCTTCCTGTAGGAGGCATTTTTTGTTCTTCACACAGATACACATGCCCGGATCATCTCTCATGTGCTCTCCTTGTGCACAAAACTCAATGCTCACACGTAGAACGCAAGCGCATGTGATCTGCAGGTACACTTCTGTGACTATGGGTTTTACTGGAGTCTTTGCAAGCATGACATGTCACTCCTCACCTATGTGGTGATGCCTCTGAGTCACCTGGATGCCTTTCTCCTTGGAAGTGCTGAACTGGGTTCCCCAGAGTCATATGTTGAAACTCTGGCCCCCAGGACTCAGAATGTGACCATGTTTGGAGACAGGGCCTTTTCAGAGGGAATTAAGGTAAAACAGGGCCAGTGGGCTCTGATCTAATCTGACTGGTGTCCTTATAAGAAGAGGCAATCAGGGTCTTCCCTGGTGGCTCAGTGGTAAAGAATCTGCCTGCCAGTGCAGGAGACACGGGTTCAATCCCTGATTTGGGAGGATCCCACATGCCATGGAGCAACTAAGCCCGCGTGCCACAGCTACTGAGCCTGTGCTCTACAGCCTGGGAGCCACAGCTACTAAAGCCCATGCTCCACAACAAGAGAAGCCTCCAGTGAGAAGTCTGTGGGCCAGAACTAGAGAGTAGCCCCGCTTGCCGCAACTAGAGAAAGCCCTCACAGCAACAAAGACCTAGTACAGCCATAAATAAATAAATAAACAAAATTGTTTTAAGAAATACTACACTTAAAAAAAAAAAAAAAAAAAGGCGATCAGGATACAGACGCTGGGAGGACTTGGGGAAGTGGCCTCACAAGAGCCCTGAGCTCAGACCCCCTGCCTTCAGGAGTGGAAGGAATTGACTTCTACTCGCTAAGCCCTGGATTTGTGGCACTTTGCTACAGCTTCCCCAGGGCAACCACACGCCTAGCACTCGCTCTGCACCAGCACCCCCAGAGGCGCTATGAGATGCTGCAGTACCACCCCTGCCTGGCGCCCTTGCAAACACCCAGTGGAGTCAGGGTTTGCAGATGCTTCTAACTGTGGGATATGACCAGATGGCCTGGCCCTGAGTTCCTCTACGACATGCGAGAGCTCCGGCAATCTGTGCTTCTGCTTTCTCATTTTTCCCGACTGACACACTCTGGGCGACAGCTCACCTCCAAAGAAGCCAGGCGCCCCAACTCAGGCTCCCTTCTGCAGGTGCATGGCACCTCAGCCCAGGGCTCTCAGTGGCCTCCTGGGGAGTCACCCTTGGGACGGTGACCCACACTGAGGTGGGCCAGTTGGTGCTCCCGGGTCCCCTCTCACACTAGGACCCTGTCCCAGGCTCTGCTCCTTGGACACTGATCCGCTGTCTGGGATTCTGGCTTCCCGGATGCCAGCAAATCAGGGATTCTCATTAGACAGCTCCCAGATTTCTCAGTAGGTTGCCAGTCACAGCCCTCACCCATCTTTCCATGGAGTTTCTTGTCTTTTTCTTGACAATTTATAAGTTCTTAATACAATAGTTATCTTGTAATCATTTGTCTATTTTAAAATATTTTCTCAAATTGATGATTTGTCTGCAGACTTTACTTACGGATTATCTTGTTATGTTTAAGTTTTAACTTTGAAATGGTAAGTGTGATTATGGGAAAAATTTGTTTATTGCATTTCTGTAGACAGAGCCTGTACAAGGGGGAAAAAAACTTAAAAACAAACAACCACTGTTGATCTCTTCAAAGAGAGAAGAGAAAATAGTGACCACAGAAAAAGATCAGAGTGCTTTAGAAATAAATATTCAGAGACCAAGCACAAACCTCAACAAAGGAAACTAAAGCTGAAAGATCCAGAAAATGAGATCAGGTCACTTGCTCCCGTCTATGAGCTCCCAGGTACCAGTGATATTTACCATGAAAGAGGGAATAGAGAAAACAGGAGCTGGGAAACAATTTAAAATTAATGATTAAAGAAAATATCCTGGAAATGAGCAAGAATTTCCAGACTCACTGAGCCACGGAGCTCATGGTAGAGGGTGAGAAGGAACCCACACGAAGGCCATTTTCATGAACCGTCAGAACACGAGACAAAAAGGAGCCCTGAAACTTCCAGTAAGAACTGACAAGCCAGGTAACCTCCTGGTCAGGAGTTAAAGTGACATGGAATTCACCCGCAGCAGCATCAGAGGCTGGGGTCCCAGGTTGGGGGGACAAGGTTCTGAGCTGGAAGGCCATCTCCAGAGACAGACCTCCATGTTGGGGAGGGACAGGCATTAAAAGCCCCATGTTTGTGGGCGCCCTTTCTCAGGAAGGATGTGCTTCATCAGGACCAGGATGAACCCAGAAAGAGGAAAGTGTGGGGTCCAGGAAAATCCAATCTAAGAGAAAAGCAAAGGAAATCTTCCAGGTGAGATCCAGAGATCTCGGGGTGCCAGCCTTCCTGTAGACCTAGGAGGACCAGCCCCCAAGGGGCCAGGGCGGAGGCTCCCAGCGGCGCTGCCTCAGAAATGCCCGTGTGTTTAAGTGAAGCCACAGCAAGAGTCTGAGGACGAATTAGTCATGAGTTCAGAGAAAACTCAGCAAGCATGAAAAAAGGAAGGCGATGATTAACTCTGGGGAAAACTGCACATGTTCAGATTGGAACAGTAACCATGGCCTGCCTCAGGCCTGGTGTGAACACAGACCTTACCACTGAATTCAGAGCTAATTAAGATTAGAACGTCATTCTGTCGCAAAAACAGGGGGACCTGAGTGTTTGGGGGAAGGGGAAAGGCGGAAGAAATAAACACCAGCTTCCCTGGGGTGAATTCAATAGACAATACCTAAACCTGAAACAATGCAAAGCTGTTATTCAATCATGTTGTTGCCCAAATGCTGGTAAAGGGCCTAGGAATTATGCGGGAGAGGGAATTAGTTGCCTCAGGGGCCAGCATGGGTGGCTGGCAGGCGTATTTGTCTGAGCCTTGTAGAAATGTTTGAATCTTAAGCCACATACAAGTGTAACTCTGATAAAAATGAAATTAAAACTGAGTCAGTGCCCTCCCACTCTCTGAGGTCTGGGAACAGTGTCCACAACCCTGGGATGACCTGTAAGCAAACTGGGCCGAGGACCCATCTGCTGTCACTGTCTTTCAGGATATGCCTCTGATTACCTAGCCTAATGCTTCTGCCATGCCTTCCTCCCTTTCTCTGACAGTTGAGATTCTGCTGGGACAGTGCCCATTTCTCTGGGTTTTCCCATCACAAGGCCACGTGGGGTCCAGCACCCCAACCAGCGTCCACCTCCCTGGTCAGGCGTGGCCCCCTGCGCCCTGCCCATCTTCCCATGAGGCCACGCAGTGAATGCTTCTGTGGAGCCGTCCCAAGTCTTAGACCCACGTCTTAGTTCTTTTGTACCCTCTTTTTACTGGGGCATCCTGGACAGGATAGAACTTCAGCTTTGGTGAGGGAAGCCGGTCCTGCTCTAGCTGATCCCGAATTCCACACCTCTGGGGGAATTCACAGATACACGTGACTGTATACATGGAGTGAATTTGGTTTCCTTGCAAGAGCCTTGTGGCCGCTGTCATGCAAACTCACGTGTTTCAGGCCTGCTCCCTTCCCACGGGGCCTGCATTCTGGCTGTCAACCTCAAAGGTGGCCATGTCACAGGCATGCTCCTTAAACAGTTTTGGGCTTTAACAGTCACCCTTGCCCACCAGAGGCTCGAAAACACCCACCAATGTCCCTGAGGGAGGCCCGTGAACCCCTTCCCAAGGGCGGCGCACCCCTCCGTCCCCTGGAGAGCCCAGCCACTCTGCTCTTTCCACACAGGCCCCAGGGTGTGCCACTGACCTGGTCCCCACCCCCTCGCCCAACAAACAGCAGAGAGAAAACCCTCCAGCCAAAACAGGCTCTTCCAAAGACCCCTACTTTCCCTGCAGGCGACTCTATGCTGGTCCAGTGCTCAGACCCTGAGCTCGCAGCTGCAGTGGCCCCCTTGGGCCCAGGCGGCACCCGGTGACCGCGAACTGGACAGCAGCAAAGTTTCAAAGTCGGGGGAGGGGAGTTTTCGAGCCAGCTCTGTGCAGAGGCCACGGAGTGACCGCAGACCCCCACAAGACAAGCTCTCCCCAGCACCAGCTGTGGGCCTCAATCCTACCTGGTCCCCGTAGAGGCGGCAGGCAGTGTCACCAAGGTGCAGCTCCCGCTGCCTTATCGCGGCCTGGACGGGGGATGCGGTGGAAGCCTTTGCCTGGTACAACCCGCTTCTGCAGCACAGCCCAGGAATTCTGCCTTGAATAATCTTTAACTTCTGCTCGAGAGAAAACTAAGGTTGTGTGCCTGTCTGTCTACATGGAATGCCAGGGGCTTCCACTCAGGAGCAGAGTCCTCAGTAAAAAAAAACAACAAAAAAAACCCCCACCTCGTCATAAGAAGAGGAAGAACAGAAGAAGAAAGTGTCTGGGGATTCAGCTAGCCAGCAGCAGCAGCAGCAGGCCGGTCCCGTCTTGCTCTTTGGACATGAAGCCGTGTTGGTGACCGCCCCCACCTCCCCAGCCTCTAACCCCACACCCAGTTCTGCGATTTCTTCCAACAGCCTCATATTTCAAACTGCCAGAGCCCAGCTGGCGCCACCCCTGCACCCTGCATGTCCACCTTCCACACTGGGGTTGGCTTTGTGCTCATCCAGCGCTGGGCCTGTGACCTTGCAGCTGCAGTGGCAAGTCCTCTCAGAGCTCCCATGAGCCCTGTGGCCATGGCGGGGGAGGGGACAGCCTGGCCAGCCCCCCTCAAAATGGCTACACAGGGAGCTGAGAAACCAGAGTTTTCCTTTAAAAAGACCCCGAGTTTCTCCAGCGCTGGGACAGGAGTGATCAATGCTTAAGGTGCCCAGGTGAGGCCCGCATTCCCCGTGAGGGAGGGCACTGGCCCCCCAGGACATGAGATCATCACCACCCAAAGGATAGGGGACTGCAGCTCTGTTCTGCAGGTCTCCCCGGGACCTGCCTTGGAGAGCCTTGTGCCTTAGAAGTTGAGCTTTGTGAGGGGTAGGGGGTGAGGGGGTCTTGTGCAGCAGCCAGAGAGGCCAGCCAGAGAGGCTGACACGAGAGCCTGGGCATGGGGGTCCAGGAGAGCTGCTCCCACCAACCGCCTGTCCTGGGCTCCCCACACTCCTCCCGTAGTGCATGTGACCCCCACACCCATTGGGTGGCCACAGGCTCTCTGCCAAGGAGTGGGACACTGATTCAGACCCACGCTAGGAATAAACCTCACGCAAGCTTGCCGGGGGACCCTCTTCAGGGCCTGCCTGCCAGCAAGATGGTCACCCAGAGAGCAGTGAAGAGAGAACCCAAGCAAGCCTGCAAGGCCAGGACCCCTGATGGCCAGAGCAGCCTGTTGAGTGTTCATGGCTGGGGATTCTTGGGCAAAAGGGCCCTCCTGACTTCCTTGGTGCCATAGTGGATAAGAATCCACATGCCAATGCAGGGGACATGGGTTCAATCCCCAGTCTGGGAAGTGTCCATGTGCCTTGGAGCAACTAAGCCTGTGCCCCACAGCTGCTGAGCTCACGCAGAGCCTGTGCTCTGCAATAAGAGAAGCTACTGCAATGAGAAGCCTGTGCACCATGACAAACAGTAGACCCCTGCTCACCACAACTAGAGAAAGCCCGTGCAAAGACCCAGTGTAGCCAAAACTATAAATAAGTAAATAAAAAGGGCCCCAGTCCTTCTGACCAGGGGCCAAGGGGTGCCGGTCACCCTCCCACTCCCACTCATCCCGCTCCCTCCAGTCTGCACTGGCTATTTGGGGTGCTGACACTGCTGACCCCATATTTCTCCCCCCACCATCGTTCACTCAGCCTTGGATTTCAGGACACAACTGCAGAGCCCTGAGCATTCAGACATGCTCCGGCCCTGTGAGGTGCCCCCTTCAGGCTGCCCATCCACACTTGGGGATGCCTGAAACACCCACACAGCTCTTTGGGGAGGTCATCACCCAGCTGGCCACATCCCCAGCTGGGCTGCCTTGTCCACACCTGGCCACCCCGATCATTTCCAGCCACCCTGGCTGCAGCTGCTTGCCACGTTCACACCTGGCCACCCCATCCACTCTCCCAGGGTCCCACGGCTGCATATGCTCCAGTCTTCCCTGGTGGACTGTCTGATGGGGAGGCGGCACTCATGTGCATTTCTCTACTGGGCTTGAAGGTGTCCCCACATGAGGTCTTCTGAAACATGACCATTTTCTCACTTTTTGGGTAGGGTTCTTCTCCTTCCTATTAAATTGAAGAATTCCTTGTGTTTCCTAGATAACAGTCCTACAGATGGGCACAGTCATGATCTTCTCCAGTTCTGCCCATTCATTGGTCAGAAATCCTGATATTTATAGCCAAACACATCCACTGTTTGCCTGAGGGCTCAGGTTCTTGGGGCGGTATCTGAGGCCCCTTCCCTGTCCCTCCCAGGCCACCAGGCATTCCCGGAGCGCTCTCCAGGTGGCCGAGCAATGCCTGCAATTTAACAGGAAGGAGAGGAATCCTACCCAAAAGTGAGAAAACATGCTCCATGCTCCCCATGCCAGCCCTGCCAACTCACACTGACATACCTTTCCCATCCCTTGGCCCATGTGTCCTTCCTGCCTGGATGTGTGACTGTCACCCTGCCATGGTGTGTCACTAACCCCTGTCATGTACCCCAACATCTGGGAGAGCAAGCTCTCCTCTTCCCCTTTTTAAAATGTTTACTCCATTATTCATACCTTTTTCTGTCATAAATTTCAGAGTAAGCTTTTCTAGTTTCTGCAAAACTCCAACTGTAGCTTTGACTAGGATTGAATGGACCATACAGATTAATTAGGAAGAACTGACATCTGTGCCATGATGCTCTCGTCCCCGAGAAGGCAAAGGACCCCTTACTGACTCAAATCAGCACTTAGCCTTCATCTCAGTTTATAGCTCTCTCCATACAGGTTGTCTTCATTTTCGCCTAAGTTAATTCCTAGGTGCTATACTTTCTCTCTTGCTATTGTGAATTCTTTTTTTCTAACTTGTTATTGCTGGTATAGAGCAATATTATTGTTTTTTCATTTTAAAAAATTGAGGTGAGATTTACATAACGTTAAATTAATCATTTTAAAGTGTCGGTTGTTCCAGTGGCAGTTAGTACATTCACAATGTTGTGTGACCGCACCCCCCTCAAATGTTGTCACCACTGCAAGGGCCCCTGAAACGAATTATACAATGATTTCCCCTTCTCCCCACAGCCCTCAGTCTGCTTTCTGTTCTATGGATTTGCTTCTTCTGGATATTTCTTAACAATGGGCTCATACATACTCATACATACAATATGTGACTTTTGTGACTTATCTGGCTTCTTTCCTATATTATTGTTTTTTTTTTATTTTTACAAATTAGACCTAACGTAAAATTTACTATTTAACCATTTTTTAAGTGCACAACTCAGTGACATTAAGCACATTTGTATTGTTGTACAACCATCACCACCATCCACCCCCAGGACCTTTTCATCTTCCCAAATTAAAACTCTGTCCCTGGGACTTCCCTGGTGGTGGTGGTATAGTATCTGTCTGCCAGTGCAGGGCACGTGGGCTCAATCCCTGGTCTGGGAAGATCCCACATGCTGCGGGACAACTTAGCCCATGTGCTACAACTACTAAAATCCTACAGCCTATACTGTAAGGCACCCTAAGCCTATGCTCTGCACAAGAGAGAAACCATTGCAATGAAAAACTCATGCACCACAGCTAGAGAGTAGCCCCTGCCCACTAAAACTGGAGAAGGCCATAAATAAATAAATATATATTTTAAAAACTACTCTGTCCCCATTAAACATTCACTCCACACCTCCTATTCCAGCCCCTAGCACCCATCCTCCTACTTCCAGTCTTTGAGTTTCACTCCTCCAGGGACCTAATATAAGGGGAATCATAATTATTTCTCCTTTTGTGACTGGCTTATCTCATGCAGCCTAATGTCCTAATCTATACTATGCTCTGTACAGTCAGCAAAAACAAGACTGGGAGCTGATTGTGGCTCAGATCATGAACTCCTTATTGCAAAATTCAGACTTAAATGGAAGAAAGTAGGGGAAACCACTAGACCATTCAGGTATGACCTAAATCAAATCCCTTATGACTATACAGTGGACATGAAAAATAGATTCTAGGGATNATGGACAACCTATGCCGAGGTCCGGGCTCGGTTCCACCATGTGCTGGAGATGAGTTCCATACTGTTTGCCATGGTGCCCTGTGCCGAGGTCCGGGCTGTGTTCTGCGGTCGGCTAGTGACAAGTTCCGAGCTCTGTACCCTGGTCACCCTGCACAGATTTCTGGGCTGTGTGTCACGCTCACCTCTCGCTTAGGTCCGGCCTCTGTTCCGCGGTCACCCAATGCAGATATCCGGGCTTGTTCCGCGGTTGGCTAGCGACGAGTTCCAAGCTCTGTGCCACGGATGCCCTGCACAGATTTTTGGGCTGTGTGCCACGGTCGCCCATCAATGAGGTTTGGGCTGTGTGCCGCGGTTCCCCTGTGCCGAGGTCCAGGCTGTGTTCCATGGTCGCCATCTCCCCAGGTCTGAGCTGTGTGCTGCGGTCGCCCAGTGCAAAATCTGGCCTGTGTTCTGCCCTCAGCTTGCGACCTGTTCCCGGCTCTGTGCCGCGGATCCTCTTTGCGATGGTCCGGGGTGTTTGCCGTGGTACCTTTCTCCAGAGGTCTGGGCTGTGTACCGCCGTCCCCCCACGCCGAGGTCCGGGTTGTGTGCAGCGGCCATCCTGAGCCGATGTTCGGCCTGTGTTCCTCACTCACCCTGCGCCGAGTTCCAGCCTGTGTGCCACAGTCGCCCTGCTCCAGAGGTCTGGCCTCTGTGCCACGGTCGCCCTGTGCTGTGTTCCGGCCTGTGTTCCGCCCTCGGCTTGTGACCTGTCCCCGGCTCCTTGCTGCGGTTTCTTTGCCAAGGTCCGGGTTGTGTGCCACCGTAGACTGCTCCAGAGGTCTGGTCTGTTCCGCGGTCGCCCTAGGCGAGGTCCGGGCTGTGTTCCTCGTCACCCTGCGCCGAGGTCCGGCCTAAGTTATGCTGTCACCCTGTGCAGAGGTCCGGCCTGAGTGCCACAGTCACCCTGCTCTGAGGTCCCGACTGTGTTACGCGGTCGGCTAGCGACAAGTTCCAGGATGTGGGACGTGGTCGCCCTGTTCTGAAGTCTGAGCTGTGTGCCGAGGTCGCCATCTCCCCAGGTCCGGGCTGCGTGCCGCAGTCGCCCTGTGCCCAGGTCCGGCCTATGCTCCGCCCTTGGCTTGCGACCTGTTCCCGGCTCTGTCCCGCGTTTCCTCTTTGCCAAGGTCTGGGCTGTGTGCCTCGGGAGCCTTCTCCAGAGGTCTGGGCTGTGTTCCACATTTCCCCTGCACTGAGTCCCGGGCTGTCAGCCACGGTCACCCTGAGCAGATATCCAGCCTGTGTTCCGCAGACACCCTGTGCTGAGGTCGGGCCTGTGTGCCGCGGTCGCCCTGTGCTGAGGTCTGGCCTGTGTGCCACCATCACCCTGCGCTGAGGTCCGGCCTATGTATCGCTGTCACCCTGCACTGAGGTCCGGCCTTAGTGTCACGGTTACCCTGCTCTGAGGACCAGACCCTGTTCCGCGGTTGGCTAGCAACCAGTTCCAGGCTGTGTTACGTGGTTGCCCTTTCCTGAGTTCCGGGCTGTGTGCCGCGGTCACCCTGCGCCAAAGTCCGGGCTGTGTTCTGCAGTCGGTTAGTGGCAAGTTCCATGCTCTGTGCCGCGGTCGCACTTCACTGAAGTTCGGGCTGTGTGCTGCAGTCACCCTGTGCCAAGTTCTGGGCTGTGTTCTGCGGTGGGCTAACGACGAGTTACTGGCTGTGTGCCGTGGTTGCCCTTCACTGTTTCGGGCAGTGTGCCACGGTCGCTATTCGCCAAGGTCCAGGCTGTGTGCTGCAGTCGCCCTGCGCTGAGGTCCCGGCTGTGTGCCACGGTCCCCTGCGCTGAAGTCCACGCTGTGTGCCGTGGTTGCCCTGCAACAAGGGCCGGCCTGTGTACCTCGGTAGCCTTGAATGGAGTTCTGGGCTGTGTGCCGCGGTAGCCTTGTGCCGAGGTCCAGTCTGTGTGCTGCGGTCGCCCTTCACTGAGGATCGTGCTGTGTACTGTGGTGGAACTGTGCCAAAGTTCGGGCTGTGTGCCATATTAGCCTGGCAC
>SJYV01021323.1:89283-153705 GCA_006410875.1 Neotragus pygmaeus
CTGTGTGCCGCGGTCACCCTGTGCCGAGGTCTGGCCTGTGTGCCACCATCACCCAGCACCGAGGTCCGGCCTATGTATCACTGTCACCCTGCATTGAGGTCCGGCCTTAGTGTCACGGTCACCCAGCTCTGAGGTCCGAAACCTGTTCCGCGGTTGGCTAGCAACCAGTTCCAGGCTGTGTTACGTGGTTGCCCTTTCCTGAGTTCCGGGCTGTGTGCCGCGGTCACCCTGCGCCAAAGTCCGGGCTGTGTTCTGCAGTCGGTTAGTGGCAAGTTCCATGCTCTGTGCCGCGGTCGCACTTCACTGAAGTTCGGGCTGTGTGCTGCAGTCACCCTGTGCCAAGTTCTGGGCTGTGTTCTGCAGTGGGCTAGCAACGAGTTACTGGCTGTTTGCCGTGGTTGCCCTTCACTGTTTCGGGCAGTGTGCCACGGTCGCTATTCGCCAAGATCCGGGCTGTGTGCTGCGGTCGCCCTGTGCTGAGGTCCTGGCTGTGTGCCACGGTCCCCTGCACTGAAGTCCACTCTGTGTGCTGTGGTCGCCCTGCACCATGGGCCGGCCTGTGTACCTCGGTAGCCTTGAATGGAATTCTGGGCTGTGTGCCGCTGTAGCCTTGTGTCGAGGTCCAGGCTGTGTGCTGTGGTCGCCCTTCACTGAGGATCGTGCTGTGTACCGTGGTGGCACTGTGCCNCCAGGCCTCCCTATCCATGGCCATCTCCTGGAGCTTGCTTAAACTCATGTCCATCAAGTTGGTGATGCCATCCAACCATCTCATCCTCTGTCATCCTCTTCTCCTCCTGCTTTCAATCCTTCCCAGCATCAGGGTCTTTTCCAATGAGTCAGCTCTTTGTGTCAGATGGCCAAAATATTGGAGCTTCAGCTTCAGCATCAGTCCTTCCAATGAACACTCAGGACTAATCTCCTTTAGGTTTGACTGGTTTGATCTCCTTGCAGTCCAAGGGACTCTCAAGAGTCTTCTCCAACACCATAGTTCAAAAGCATCAGTTCTTCCGTGCTCAGCTTTCTTTATGGTCCAACTCTCACATCCATGTATTACAGCTGGAAAATCCATAGCTTTGACAAGACGGACCTTTGTCAATAAAGTAATATCTCTGCTTTTCAATATGCTGTCTAGGTTGATCATAGCTTTTCTTCCAAGGAGCAAGCATCTTTCAATTTCATGGCTATAATCACCATCTGCAATGATTTTGGAGCCCAGAAAATAAAGTCTATCACTGTTTCTGTTGTTTCCCCATCTATTTGCCATGAAGTGATGGGACTAGATGCCATGATCTTAGTTTTTTGAATGCTGAGTTTTAAGCCAGCTTTTTCACTCTCCTCTTTCACCTTCATCAAGAGGTACTTTAGTGTCTCTTTGCTTTCTGCCATCTGCATATCTGAGGTTATTGATGTTTCTCCCAGCAATCTTGATTCCAGCTTGTGCTTCATCCACCCTGGCATTTTGCATGATGTACTCTGCCTGTAAGTTAAATAATCAAGGTGACAATATATAGCCTTAACGTACTCCTTTCTCAGTTTGGAACCAGTTCGTTCCATGTATGGTTTAGTTGGTGACATTATAATTTCTCATCAGTGCAGTGGCAGTTTGGAAGACAGTGTATCCTTAGAAAAAGTGTGTTTTATTGAGGTACTAATCATTTACATGTGGATAGAGAGCAGGAATAACTTTCAGAGGCTGACATATGCCTTTGCATGGAATGCTAGGTGGGGCCAAAGGTAGAATCTGAATTGTCCTGCTGTTTCTTCACAGGAGAACTTTGAGCCAATTCTTTCTTCTTTATTGAAAAGTAGACAAAAGAGTACTGTCAAATGATATCGCTAATCTCAAAAAAACTCAAGAAAAAAATATTAAGGCTAAACATCACAAAACACAGCTCTTCTCCTCTGTTCTTCTCCCTGAATCTTTCACCCATAAAACCACTACTGAGCTTTAACCCGAAGAAGGTAATGGCACCCTACTCCAGTACTCTTGCCTGAAAAATCCCATGGACGGAGGAGCCTGGAAGGCTGCAGTCCGTGGGGTCACTGAGGGGCGGACACGACTGAGTGACTTCACTTTCACTTTTCACTTTCATACATTGGAGAAGGAAATGGCAACCCACTTCAGTGTTCTTGCCTGGAGAATCCCAGGGACGGGGGAGCCTGGTGGGCTGCCATCTATGGGGTCACAGAGTCGGACACGACTGAAGCGACTTAGCAGCAGCAGCTTACTGATTAGACTGTTTTCACATTGCCATCCTGAGAACTGTCTGTCTATGAATTGGCTCTCAGTGATTTGGCAGACTTCCTGCAGAGCCTTGAGGCAGCGAATAAGAGAAATAGCCATTGCCTAATTTTTTTAAAAAAGAGGCCATTGCAAGGCCAGTGCCTTGGCAGCCGAAGGAACAGAGTAGCGGTGGAGGTGGGAAGGGAGCAAGAAGGTAACAACAAACAAAAGCAGACAGCCAGTGAGAGTGAGGGAGCTAAACAGAACTTTCCTCTAGTTTAAAATTAGACCGAGGCTGAGCAGAATATGACCTGTCTTCTCTGTATGCAAACAAGCTCCTCAGTTCATTCATTCACCAAATGTTTATTGAGGCCTATGTGTAATGGTCACAGACTCAACCATTAAAAAGTTACAGTACCTCGTCTGGTGGAGCTAGTAGATTAATGACTGAGACAGACAAAACTAATAATTATAATACAGTTAGATGAGCAGCAAGAGACATACGTATAAGTACTCTGTAGTTCTTGAAAAATATATGCGAAAGAGAAAGAAAAAAATGCTTTTTCTCCTCCTGAGTTCTCCAGCTTTTCTATGCTTGGGAGAGGAGCGCCCCACTTCCAGGTGGCATTGCCACACTGCCACACTGCCCTGAATGACATGGGGAATGATGCTCAAGCAGTGTTTCTGCATGGGACTGCTATGCATGCCTTGAGAGTGGAAACCGACATCTATCCATGTGCCTCTGG
Organism: Neotragus pygmaeus; assembly: GCA_006410875.1. Taxonomy (NCBI): domain Eukaryota; kingdom Metazoa; phylum Chordata; class Mammalia; order Artiodactyla; family Bovidae; genus Neotragus; species Neotragus pygmaeus. The sequence continues at coordinate 92,254 of SJYV01021323.1, forward strand.
CCATATAGGAACACTTGAAGCTTGCTTCTGCTTTAGTTGACTTTCATCCTTACAGCAAGTATAAGAAGGTGTCGCTGTTCTCTCTGGAGAACTGTTTTCTCCTGGAAAACGTGCCAGGGACACATCATCCATCTGTAGCTTCACTCTCCCTCATAGATCTGATGAGAGAATTCATCTGAGCCACAGGGTGGTTTTTATCCTGACCTCAGGGATGATGTCCTTTTGCATGTTGATCATATTTAAAGGGTTATGCCCAGAACCTCAAAGCCAATATGTCAAATACTGTGTCCGTCTGGTCCTCTACCCTTCCTGTCCCTGACCACCTCAGTCCTTCCCTCTTATGTAAGTCTCATACTGGCTGCCTGTTTCCCCAGAACTAAAAGCCGGTGCCTTCCCTGATTTTCTTTCCTCCACATGTCCTAAGTCAGCACATCTTGCCTGAGCTACCTCCCAAACTTGTCTGCTGTTTGTCCTTTCCTTTGATCCTTCAAGCTGTTGCTATTTCTCACCTGGACAGTTGAGACAGCACGTTCACTGACCAGTCTTATTCCTGTCAGCCACCAATGTTTCTTTACTGTAAGCTAAGCAGGTGATTGCTTTCCCAGATATATGTGCTTAGTTGCTCGGTCACGTCTGACTCTTTGTGACCCCATGGACTGTAGCTCACCAGCATCCATGGGGATGCTCCAGGCAAGAATACTGGAGTAGGTTGTCATGCTGTCCTCCAGGGAATCTTTCCAGCCTCAGGACTGAACCCAAGTCTTTCCAACCTAAGGATTGCAAGGGGCTTTATTGAAACCCTTTTCCAAATAGGGCTTCAGTAAATCTGGATGAAGTTGAGGGTGAGGGTATTCTTGTGCTGTGTGTTCAGTCACGTCTACCTGTTTATGACCCATTGGCCTGCACCGGGCTCCTGTGTCTATGGAATTTTCCAGGCAAGAGAATTAGGAGTAGGTTGCCATTTCCCCCTCCAAGGGATCTTCTCCATCCAGGGATTGAATCTGTGTCTCCTGTGTCTCCTGCACTGCAGGCAGATCCTTTAATACTGACCATCATTGGGGGGTGGAGAAGGAGATATCCTTAGGGCTAAAGCATTTTAGACAAGGCCATAGAACCCAGAGACCTGGGTTCCAAAGCTACATATTCTCTTACTAGCTGTGTGTGAGAGTTATTAACTTTTCTAATCTCCAATTTCCACTTCTGGGGAATAGAGATGATAATAACTATCTTATAATGCATATTCGTGGAGATAATGTACATTAAGTGTTTGGTTTAATTCCAGGCACGTGGAATCCACTTAATAAACATTGGCTATTATTTTTATTTGACTCCAGTATATAGAATATTGGTCCTCTGTAGAATTCTGATATTTTAGTGGGGCTGCTGTGGGAAAGAGGCAAAATGCAGTGTTCAAGTATTCTAAGAATAAGAAGCTTGGGAAATGTCAAATGCTGATATTATAACAAATGATATTTAATCTTGCTCATGTTCTCAATAAAAGAGCCTGATGGGAGTTAAAGATGTATAAGGCAGATAGATGTACAGGGTAATGCACCCAGGGAGTGCAGGCAGGGCTCTCCAGAATATCTGACTGCCTGCTGTTTTATTTACACCTGAGTCGACAGAAAATTGAATTGCATTTATATTCTCATCTAATGTTGTCTCTTGGATCAAATATTTCATAAACTTTTGAGCTGAGAGCCAGGCCTACCTCATTCTTTACAGTGTATAGTCACATTCTTCATCTGACCTGGCATTTGAAAAGTCATTCCTGTTTGTTTCTTTGAGTAATGGATGATGCTTGTATTTCTCAGCTAGAATGTTGCCATTGAGGGCATTTCATATAGTGAAATAAGTTACTGGTTCTGTTGGTTTATACTCTGAGTTCATAAGCCATATGGTAATTTATATTACTTGAAATGAGACCTTTGTTAGAAAGCCTTCTTCCCTGACTTCATTTACAGTAAAAAAGATTCATCTCAACAACCTATTCATCCAAAGCCAGCTGTTGACTAAAATCACATATGTATCCCTGTAGCTCTCTTCCGATTTAGTGCCTTGCCAGTGTTCATATGTCTTGTCATCTCTGGAGAGTTTTCAATATTTTCAACTTCTCTGACACTTAGACCTTTTTTGTTTAAAATTGCAAATTACTTGACTGTGTTTATGGCCTGTTATGGAGACAAGACACGAATCCTTTCTTTACTAAAGAATAAGATTAACAAACATGAGTACTTTTTCTCTTTGTCTTTTTATATCATCGTAGGTGTTCAACCTGTGTGTTATAGCATCACAGGAAACACATTCTAATTGAGCTGAGACTTTAAAACTAATGATGTAGTCCTTAACAACCTGGACACACACACATATACACACATAGATAGAATATACATGAAAAATGTTTTAGTTGAAATCCAACTTTAATTTTCCCAGCTACTATTTTTGACCAGCTACTATCAGCAAAAAATGACACCAGTCTTCATTCTCAGCATGTTTATAGTCTAGTATTGTAATATGTCACTATTTGCTGCATATTGCTGGCTTAAACAGAAAGGGAAATTTGAAAGTCACTTAATAACAAGTTTTGAGGTAGGTCTATCTGTGGGTACCACAGAAATGATTCATTCAGCAGCCCAGTGATATCATCAAGAGCCAATCTTCCTTTATTGCACCACTGTGCCATCCTTGGTTTTGGTATTGAACTCATTCTGGTAACTAATTATTTGCTGCACTTCCAGGCATTACAACTTGAATATGAATGACCAGAAGAAGGAAAACATACCATGTAATCTTACGGTTATCTTTCTTAAGACAGAGGATATTTTTTCCTGGAAACAGCCCAGTAGTCTCCCTTTTTATGTCTTACTGTCCAGTGGAGGGACAATAACTGATTTAGATTACTTATCTAAGAGGAATAGATGTTTTAGGAGTTACTTAAAATCCCCCAAATAGGAGGATAAGTTCAGATTGTAAATAAGTATAATACAGACCAGAGAGTGATAAATATGGAATGATTGTTAATCTTTGTGGTTGTAAGGGATAAAGAAAATGTCAAAAAAGTTCCAGTTGTGTTGTTTATTCATTTTTAGAAAATAGTACCATTAACTTTTCCATCTTGGCACCTCTCACAATTGCAGCCACTTATATGTAAGATCTTTTTAAAATTTTCTTTTGTTGCCTCCATACTGGAACTTCATAAGATTAGGAAAAATGATCATCTTAGTCATCAATGTGTCCCTCTTTGCTAGATGAATCGAAGAATGAATACATAGGCTTGGGGAATTTGGAGAATTTTATAGCATGCAAGAGGAGGACAGTCCAGGTAAAGGACATATCATTAGCAAATTTGTAAGTCAAGAAAGCTCAGACACCTGTTTGAAGCTTAGTGCATGTATAGCAGAAAGGTGAGAAACCTCTGGGATGATGCACAGAGTGTGAAATGCATGGATGCAATTAGCAGTCATTGAGATGAGTTCAATGTTTTGGATATGGAAGGTGATGCAGTAAGAGCTGCTTTTAGAAGAGACGCTTGGCAATGATATATAAGATTGATGACATGAGAAGAATGGGTATGAGACTGCTGACCAGAGGCTGTATCAACAGTTGAGAAGTGATTGAAACTTTGATTTGGGCTCCTGAGGAACAAAATTATAATTAAATGCATATCTAGCAATGTTATAGATGAGAATTGAAATGGCTTATTCAAATATAAGTAACACAAGAATGAATTAGCAGTGAAAAGACCAACAGAAACACGACAACAAAATTGTTGTTGTTGTTTAGTTGCTAAGTCATGTCCGACTCTTTGCAACTCCATGGACTGTAGCCTCTCAGGCTCCTCTGTCTGTGGGATTTCCCATGCAAGAATACTGGAGTTGGTTGCCATTTCCTGCTCCAGGGGATCTTCCTGACCCAGGATCAAATCCACATGTCCTGTATTGCAGGAAGATTCCTTACCATTGAGCCACCAGGGAGCGGGCATTATATTTCGCTTTGTTTTGTTTACAGAGAATAGGGGTAGCATGTTGTGGCAAGAAAAGGCAGTGAATCTCTAGATGGATGACAGTTTCAGGTCCCTGAAGCTGCCATAATAGGAGATATTCAGCCCTGGAAATTTTATAGAATGACAGTATCAATAATAAAATTTATATTAAATACTTTCTGAAATAAATTATAAATAATTCATACTAACCTCAAATGAAGTAAAGATTAAGGAAAGAATTAGAATAAAACCCTGACAGCAAAAGCATGGAATCAGAAGTTTTAAGAAAGAAATATTGACTATATTGATATGTTTTGCCCCCTCTTATTCAGCTGTTGTCCAGTGTGTTTCTTGGCATCAATCATGCATTTCAGTTCAGTTCAGTCGCTCAGTCGTGTCCGACTCTTTGTAACCCCATGAATTGCAGCACGCCAGGCCTCCCTGTTCATCACCATCTCCCGGAGTTCACTCAGACTCGCATCCATCGAGTCCGTGATGCCATCTAGCCATCTCATCCTCGGTCATCCCCTTCTCCTCCTGCCCCCAATCCCTCCCAGCATCAGAGTCTTTTCCAGTGAGTCAACTCTTCGCATGAGGTGGCCAAAGTACTGGAGTTTCAGCTTCAGCATCATTCCTTCCAAAGAAATCCCAGGGTTGATCTCCTTCAGAATGANGTTCCCTCTGTGACAAGTTCTGGGCTGTGTGCCACAGTCGCCCTGTTCAGAGGTCCGGGCTCTGTGCCACGGTAGCCTTATGCACAGGTCCGGGCTGTGTGCCACGGTCGCCCTGTTCTGAGGTCTGGGCTGTGTGCCACGGCCGCCATCTCCTGAGATCAGGGCTGAGTGCCACAGTCGCCCTGTGCCGATGTCCGGGCTGTGTTCGGCGGTCAGCTGACAATGAGTTCCGGCCTGTGTTCCACAGTCACCCTTCACTCAGGTTAGGGCTGTGTGCCGAGGTCGCCCTGCATTGACGTCCGAGCTGTGTGCTGCGGTCGACCTGAGCCGAGGTCTGGCCTGTGTTCCGCAGTCGCCCTACACCGATGTCCAGCCTGTGTGCCGCTGTAGCCCTGGGCTGAGGTTGGGCCTGTGTGCCACGGTCACCTTGCGCCGAAGTCCAGGCTGATTTCTGCATTTAGCTAGCGAAAAGTTCTGGGCTGTGTTCCACGGTCGCCCTTCACTAAGTTTCGGGCTGTGTGCCACGATTGCTCTTCGCTGAGATCCAGGCTGTGTGCAGTGGTCGCCCTGTAAAGAGATCAGGCCTGTTTGCCATGCTCGCCCTGCGCCAAGGTCCGGGCTGTGTGCCGTGGTTGCCCTGCGACTATGTCCGGCCTGTGTGCCGCGATGGACCTGTGCCGAGGTCCGGGCTGTGTTCCATGGTTGCCTAGCGACGAGTTCCATGCTCTGTGCTATGGTCACCTGCACAGATTTCCGGGCTGTGTGCCACAGTCTCCCTGTCCCAAGGTCCAGGCTGTGTTCCACCCTCGGCTTATGACGAGTTCTTGGCTCTGTGTCGCTGTCCCTCTGTGACGAGGTCTGTGCTGTCTGCCAAGGTCGCCCTGTTCCAAGGTACAGGCTGTGTGCCGTGGTAGCCTTCTGCAGAGGTCCGGGCTATGTGCCGCGATCACCCTGTTCCGAAATCCGGGCTGTGTACCACGATCGCAATCTCCCGAGGTCTGGGCTGTTTGCCGCGGTCACCCTGTTCCAAAGTCCGGGCTGTTTGCCATGGTCACCATCTCCCGAGATCCGGGCTGTGTTCTGCGGTCGGCTGGTAACGAGTTCCGGCCTTTGTGCTGCAGTCACCCTTCACTGAGGTTCGGACTGTGTTCCGCGGTAGCCCTACACCAAGGTCCGGCCTGTGTGCCACTGTCGCCCTTAGCTGAGGTCTGGCCTATTTGCCACGGTCACCCTGCACCGAGGTCGGGGCTGTGTGCCGTGGTCGCCCTGTGATGAGGTCCGGCCTGTTTGCCATGGGCACCCTATGCCGATCTCTGGGCTGTGTTCTGCAATTGGCTAGCAACGAGTTCCTGCCTCTGTGCCACGGTTGCCCTGCACAGATTTCTGGGCTCTGTGCTGCGGTCACCCTTCTCCGTGTTCCGGAATGTGTTCCGCAGTCGGCTAGTAACGAGTTCCAGGCTGTGTGACGTGGTCGCCCTTCACTGAGTTTCGGGCTGTGTGCCTTGGTCGCGCTTCGCCGAGGTCCAGGCTTCGTTCCTTTGGCGCCCTGCAACAAGGTCCGGCCTGTTTGGTGTAGTCACACTGCACCGAGATCCGGGCTGTGTTCCACTGTCGGCTAGCGATGGGTTCTGGGCTCTGTGCCGTGGTCACCCTGCACAGATTTCTGGGCTGTGTGCTACAGTCACACTTCACAGAGTGTAGGGCTGTTTGCCGCAGTCGCCCTGTGCCGAAGTTGAGGCTATGTTCTGCCCTCGGCTTGTGATGCGTTTCGGGCTCTATGCTGCGTTCCCTTTGTGCCGAGGTACAGGCTGTGTGCCTAGATCGCCCTGTTCCGAGGTCCGGGCTGTGTGCCGAGGTAGCCTTCTGCAGAAATCCAGGCTGTGTGCCGTGGTCGCCCTTTTCTGAGGTCGGTGCTGTGTGCTGCGGTCACCATCTCCCGAGGTCCGGGCTGTGTGCCAAGGTCTCCCTGTGCCGAGGTCAGCCCTGTGTTCTGCCCTTGGCCTGCGATCTGTTCCTGGGTCTGTGCTGCAGTTCTTCTTTGCCAAGTTCCGGGCTGTGTGCTGCAGTAGCCTTCTCCAGAGGTCCGGGCTGGGAGCCGCGGTCCCCCTGTGCTGAGGTACGGGCTGTTTGCCCTTGTTGCCCTGCACCGAAGTCCGGGCAGTGTTCCGTGGTCGGCTATTGACTAGTTCCGTGCTGTGTGCCGCATTCGCCATTCACTGAGGTTCCGGCTGTGTGCCGCGGTCGCCCTGAACCAAGTTCCGTGCTGTGTTCCACGTTCACCCCATGCATAGGTCCGGCCTGTGTGCCGTGGTCACCCAGTGTGGAGTTCCAGGCTGTGTTGCGCTGTTGACTAGTGACGAGTTCCAAGCTCTGTGCCACGGTCGCCCTGCACAGATTTTTGGGCTGTGTGTCTCGGTCATCCTTCACTGAGGTTCGGGCTGTGTGCCGTGGGCGACTTGCATCAAGGTCTGGTCTGTGTGCTGCGGTAGCCTTGCTCCAGGGTCTGGGCTGTGTGCCACAGTCACCCTGCTCTGAATTCCGGGCTGTGTTCCACGGTCGGCTAGCATCGAGTTCTGGGCTGTGTGACGCGGTCTCCTTCACTGAGTTTCAAGCCGTGTGCCTCAGTCGCCCTTCGCTGAGTTCTGGGCTGTGTGCCGTGGATGCCCTGTGATGATGTCCGGCCTGTTTTCTGTGGTCGCCCTGCGCTGAGGTCCTGGCTGTGTTTCGCAGTCAACTAGTGACAAGTGCCAGGCTCTGTGCCACTGTCGTCCTGCAGATTTCTGGGATGTGTGCTGCGGTCGCCCTTCACTGAGGTTCCAGCTGTGTGCCGTGGTAGCCCTGCTCCGATGTCCGAGTTGTGTGCCACGGTCGCCCTGTGCCAAAGTCCGGGCTGTGTTCCGCGGTTGGCTGGCGATGAGTTCTGGGCTGTGTGCCACAGTCGTCCTTCACTGACGTATGGGCTGTGTGCCGCTGTAGCCCTTCACTGAATTTTGGGCTGTGTTCTGCAGTCGCTCCACGCACAAGTCTGGCCTGTGTGCCGTGGTCGCCCAGTGTGGAGGTCCGGGCTGTGTTCCATGGTTGGCAAGCGACGAGTTCCAATCTCTGTGCCACAGTCGCCCTGCACATGTTTTTGGGCTGTGTTCCGCGTTCGTCTTTCACTGAGGTTCAGGCTGTGTGCCATGGTCGCGCAGTGCCGAAGACCATGCTGTGTGCCGCGGTCACCCTGCGTGGAGGTCCAGCCTGTGTGCTGCGGTCGCCGTATGCCGATTTCCAGCCTGTGTGCCCCAGTAGCCTTGAACCGAGTTCTGGGCTGTGTGCTGCGGTAGTCTAGTGCCGATGTCCGGGCTGTGCGCTGAGGTTGCCCTTCACTGAGGATCGGGCTGTGTGCCGTGGTTGCACTGCACTGAAGTTCAGGCATTATGCCATGGTAGCCTTGTGCCGAGGTGCAGGCTGTGTGCCGCAGTTGGCCTGCGCCGATGTCGGGTCTGTGTGGCACGGTCGCCATCTCCCGAGGTCTGTACTGTGTGCCACGGTCGCCCTGCACCAAGGTCCATGCTGTGTGCCTCGTTCGCTCTTCACTGTGGTTCGGGATATGTGCCACGGTCCCCCTGCGTGGAATTCCAGGCTGTGTTCTGCCCTTAGCTTCCGATGAGTTCTGGGTTCTGTGCCGCATGCCCTCTGTGCAGATGTCCGGGATGTGTGCCACGGTAGCCCTGTTCCCAGGTCCAGGCTGCGTGCCAAGGTAGCCTTCTGCAGAAGTCTGGGCTGTGTGCCGCTGTTGCCCTGTTCCGAGGTCCGGACTGTGTTCAACCCTTGGCTTGTGACCTTTTCCAGGCTCTGTGCTGCAGTTCCTCTTTGCCAAGGTCTGGGTTGTGTGCCGTGGTAGCTTTCTACAGAGGTCTGGGCTGTGTGTGGCAGTCATCCTGTGCTGAGGTCTGGGCTCTGTTCTGCCATTGGCTGGAGACGAGTTCTTTCCTGTTTGCCATGGTCGCCCTGCACTGAAATCCGGGCCGTGACAAAGAGGAACCACGACAAGTTCTGAGCTCTGTACCCTGGTCACCCTGCACAGATTTCCGGGCTGTGTGATGCCGACTCCCTTGAGTGAGGTTCGGGCTGTGTGCCGTGGTCGCTCTGTGCCGAGGTCTGGTCTGTGTGCCACGGTAGCCTTGAACCGAGTTCTGGGCTGTGTGCCGTCGTAGCCTTGCGGCAAGGTCCGGGCTGTGTCCCGCAGGTGCCCTGCATTGAGGTCCGTTCTGTGTGCCATGGTCGCCATGTCCCTAAGTCCGGCCTGTGTGCCACAGTCTCCCTGCGTCAAGGTCAGGCTTGTGTGCTGCGGTCTCCCTGTGCTCAGGTCTGACCTGTGGACCGTGGTCTCCCTGCACTCAGGTCCAGCCTGTGTGCAACGGTATCCCTTCTCCGAGTTCCGGACTGTGTTCCATGGTCGGGTATCAACGAGTTCCAGGCTATGTGACGTGGTCGCCCTTCACTGAGTTTCGGGCTGTGTGCCTCGGTTGCCCTTTGCCGAGGTCTGGACTGATAGCCGTAGTCACCCTGCGCCCAAGTCCAGGCTGTGTTCCGCTGTGGGCCAGCGATGAGTTCCGGGCTCTGTGCCATGGTCGCACTGCACAGATATCTGGGCTCTGTGCCATGGTTCCTCTTTGCCAAGGTCCAGGCTGTGTGATGCGGTCCCCCTTCACTCAGGTGCAGGCTGTGTGTCATGGTCGCCCTGAGCCGATGTCCGGCCTGTGTTCTGCAGAGCCCCTGTGCCGAGGTCTGGCCTGTGTGCCAGTCTCCCTGCGTCAATGTCCGACCTGTGTGCTTCGGTGTCCCTGCACTGAGGTTCGGCCTGTGTGCCATGGTCACCCTTCTCCGAGTTCCAGAATGTGTTCTGCAGTCAGCTAGCAACGAGTTCCAGACTGTGTGACTTGGTCACCCTTCACTGTGCTTCGGGCTGTGTGCCGTGGTCGCCCTGCACCAAGTTCCGGGCTGTGTGCTGCAGTCGCCTTTGGTCGAGGTCCGTNGCTGACTCATTAGAAAAGACTCTGATGCTGGGAAAGATTGAAGGCAGGAGGAGAAGGGGATGACAGAGGACAAGATGTTTGCATGGCATCACCAACTCAATGGACGTGAGTTTGAGCAAACTCAGAGAGATAGTGAAGGACAGGGAAGCCTGGGGTGCTGCAGTCCATGTAGTCACAAAGAGTTGGACACGACGAACCAACTGAACAACCTAGCTCATTTATAATACTGTGTCAATTTCTGTTGTACAAAAGTAATTCAGTTACATATATATTTATTCTTTTTCATATTCTTTTCTATTATGGTTTATTACAAGATATTGAAGAGTTTCCTGTGCTACACAGTAGGACTCTGTTGTTTATTGTTTCTTCATTCTTATGCCATGGTGAATTCCCAAAATGGACTTGATGCATTGAGTTCTCCAGGATTATATTTTCTGTCCAGTGCCCACAGTAGTCATTCTTATTCTAAGTCTCCTAGCCTGTTTTTCTAGAAGCAGGTTTAGGGACAACACAGTCATCTCAGACTCCTTGCTTTATATGGGCAACCAAGTTCTAGCTCCTTCTGCATATAGTACCTATAGACCTAAAGCTTGCTGTAGCTCCCAGGTCAAACCCCAGCCATAGAAGTCCATCTAGGCAGGATATGGGACTTTCCTCGTAGCTCAGCAGTAAAGAATCTGCCTACCAATGCAGGAGATGTGGGTTTGATCCTTGGGTCAGGAAGATCCCCTGGAGTAGGAAATGGCAACCCACTCCAGTATTCTTGCCTGGGAAATCCCATGGACAGAGAAGCCTGGTAGGCTGTAGTCCAAGGAGTTGCAAAAGAGTTGGACACGACTTAGAGACTAAACAATAATAAAACAAAGTCAGGGTACACCCATGAACCATCTCAGTTTAGCCTTGCTTATCTCTCTCATTTGAAGGTGTTTTCATTTTGTTCCCTGGAGATGCCCGTTTTTTAAAAAAAGAAAAGCTATTTAAAATTTACTTTGCTTCCAAGTTTTCCCAAATATTCTATGGTTGAGTGCTGGAAGAGGCACATTTCGTGTTAGTTCAGTTTGTCAAACTTTAAAAACATCTCTAAAATGACATTTGGAAAGGTATTTTGGTCCCCCAGAGCAGGAAAGACGGCAATCATTGGTTCATTTACTGATCCAATCAGCATACTATGTAGGTGCCAGATGTGTTAAGTTTTTATCCCCAGAAATACAAACATTTATCTCCTGGATTAAGACATCCACTAGGCACACATTCAAACATGTTAAAACCAACCTGTGTCACATTTCCCTCAGATTTACAATAGGAAGGAAAAATAAACAAAACAAAAATTTTTCAGTGGTTAAGTTACGATCCTGATTTTTCTGATGAACCAGCTTTAGAGAGATCCCATTAATTCACTTGAAATTGTGCACATTTCCCACAACTTGATGAAATAGCTTTTCTCTTTACTGTGATTATCTATAGCTATAATGAACAAAGCCTCTCAATCGGACTCTTTGGTGGCAATAGTAGTGAAAGCAACATATTGTATTAGGTGTGTTTTTTAAAATGTGATTGCATGAAGAAAAAAGCAACATTTAGTTGCTATTTTAATACTACATCCTTTATTTTCCACATTTAAAAAGTATTCAAAGATTCCACATTTAATCGCAGTTTAAAGTATCTCAGGAGAATTATTTGCTTTTAAGCCTAATGCTTTTTTCCAATTTTGTAAAACAAATAAAACACTTCATCGACTGCCTTGAAGGAAAATACATTAGCAAGGTTAAACACAGATAGAACTATCTTCTTAGGACATATAAATTTACAGTTGGATCTCAAATTATAATGGACAGCAACAAATTAAAATTTTAAATCAAAGAATGAAACTATTCTTGTCACCTCAGTCACTCATAATTTCCAGATATCAGCATATCGTGAACATATCTATGAGACTTCAGTTGGTTTATCCACTTGTTTAATAATACCAACAGTCATGGAGGGTCCATACTACCATAAACTCTGCTGACCACAAAAGGTAAGACTAGCTAATAACATAAAATCTATTGTGCATTGTAACATGTCTCTCTTTGTTAAAATGGTGGCTTATTAAATTAGTAAAGTTAAATCAATATGCTTTCTGCTGAGCTCCCTGCCACTTACAGTTATTCTCTGATCCTTAAATTCATAAGGAAAATTGGTATCACTCCATACCTGATTGGGTCAGTGTAGTAAGTGTCCAAACGTTTGTATGAAAAAATTCTGATCTAGCCAAGTTAAAAAGGATGAATTTATTTGCTATCGTATTTGATATGTTCTAGACTCGTCACAGAAGTATCAAACTCAAGAAGAGAAAAGTCAAAGAAGAAGAGAAAGCAAAAGCAGTTGAGGCTTTCACAAAATTTGAAATCTAATATTCCATCTCAAAATTCAGGGCTATTAAGCTATTAATGCTACACATTTAATCCAGCTCTGATATCAGCTTCTTATAATATTTCCCATGTCTAGTGTTCATTTGAGAAACTTTTTTTTGGTTTTGTTTTAAATAACAACAGATGGGAGTAATCATGGCTGAAACCCTAACCCCTCCTTCCCTGTTGTTGGCCTGATACTTTCCAAGGGCACATCTGGGCCTGGGATGGGTCTTTTTTTTTTTCCAGTGTTCTCAAGAGCATGTGACTAATACATTTCACATGTCTGATTAAAGGCCTTTTGTGTGGACTACGTGTAGCAAGAACCTCTTATGTGTCCAAGGTCACATGTCTAAATCTGTGAACCTCTAACGTTTCATTCTGAGATAGAGTTCATTAAATCAGAATGAGTGGGTGGTTAGAAAGAAGGGAAAAGAAGATAAGGAAATGGAAAGTTATAAATTAAGACTGGGCTCCAGAACATTACTATTGGCAGATCTGGTGATATCAATATCTACCAAGGATTGTCATGATTTAGAATAGGAGGAGCCCCAGAGAACATCTAGTCCTTAGCAGCCTTGCCTGAATTTCTCATCTGGCCTCTTATCAACTTCTATTGATTAAAAAGTCTGAGAACTCTGGTCAGTACTATCGTCACCCAGGGCAGTAACTATTGCAGGCACATTAACAAAGGGCTGAGAAACCCCACAGAGAAAGCAACTTCCTACCTGGGAATCAATATTTTGTTGCATCTTGACTAGTAAGTAGGAATTTGAAAGCAAAGGACAGAGAACAGTAAGCAAAAGAGTCCAAGGGAGCCCGAGAGGATCAAGTGTGTTCCTGGAATGGAGTTGCATAGAGAGGAGTAGGAGACGAGGTTGAGAATATAGGTTAGGTAAAAGTTCAGTTCAGTTCAGTTGCTCAGTCGTGTCCGACTCTTTGCGACTCCATGAATCGCAGCACACCAGGCCTCCCTGTCCATCACCAGCTCCCAGAGTTCATTCAGACTCACGTCCATCGAGTCAGTGATGCCGTCCAACCATCTCATCCTCTGTCGTCCCTTTCTCCTCCTGCCCCCAATCCCTCCCAGCATCAGAGTCTTTTCCAATGAGTCAACTCTTTGGTAAAAATTAAGGAGTTTCAATCCATAATTTAGTCATCTGAATCTAACAGATGTTCAAATAGCCGAGATGGTATATCATTTTTTTTTCATTGGCATTGCTTAAACACTCAAGTATTTTAAAAACACATGTACACCCATGGTGGATTCATGTCAATGTATGGCAAAACCACTACAATATTGCAAAGTAATTAGTCTCCAATTAAAATAAATAAATTTATTTTAAAAATAAATAAATAAAATGGTCTAGAGTGGGAAAGAGATTAGGACAAGGGATATGAGTAGGCAACAGGTCTGTACTCTTTCCAAGAAGGAAAGATAATAATTTATAAAAAATAGAAGTAAGAGAGATCCAGAGAGATGATACGGGGTGGGAGGTGGGAGGGTGGTTCAGGATTGGGAGCTCATATACACCCGTGGCAGATTCATGTCAATGTATGGCAAAACCAATACAGTATTGTAAAGTAAAATAAAATAAAAATAAAATTTTAAAAACTGCATTTCATTTTTAAACTTAAATAAACTGATAGATTTAGGCAGGGATTATAAGCAAAATAAAGAAAAGGAGAGAGTGGAGGGAACATAGGTTTCTGACTTGGGAACCTGAGTAAAATCATTAACCAAGATTGTGAACAAAGGAAGTGTTAATTCTGAAAGCAAGTGAATGAAAACTTTGTTTCAAGACTCTGAAATCAGGGCATAAAGGTCTAGAAATAGCCTTTTGACCCCATGAAGGAAATTTGGAAGCATTCTGTACAGTGTGAACTACTCAATCTTATAATTAATAATATTAATCTAATAATTAATAACTCCTCAATCTTATAAATAATAATAATAAATCTTATAATCAATATAATTCATAATCTTATAATTCATAAGTCCTTCTCTGGCTCAGTAATTACAGGTGGGACCACAAAAACTAAGGCAACATGAGTTTAAATAACCATCTACTCACAATTAACCATACATGCAAGCAAAATCACAACTATAGATTTTGAGGATAGTTATTTCTAGTTTGTCTAGTGTTTGTCTAGTTCACCAGTGGCACCTAAATGGAAAACATTATCATTAAATAAATATTTGAGTTCTGTTTTCTTTTTCTTTTTTTTCTCTTTCAGAGGTCTCTTAAACTGTCCTCCTCTTTTTGCTTTTAACTGGAGGACAGCTGCTTTACAATACTGTCCTGGTCTTTGTCGTACATCAACAAGAATCAGCCACAGGTATACGTATGTCCCATCTCTCCTGAGCCCCTCTCTCATCTCCCACCCCTCTAGGTTGTCATAGAGCACTGGGTTGAGCTCCCTCTTTGAGTTCTGCTTTTAGTGACCTTTATTGAATGCCTACAAAGTTAAAAAAAAGTATACCTCATTGTCATAAAATGCAAAGCAAAATAAGAAACAGTTCAAGAACTCTGCTTAATATTTTATAATGGAAAAATAATTTTAAAAAGAGTGGAGATAGATATATATATATATACACACACACACATATATATAAAGCTGATTCACTTTCCTGTACATCAGAAAGTAACACAACAACGTAAATCAACATACTCCAACAAAAATTTTTTTAAATAATAAAAAAATTTTTTTAAGAAATTCATAGCCTGGAAGATGAATAATAGCAAGTACAAGTTTCCACTATACAGAATAAAATACTATAGAAGCTATGAGGAGTAAGGGAAGAGTTCCTGGTAAAGAAGATAGAGCCACTATAGAAAACAATATAGAGGCTCCTCAAAAACCTAAAACTAGAACTATCATACAATCCAGAAATTCCATTCCTGTATATATATCCAAAAACATGAAAACATTAATTTGAAAAGATACATGTACTCAAGTTCATAGTAGCATTATTAACAATAGCCAAAATATGGAAACAATCTAAGTGTCCATGAACACATGCATAAAGATGTGCTATATATGTACATTGAAATATTACTCATTCATTAAAAAGAATGAATGTTTGCCATTTGCAACAATATGGATGGGACTGGAGGGTATTATGCTTAATGAAACAGTCAGACAGAGAAAGACAAATACTCTATATTGTCAATTATATGTGGAATCTATGATATGAAACAACCAAATGAATTTAATAGAACAGACTCACAGATATAGAGAACAAACTGTGGTTACCTGTGGGGAAAGGAAAGGGGAAAGAACGAAATAGGGATGGAGGATTAAAAAGTAAAACTACAATATATAAAATAAATAAGCTACAAGGATATATTGTACAGCACAAGGAATATAGTTTATTGTATGAAAGTTAAAGTGTTAGTTGCTCAGTCATATCTGACTCTTTGCAACCCCATAGACTATAACCAGCCAGGCTCTTCTGTCCATGGAATTCTCCAGGTGAGAATACTGGAGTAGATTGCATTCCCTTCTCCAGTGCATTTTTCCCAACCCAGCAATCAAACCTGGTTCTTCTGCATCACAGGCAGATTCTTTACCATCTGAACCACCTGGGAAGGCTTTATATTTTATAATAATTTCAAATACAGTATAATCTAATAAAAATTACTAATAATATATTGTATACCTGAATCTTGGGCTTTCCAGTTGTCTCAGACAGTAAAGAATCTGCCTGCAGTGCGGGAGATCTGGGTTTGATCCCTGAGTCAGGCAGATCCCCTGGAAAAGGAAAAAGGTAACCCACTCCAGTATTCTTGCCTGGAGAATTACATAGACAGAGGAGCCTGTGGGCTACAGGCTATGGGACTGCAATCGGACACAACTGAGCAACTAACACATACATACAACACACCTGAAATTATATAATAAAAACTTACACGTATATGTTACATAAATCTAAAAAGAGAACAGAAATCCTTCTCAAGTATTCTCAGGTGATAACATCAAATAATTCATCTGTTTTTTAGCTGGCACAGCCCACTAAAAAAGAAAATGAAAAGGAAGAAGGAGAGGACAACAAAGGAGAAGATGCTTATGCTGAATCATGAAGGAGGAAGCATTTAAGAATTAGTGTTGACAATAACAAATGAAAAAGTACAATGGAAGCTCATCAGGCTGGTAAATGGTTTGAAAAAATGCATGGAAGGGGAAAAGTGTTACCATGTTCAGAGAATACCACAGTTGCTCTGTGTGGTTAGTATCTGAGGCAGGAGTTCTGACTGTTAAATTGAAGTCAGCTTGTGCAGGCCTTCATAGTAAAATGAGGTCTAGAAATGGCAGTAAAAACGAAATGTTGGGGAAAATAGCACAGATAATTGTAACAGGGCTTTGTTGGGACTCTGATGTAGAAGACCTGCCCCCCAAATGACTGAGCTGGATCACTGATGTTGCAAAGATTAGCCTAAGGAACATCCCATGAGACTTCTTTTTTCATTGCCACACCCCAGTTCCCCTTGACTCCTGCCCCCATTTCACCAAATTAGAAATGTTACAAAACCGTGCTTAATATACAAAATACATAAATTTCACAAAGGAGTCTGGTACCCAAAAAGAAGTTACTAATGATTATCATTAGAATAATAATAAACGTAATAATAATAGCTAGAATTTGAAGCACTTTCTTTGTCCCAAAAGTGTACAGATTTTTTTTGTCCTTACAATAATCCTTTAAGGAGGGTACATTATCATACCAGTTTTACAATGACAACAATTTAAATGACCTTTTCACTGTTAAGAAGCTTGAGGGTTGGAGTAACCAAGATAAAAGTTCTGCTCTTTTCCTTATCCCACACTTGGCATCCACTCGTCTACGAGATTAACTTTTAAGGCAGTATCTTTCTAAAACTCTCATTTTATATAACTCTCTGTACCCAAGGTAACTGAGGCTAATAAGTGGGGGTATACTGCATCTTTGGTGGGAAGTGTTTAAAAGTCAGGGGTGAAATAATGGAAGAGGCAAGGAAGCCAATGCACTTGGGATTGTTACTCCTCAAATGCTACCCTGGGTGTTCTCTAATGATTCAGGAATAAACTCCCTTCTGAGTCAGTGAATTCAGTCGAGACAAGAGCAAAGCTAGCAGAATCATTCTAAACCACTGATGCACTGACCTTTGAAATCTGCGTAGTAGATATCCAATAAAAACAACCCCCTTCGGTTTAAGATATAAGAGGTTTACTCCACACCCAAGTGAACAACACAGGGGACTTACAAGAATTGTTTTTCATTTTTTCTATTAAAATACAGAACATGGGCAGATTTCTTCTGTCTCAAGACTGAGTCATGCAGTATTAATACCATAAAGAAAGTCCTTTAGGGATACAGGGTATACACATAAAATGATTTATAGTAAGAAACTGATTTACAGTAAAAAAAAATTTTTTTTTAACTGAAGATATTTTTAGAAACTGTCCACTTTGTGTTTTTTAATAAACAGACTTTTTGAAACGTAAGTCAAGGGATGAGAATAAAATAAAATCAACTAAAATAAAAGCCAAGGTTAAAATTTTAAAGGAATTGACCATTTTAAGAAGGGGAAAATCTTGCATTCTCATTACCAATTCTCTTGCCAAAAACAATGAAAGATGAATAAAAGATGTTTTAAATGTTTGAAAGCATCAGTGAAGGCATCAGAAAGCAACCAAGAAAATCAGCAGTTGAGCAAAGTTTCCAAAGAAAAGAAGGGCAGACTGCACTGAACACACATTGATGACTGGTTTTTCCCTCGGAGGTGTTGGTGATTTGGACCATCATTCCTAAGCACAAAGTGGTAGACTGGGGCTTGGAGCAGTTCCACCAGGTCAGGGAGGATAGACCAAAGAGGCCAAAGCATGACAGGGAGGAAGGAAAAACAAAAAGGACTGCCCAAAATGAGGCAGTAATTTGCCCCTGAGCCATTTGCCAATTCCTAAGCCTTTCCCAAGCAGAGACTGAAAAACCAAGCAAAAAATACAGCAAAGCCACGAGAGCCTGAAGCCAAGATTTCAGCAGTTCATCAATGCTATAGAGACAGAAGTTGGAATTCATGACCCACCAAGATCGGCAGGGGTAGCACATATCCTTGCTTTCCAGTTGAGATACAAAAGTGAAGAAAATTATATTTTAAAATTTCCCATTAGCTTAAAATATCCATTATAAACTCAAACATGCAAAAGATTAGTTGGGCAAAATAAAATTCAGTTACCTATATGACAAAACTCTGGGCCATACCTTATAAAACTGCTTTTAGTAAAAATAATAATCATGAAGAAAGAGAATAGATGAATAAAACATTCAATTATAAATTACAACTAGATTAAAAATATTAATTTATTTAAAGAACAAAGATAGATAAAAAGAGAAAGCAATGAAATTACCAAAAGAATATAACAGACAAGTATATCTAACACATGGAGGAGACTGTATAGAGAGTCCCTTGGACTGCTAGGAGATCAAACCAGTCAATCCTAAAGGAAATCAATCCTGAATATTCATTGGAAGGACTGATGCTGAAACTTAAGCTCCAATACTTTGACCACCTGATTCGAAGAGCCAAATCTTTAGAAAAGACCCTGATGTTGGGAAAGATTGAAGGCAGGAAGAGAAGGGGACGATGGAGGACAAGATGTTTGGATGGCATCACTGACTCAATGGACATGTTTGAGCAAGCTCCTGGATATGATGAAGGACAGGGAAGCCTGGCAGGGTGCAGTCCAGGGGTCACAGAGTCAGACATGACTGGGCAACAACAACATGAGACTAAAGAATCTGTTCTCTTCACAATTCAGTATGATGTCAGTTGTGGCCTTGTCATATATGGCCTTTACTACATTGAGGTATTCTTTTCTTTACCTAATTTGATTAGAGTTTTTAGTCATAAAAGGATGCTGAATTTTATAAAATGCTTTTTCTGCATCTATTAAGATTTATCATATGATTTTTATCCTTAATTCTGTTAATGAGGTGTATCATGTTTATTGATTTATGTATGTCAAATTATCCTTACATCCCAAGGATGACTCTCACTTAATCATAGTTCATTGTTCTTTTTCTAGCTCCTTGAGGTGGTAAGTTGCTTATTTGAGATCTTTCTTTTCCCTTAATGTAGGTATTTATTGCTATAAGCTTCTCTTTTAGACTACTTTTGCTGCATGTGCATCATTCCATAAGTTTTGGTATGGAGTGTTCAGCATCATACTGGAAGTCCCAGCCTGGCCAATTAGGCAAGGAAAAGAAATTAAAAGCATCCAAATTAGAAAAAAAAGAAGTGAAATTCTCTTTCTCTGCAAATGACAATCTAATATATAGAAAAATCTAAAGATTCCATCAAATAAAAACCTGTAAGAACTAATAGACTAATTCAATAAAGTTGCAGGGTACATGGTCAATATGAAAATTAATTGAAGCAGGAAATGGCAACCCACTCCAGTATTCTTGCCTGGAGAATTTCATGGACAAAGGAGCCTGGCAGGCTACAGTCCATGGGGTCACAGGAAGTCAGACACTAGAGCACACACACACACACCTCTAAATACTAACAAAGAAATGTCTGAAAATGAATTTAATTAGAAAAAAACATTTATAATAGTATCAAAAAAGAATAAAATACTTAGGAATAAATTTAACCAAGGAGGTGAAATATCAATACAGTGTAAACCATAAAAAATCAATGAAATAAATTAAAGAAGACACAAATAAATGGAAGAATATCCCAAGTTTATGTATTAGAAGGATTAATATTGTTCCAAATGTCCATACTATGCAAATCAATCTACAGATTCAATGCAATCTCTATCAATATTTCAATGGGACTTTTCACAGGAATAGGAAAAATCTAAAATTGCTATCGAACAACTCAAGACCCAAACTAACCAAAGCAATTTTGAGGACAAAATAAATAAATAAATAAATAGAGAGAGTATGTGTCTGATTTCAAACTATATTACAAAGCTACAGTAATCAAAGTGTTATGGTACTGACATTAAAAGTGAAAGTGAAGTCACTCAGTCGTGTCCAACTCTTTGCAACCAAACTCCTCCGTCCATGGGATTCTCCAGGCAAGAATACTGGAGTGGGTTGCCATTTCCTTCTCCAGGGGATCTTCCTGACCCAGGGATCGAACCCAGGCCTCCCGCATTGCAGGCAGACACTTTAACCTCTGAGCCACCACAGAAGCCCCACTGACATTAAAAACAAACACATAAAACAGTGTAACAGAATACAGAGACCAGAATAAATTCACACATATGCAGTCAACTACTCTTCAACACTCAGAAAACTAAGAACATGGCATCTGGTCCCATCACTTCATGGCACATAGATGGGGAAACAGTGGAAAGTGCCAGACTTTATTTGGGGTGGCTCCAAAATCACTGCAGATGGTGATTGCAGCCATGAAATTAAAAGATGCTTACTCCTTGGAAGGAAAGTTATGGCCAACCTAGATAGCATATTGAAAAGCAGAGACATTAATTTGCCAACAAAGGTCCATCTAGTCAAGGCTATGATTTTTCCTGTGGTCATGTATGGATGTGAGAGTTGGACTGTGAAGAAAGCTGAATGCCAAAGAATTGATGCTTTTGAACTGTGGTGTTGGAGAAGACTCTTGAGAATCCCTTGGACTGCAAGGGGAGATCCAACCAGTCCGTTGTAAAGGAGATCAGCCCTGGGTGTCCTTTGGAAGAAATGATGCTAAAACTGAAACTCCAGTACTTTGGCCACCTCATGCGAAGAGTTGACTCATGGAAAAGACTCTGATGCTGGGAGGGATTGGGGGCAGGAGGACAAGGGGATGACAGAGGATGAGATGGCTGGATGGCATCACCAAGTCTATGGACTTGAGTTTGGGTAAACTCCGGGAGTTGGTGATGGACAGGGAGGTCTGGCGTGCTGCAATTCATGGGGTCACAAAGAGTCGGACATGACTGAGCGACTGAACTGAATTCTTCAACAAGGGTCCCAAGAATGCACAATGGGGAAAGGCTAGTGTCTTCAATAAACAGTACTGGGAAAACTATATATGACACAAACAAAACAATGAAACTGAACCCATATCTTACACCATTTACAAAAATTAACTCCAAAAAAACCGAGTAAAGACTTAATTTTAAGACTTAAATCATAAAACACTGGAAGAAAACGTTGGGGGGAAATCTCCATGATGTTGATCTTGGCTGTGATTTTTTTATATGACACTAAAAGCACAAGGCAACAAAACCAAATAAACAAGACAACATCAAACTAAAAAGCTTATGGTAACCAAAGAAATCCATCAGCAAAATGAAAAGGCAACCTATTAAATAGAAAAAATATATATTTGCAAATCAGACATCTGATAAGGAGCTAATAGCTAAAATATATACAGAATTCATACAACTCAATAGCAAAAAATAATAATAATTTGATTTTAAAATGGGTAGAATAACTGAATAGGCATTTCTCCAAAGAAGACATCCTGGTAGCCATCAAGTACATGAAAAGGTATCCAACATCACTCACCATTGGAGAAGTGCACATCAAAACCACAATGAAATACCACCCCACACCTGTTAGAATTGCTATTATCAAAAAGACAAGAGATAACAAGTGCCAGTTAGGTAGGAGAAAAGAACTATTATATACTGTTGTTGAGGATGTAAATTGGTGTAGCCATTACAAAAACTAGTAGAGCTCCCTCAAAAAATAAAAAGAGAACATCCATGTGACCCATCAGTCCTACTCCTGGGTGTGTGCCAAATAAAATAAAACCAGTGTATCAAAGAGATATCTGCCCTCCCAAGTTCTTTGTAGCATTATCACAAAAATCAACCTATGGCAACAATGAAGGGTCCATATAGACAGATATGGGTAAAGAAAATGTAGTATGTGTATAAAATGGAATATTTCCCAGCCATAAAAAGGAAGAAAAAATGTTTGATGTTTGTGACAGCATGGATGAAGCTGGAAAGACACTGTGCCAAGTGAAATAAGTCAGACATAGAAAGACACACACTACAGGATCTCATTTTATGAGGCTTCTCAAATAGTTTAATTCATAGAACCAGAAAGTAGAATGGTGGTTACCAAGATTAAGGGAATGGGGGCAAGGGAGAGATGTTAATCAAAGGGTACAAACATTCATTTACAAGATAAATAAGTGCTTGGGATCTATTTCACAGCATGGTGACTATAGTTAACAATACCTTACTACGTACCTGAAAGTTGTTAAGAGAACAGATCAAATGTTTTGACCAGAAAAAGAAATGGCGGAGTTGTCAGCTAACACTACAGTGGTAATTTTTCCAAATATAAATGTACCAAATCAAAATATCATATACCTTACATTTGTACAATCCTATGTATCAATTATATTTCAATAAAGCTGGAAAAATAAAATATTTTACAATGTATACTTTTTTTTTTAATGTACGTGTATGGAAAAGACTAGTTAGACATATCTCAAAGTAATAAATGTGGGGTTTTTTCCTGGGTGGCAGGATTATAGGATGTACTATTTTTTTCTTTATGCTTTGACATTTTTCACAATAAGCATATGATCAGAAAAAAATTTAAAGTAAACAAGTATTGACCTTTCTTAAATTGTATAAACACATCAAAACTAGTTATTGCCAAAAACTTGTGAAAGGAAATGAAAGAAGATATGATTTGAGTCATATAGAATTTGTTTATTCTTAAGTCAGCATGTTCAATAACATTTTTTCTTTTTTAGTTTTCCTCACTTTACTATTGCCTAAAGGAGAGTGTTCTCAACTTCTAGGAACTGCAAGAATGAACTGGCAATATCCTACAAGTGTGTACCTATCTACCTGTGAGACAGAATTTGTCATCTAATTAGCAATAAGCTATTGCAAGAAGCTCAGAGAAATGAAATAAAATTTTCACTTTCAGAAATTACTCCAAGTCCTTTCCTGTGTCTCCCTCATTGAAGCTACCATTTTTAAGAATGTACGCCCTTACCATCTGGGCACTTCATCACAGCTTATAGCTTTATCACCTGTACTAAAGATACGAGCAAGGTAAAAGAGACTGCTGCTCAACAAACAAAAACTTTCAAGGCAGATATTCTTCAAAAATCATGGTTACTCTACTAATGAGATGCCTCTTTCTTCCACCTGTCACTGATATATACAGGATTTATGATATATGTAAATTATTTCTCATTCAGTATTTGTCCCAGTTTTAGTGCTAAGAGTTACTAAAGGTTGTTTCTTTAATAGCAAAGAGTATCTTAAAATTCCATTTTATTTTAATCTCTCTGTCACTCCTTTCACTGGGAAAAGTGAGATATGGCCTACTATACAAGGTGACTGTTCAGTTCAGTTCTGCCACTCAGTCTTGTTCGACTCTTTGAGACCCCATGGACTGCAGCATGCCAGGCTTCCCTGTCTATCACCAACTCCCAGAGCTTGCTCAAACTCATGTCCATTGAGTCAGTGATGCTATCCAACCATCTCACCCTCTGTCGTCTCCTTCTCCTCCTGCCTTCAATCTTTCCCAGCATCAAGGTCTTTTCCAATGAGTCAGTTTTTCCGATCAGGTGGCCAAAGTATCACAGTTTCAGCTTCAGCATCAGTCCTTCCAATGAATACTCAGGACTGATTTCCTTTAGGTTGGACTGGTTGGATCTCCTTGCAGTCCAAGGGATTCCCAAGAGTCTTCTCCAAAACCACAGTTCAAAAGCATCAGTTCTTTGGTGCTCAGGTCATTATAATGGTTTGAATACGTTTTTGCTTCTAGTAATTAGGGCTACCTCTCCCATGGAAGATTAAGAGACAAGAATAGAAATTCTGAATCCTTTAATCTGTGAATTTAATTTGTGGTTTTAAACATCGTCCCACCTTCTTCCAAGTTCCAGACCCAAAATTCTATCAACCACTTTAACAATCTCTTCTTTACAAACTTTTCAAAAGATTAGAAAATGAAGGAATGACTCTCTTCTTAATATGAGGTCAGCATAACCTTGATATAGGCCAATTTTGCTCAAAACCATTGCTGTAAAAATCTCTAAAAAAAATTAGCTAACTGATTTAAAAAAGAATACTATATTATAGCTAAACTGGCTTTACTCAAAATTGATTTAATATTTTTAGCTATCAATATTAATTATCTAAAATAGTCAAATAAAGGAGAAAACTTACTTGATCATTTCAGTAGATGCAAAAGTACATTTGACAGACTTCTATATACAATTTCTAGAAAATAAGAAATAAAATCTCTTAGAAAAGGGGGGGGAAATGTAGCAGATGTCATACCAAAAATGATACAATATGAAATCTTCTCCCAAAGATCAGGAACACTTGAAGAATGTTCACTGTCTATTACTATTCAAATTTGTAGTGGAGATTCTAGCCAGTTCAATAAAGCAAGAAAAAGAAAACAGAGGTTTGAAGTTCAGATGAGGAAGAAATAAAACCATCATTATTTATTTAAGGTCTGCTTGTAGAATATACAAAATAATCTACAATAAATTATTAGAATAAAAAATGAGTTTTACAAGGTTGCTGAATACAAGATCAATGTGAGAAAAATCTATTGCATTTTGTACCAACAGCAAACAGAAAGTGAAATATTTAGAGGTGTCACTTATAACAGTGTCAAAATATCCAATCCCCAGGAGTAAGTCCAACAAAATATGTGAAAAAAATCACTACCGTGTTTGACTGAAAATAAAGACCATATAAGAGGTATGGCATTTCTTAGATGAAAAACTCAATCATGCAAAGTTGTCAGTCCTCTCCAAACTGGCCTTAAAATTGATAAAATGCTAATCAAAACCCAACAGAATTATGAGTGTGTGTGTGTGTGTGTGTGTGTGTGTAGCTTAACAAGCTGATTCTAAAATTCACATGGAAATACAAAAGACTAACAATAACAAAGATGCTCTAAAAAAGAAAACTAGAACTTACTCTGCTGCTGCTGCTGGTAAGTCGCTTCAGTCGTGTCCAACTCTGTGCGACCCCATAGACGGCAGCCCACCAGGCTCCCCCGTCAATAAATATTAATATATCTACATAATTAAGATCATAAGGAATCAACAAAAAGATACACAAATAGAAAAGAATAAAGAGTTCAAAAACACATCCAAGTGTGTATATACATCTAATTTAATGTAAAAGTGATACTACAAAGTAATGGAAAAAGTAATCTTTTCAACAAAATCATCCTGGGCAAATAGATATGGGAAAAATTACTGAGCCTGACCCTTACTTCATACCATACAAACAGACAAAGTCTGGACAGTTATGTACTATATGTACAGCTGGACAGTACATATAAATGTAAAAGACAAAGCAATAAGCCTTTTAGAGTTTCTTTCTCTGAAACAGTAGTTCCTAGTCATAAGTAGCTATCTAAATTAATTAAAATTAAATAAAATTTAAAATTTAGTTCCCCAGTCTTACTAGCCACATTTCAAAGGCTCAATTGCACTTGAAAACAGTATTTGACAGCCCAGATACAGAACACTTCCATCATTTTAGAAACTTTTATTGGGCAATCTTGCTCTAGAATATAATAAAGAATATCTTTATGATCTCAGCATTGGAAAATGAATAAAATAGAACACACACAACAACAAAAACACTTAACCATTAAGGAAAAAATTGATCAACTAGGCAACATTAAAACTAAAAAGTTCCATTCACTGAGATACTACTAAGAGAATGAAAAAGTAACCTGCAGATGAGAACAGATATTTGTAATACAAATAATTAATAAAGGGCTTATACCCAAAATATGCAGTTAACTTATACAAACTAGGAAAGAGACAACTCAATAGTAAAACAGGAAAGAAGAAATGCGTGTCCACAAAGAGGTGATCAAATAGGCTTCTTTGCAGTAACCGAGAAAATGAAGATTAAAACCATAATGAGCTATCACTATACATCCAACAGGATGGTTAAAATTAAAGAGAATGAAAATACCAACTATTGGTATTTTTTTAAAAAGGTGGTGGGGGGAATAATGGGGAAAGAATGCTCATACATTGCTGGTGAAAACGTAAATTGAAATAATTACTTTGGAAACAATTTGGCATATATAAAGCCACATATTTATATACCCATTCACATCCTATAATAAGCAATTCCACTCCTAGTGGAACCCAACAGAAATAGGAACACATGTACAACAAAAATAGGTTTGAGATATTCACTGTAGCAGCATTATTTATAGTAACCAAAATTAGAAACAACCCAAATGATCAGCAGTTAATAGTAGAATGGATAAACTGTGCTATATTCATTACAGTAGAATGATACACAGCACTGAAAATGGTTCAAATAAAAGCATATGGAGTCATTTCAAAACAATACAGAGGGAAAAACAGGCATACACAAAAGAATATATACAGCATGGGGTTGGTTTTTTTTTTCTCTTTTGGTAATTTTTTTTTTTAAGGAAGCAAAACCAGAGGGTTAGAAGTCAAGCTAGTGGTTTCTTTTGTGGGAGAGGAGGCAGTGTTTGAGAGGAAAAGGAAAGAGGCTCTGAGATGTCAGCCACCTTCTATTTCTTGACCCTGGTGTTTATGTATTTTCTCTGTGTTATAAATACGTATGTTTTATGCACTTTTATGTATGTGTATTTGGTAGGGAATCCTGGTGTGCTGCAGTCCATGGGATTGCAAGGAGTCGGACATGACTGAGTGACTGAACTGATGTATGTGTATTAAATTGTATAAAGTTAAAATGTTTGTTTCAGTCTTTAAAATAAACTTATAAGGACTAATTTTTTATATGGAAATGTTCTTCTGAAAGAGAACAAGTTAGTGACTCAAACTTTTAAAAATAAAAGGAGCCCCAAGAAGTTCAAGGCTTGTTCTAGTTGCAGTGAACATGCCTAACCTCTCTCCTTTATATACCACTCCCATCTCCAAACCTTGGGGTATATCTAAGAGCCCTGATCCCTATGGAAAGCAGTTTAAAAAACACCAATACGTACTTCATATTTTTCACAAATATTTGAGATTTTATTATTGGGAGCACAGAAGACAATCCAATGAACAAGACAAAGTCCTTGCCCTCATAGAGTTTCTATTCTTAACTGGACACTGGAATGTGAAAAATCAATAGCGTAACAAGTTTTCTTAAAGGAGAGTTTAGTGGATAGAGAATTAAAGCTTTGAACTGAAAGAACTAAAAGAAATTTATACCCATAGAGGGAAATTTGGCATGACATTAACATGATCTGATGCTTCTTCCAGTCTTTACAAGCCAGAGCTTATATATATAGGATTTATTTATTTTACAATATCTGAGGGCCAACCACATGATCAACACTGTATAGAGCCATTGAGATTTGGGTGTGCACAATAGTGAATAACACAGGGATGTTCCCTGTACTCAGAAAATATACAGTCTAGAAAGTGAGACAGACATGAAACAAAGTATGCAATCTATAACTAAATTCAAGAGAAGAAGCAGAGTTAGACACCATACTGCTTCTTACCACCTGATGACCCTTTTTGATCTGTTATTAACTTGACTCTCTAAAGCACTTGGATAAAGTCAATAGATTTTAATATTTTTCAGCCTGTCAAACAGTTTTACAGCTTTTAAAATTCTGACAGTTTGGAGACAACTAAACACAAGAGTACATCATGAGAAACGCTGGGCTGGAAGAAACACAGCTGGAATCAAGATTGCCAGGAAAATATCAATAACCTCAGATATGAGGATGACACCACCCTTGTGTCAGAAAGTGAAGAGGAATAAAAAGCCTCTTGATGAAAGTGAAAGAGGAGAGTGAAAAAGTTGGCTTAAAGCTCAACATTCAGAAAACTAAGATCATGGCATCTGGTCTCATCACTTCATGGCAAATAGATGGGGAAACAGTTGAAACAGTATCAGACTTTATTTCTGGGGGCTCCAAAATCACTGCGGATGGTGATTGCAGCCATGAAATTAAAAGACACTTACTCCTTGGAAGGAAAGTTATGACCAACCTTCATAGCTTGTTGAAAAGCAGAGACATTACTTTGCCAACAAAGGTCCATCTAGTCAAGGCTATGGTTTTTCCAATGGTAATATATGGATGTGAGAGTTGGACTGTGAAGAAAGCTGAGCACCAAAGAATTGATGCTTTTGAACCGTGGTGTTGGAGATGACTCTTGAGAGTCCCTTGGACTGCAAGGAGATCCAACCAGTCCATCCTAAAGGAGATCAGTCCTGGNAGAGGGGGCAGAGCCAGACCAGGGCCCTGTGGTGAGGGAGGGGGAGCGGGAAGCAGGCATGGAGCAGGAAGGGGCGGAGGGGAGAGGCTGAGCAGAGGAGGGGCGTGGGGGAGGCACAAAGGAGGGAGCAGGGTCTGGCCCGGGGGAGGCCCGGGTTATCTCGTCTCCATGAAGGGATGACAAGAAGAGACAGGGAGGGAGGAAAAGAAAACACAGAGCTGGCCTTGTTCCTGGAATTCCCAGCACCTGGCCCAGAGCAGGCCGATGACAAGGATCTCGGGGAAGGATTGGAGAAGACAGGATAGGAAGGGAGGGGTGGAAGGTGAAGAGAGGAAGCAGGCCGCCTCGCTGCCTGGTTCCTCCCCGCCCCCAGCCCCTCCGAGGTTCCAGGCCCAGCTACACATGTCAGGCTGCAGGCTGCCTCTTCACCCCATGCAGGTCAAGGACCCCTCCAACAGCTGCAAGAGCCTTCCAGCTCAAGCGGCGATTCTTAGACTGGGCGTGCTCCCTTTCCAAGAAGAGGTGGCCTCATCCCCCACGCTGAATACCAGGGAGAGGCCCAGCTCAGTTTGGGGCCTCAGGAAAAACTCTTCTTTCTGCTCTCTTTCCCAGGGTGCAGAGGGGTGCAGACCCTCCAGCTGCTAAAGAGCCAAGGTGAGGGGCTGGATGCCAACCTGACCCCTTGTCAGCAGAGCCAGCAGGGTATGGACCCAGGCTTGGCCCCATAAAAAGGGAGATCAGACTTCCGGATGATGAAGAACATAAAGACTGGGTGAGAACCACGGACCATTTTATCGAGGGATCCCAGACTGCAGAAGGCATGCAATTGCATCACTGGGAAATTTCAGGAGCCAAGTCTTAACTCAGAGGCAGTAGGGTGCTTAAAAGAGCAGACTGTTCCACTAGAGAACTAGGTTCAAATCTCGACTCTGCCACTTACTAATTTTGTGACCTTTTGCAAGTGGCTTACACTCTCTGGGCCTCAGTTTCATCATCTATAAAATGGGTATAAGACAGTTTTCGCCTCCTATAGTTGCTAGGAAGATGAAATGATTTGGAGGTCCTCAGTAAAAGGTTGCTATCAGCTCTCTCAAAGGGGGAAGAGGTCAGAAACTGAGGGACCCAGGGCCTGACTACACCCCCTCCAAATAATGGAGGTAGTAACCCTGGCTGACCTCAGTGGACTGTAGGAGAACATGGATGTTACAGAGATTGGAAAAGTGAAAAATGCCAGTCAGCTATGAACAGTATTATCAGAAATGTCAGTTTCATATTAATGGTCTTACTAATAATAGTAGAAATTATCATATCTAACAAACAGGGGTAGTAATTACTATTGTTCCCATTCATTAAGCACTTGCTATATGGAGGTAGTTTGCTAAACATTACATCATGCGTGGTATCATTTATGTCTTACAACAGTCTCATCATGAAGGTGGTATTATGCCGACTCACAGATGGGGAAACTGAGGCTCAGAGATGCTATAAATGTTGCCAACAATCACACAGCTAACAAAGAGGGAGACAGGATTTGACTCAAAGTGTCTAATTCTAAAGCTTTCTGGACTCCCATACCATCATGCTTCCCCAGGGGCACTGGGGACAGCTGGCTGTCCAAAGAGACCCAAGTGTCCAGCCCCACACTGTAACAGAGGAGGATCAGTGGCAACCTTTGGATCTGAAGGCAGCAACTCACTGTCTGACCTCATGAAGTCAGAACCAACCCACTGAACAGATGGAAGCACTGAAGAAATGGGATGGGGAGGGGCCAGAGAGCCATGGAGGCAGGGAATGCAGAGGAGGCCTGTTGCTTCCTTCTATGCACTGGCCTGAAGGCCCTGCTGTTTTCTCATCTCCTTCTGGCCTTCCTTTTTGTCCCATCAATTCTTTTCAGACTTTCTTCCTCCCGTTGGACAGATGGGCAGACGGAGGCTCAGGGAGGTCCAGACCCAGGGACACAGCTGGGATCTGATGACGGAGCCCCACCATCCTTGCTGTCGGACTTCGGCCCTGCCCTGAGCACCTCCCACACGCCCGAACTCCAAGCACACCATCTCCAGGAGCACCTGCTGGGCCCTGGTCCTCCGGTCCTCTGAGCACTGGGAAGGAAGGTGGGCCGGCAGCCTTCGGGCTGGGTGGGCTAGGACCCTCAGATGGGTGCCTCAGTCTGCTAACCAGTCTCTCCAGCCCCAGGCCAGATGTAACTTTTTCCCTCCTTCTCACAAACAGGGGGAAACCATGCCATCAAGAGCCCAGAGCGCTGGCTGTTGATCCTAGCTTGGCACTAAGAGCTTCCTCTCCTCAGAAGGACTGTGGAGACTTCCTGGTGGCCCAGTGGCTGCCAGCGCAGGGGCCCTGGGTTCAATCCCTGGTCAGGAAACTAGATCCCACATGCCGCACCAAGAGTGTGCAGGTTGCAACTGAAGATCCCACAGGCTTCAACTAAAGACCCCACAGGCTTCAACTAAAGATCCCACAGGCTTCAACTAAAGATCCCACAGGCTTCAACTGAAGATCCCACAGGCTTCAACTAAAGATCCCACAGGCTTCAACTAAAGATCCCACTGGCTTCAACTAAAGATCCCATAGGCTTCAACTAAAGGTCCCACAGGCTTCAACTAAAGATCCCACAGGCTTCAACTAAGACTTGGCAGGGCCAAATTAAAAAAAAAAGCTATAGAGGACTGTCAGGGCCACCTGCTGCCCGGAACCTCGATCTCTGGGTGATGCTTAGTACCAGGCTTCCTGCCCCTGGGCTAGCGCTCTGTATTCCTCCTCAGCACCCAGCACTGCCTCTGCCACCCCTCCCTGCCTTGGGATCCTCAACAACATGCCTGATACTTCAATCATCACGAGAAGCCCAGAACCCCTGCCTCCCTGGACTCTCCGCCCATCTGTCCCAGCGTTTCCCATCTCCTCCCCTGCTTTCTCCAAAGCAGTGGTCACTTATCTAGCGCCTTCTCTTTCCCCACACCAGAAGACGAGCTCCCAAAGGGCAAGGACAGCTTTCTGCCCTGTTGGTGGCACTTCCTGGAATGGACACGTGACACGGAATTTCCCGAGTGAGGGAAGAGAGCAACGGCAGCGCTCAGGGCCCTGACGCTCCCCGCAATGACTGTCCCGACGTAATGGACATCAGCCACCTGCTTTCACCGCACCTGCATGCTCGCACCATCATGACCAAGATTCTTTTATCTACTTTTTCAGATAAGCAGAGTTCAGGCACACAAAAGTTCAACGACCTGCTCTGGCAATGCAGTGGGAAGCTGGGATTTGACCCAGGTCTGCCTGACGTTGAGACTAGACTCCACCGTGATGCAACAGTGAAGTCTGACCTCAGCGAACACGAAGGCTTGGCTTACCGGAGGTCCAGGCTCTCCCGGGTTTCCCACCACACCTGGGGTTCCAGGATGGCCCTACCAAGAAAGAGATGAACAAGGAGGAATCAGTTCTGGAAGGCTCCTCTTCCATCTGTAGTCCTGCCTCGGCCAGCTCCGACCCAGCCCAGGGCTATGCGGGCAGCAGCCAGGACCCCGGGAGGAAGGATCTGGTCATTGTGAAGGCCTGGGATTCCCAGAGGCAGGCAGACGACAGCAGAGCTGTCACCGTGGCTGGGACAGGAGAGGGCAAGGGGGTGCAGACTGCTCCTTACCATCGACCCCTTGGGTCCGGGCGCGCCTGGGGGTCCCATCATGCCCCGGTCACCCTGTGATGGAGACAGCAATTCAGGGAGGTCACGGCAGTGGGCGGCTCTGTGGGGACAGGTGCAGAGTGCCCTCCAGGGACTAGAGAGGGACAAAGGCTTGTCCAAGATCTGTGGCCACATCACCCAGAGTCANATGGACATGAGTCTGAGTGAACTCCGAGAGATGGTAATGAACAGGGAGGCCTGGCGTGCTGCGATTCATAGAGTTGCAAAGAGTCGGATACGACTGAGCGACTGAACTGAACTGAACTGAATGCATATATAATGAATCTAGAAAGATGGGTACCGATGAACCTGCGTGCAGGGCAGCAAACTAGACACAGACATAAAGAACAGACTTTTGGACTCAGTAGAACAAGGAGAGGGTGGGATGATTTGAGAGAATAGCATTGAAATGTATACATTACCATAGCCAGTGGGAGGTTGATGTATGCAGCAAGAAACCCAAAGCCAGTGCCCTGGGGCAACCTAGAGAGATGGGGTGGGGAGGGGGCTCAGGGTGGAGGAGACACTGGTAGCCTGTGGCCAACTCTTACTGACGATGTATAGCAAAAACCATCCCAAGACTGTAAAGTAGGTATCCTCCAATTCAAAGAAAATTTTTTTAAAAAGAAGCCAATCTGGAAATGGCTACATACTGTATGATTCCAACTATATGCCATCCTGGAAAAGACAGACTGTGGAGACAGTTAAAAGATCAGTGGTTGCTGGGAAGAAGGGGGGGTGGAGGGATGACCAGTTGGAGGACAGAGTGTTTTTAGGATTTTTAGTAGGGAAACTACATTGTATGATACTGTAATGAGGGATACGTGATGTTATACATTTTCCAAACCCATAGAATGTACAGCACCAAGACTATGGAAGTTGGGTGCTAATTTTTTGTCACTATAGGTCCATGGGTTGTAACAAATGCAGCCATCTGGTGCGGTACATTGATACTAGGGGAGACAGTGCTTGTGTAGGGGAACAAGTTAAATGGGAACTCTTGTACTTCCCACTCAATTTTTCCGTGAATCTAAAACTGCTCTACAAAAGAAAGTCTATTTTTATAAAAATTACATTACACTAAGGGGGTTTAAATAAAATTCTAACTCAATCTCTTTTCAAAGGTGAGCATGGGTTTACCAGAAAATACACTCAACAAAATAACTGTGTTGATGGCAAAAAGATATATTTGTAGCTGCTCCACCACTCTCATGGGAGGAACAGTGGAGAGAAAGGGGTAAAAGTCAACTTGTCTGACTAAGTATTAGAATATTTTTATTTTAACATTAACTTTGTAATTATCAGAGAAGTCATTTAATAAAAAATATTAGACAGCATAAATAGAAGGGAGAGAGAGAATAAAAGTGTTGTCCTTGATTAAACTCTTCATTTTGTCAAATAAGCACAAGTATCCTTTCAAATAATCATGACAAAATCCAACCCATTTAGGCAGCTGCTTTCCAAACTGTGCAGCTGTGCTATAATCTGGCTTATTGGAAATTCTCAAAATTGTGATATTATAGTCTAGGAAAAGCAAATTAGAGTTGAGAAACTCCACTGATTTCTAACATGAGGGAAAAGTACCTTGCATTTTCACATGCTGAGTATTTATTTTTCAGAGATAAAAATCTCTCCAGTATTGCTTTAGAATTATTAAAATGTCTCAGTTATAAATCTGCAAACCTTTCTGTTACTTTAGTGAACAAGCCATAATCTTCAAATAATTATATGACTGTTAGTCAGAATGGCACAGGCCTAGGAAGAGACAAGTGGGCTTGCAGAATTGTATACACCACACAGTTATTCCTTTCAAGTCCAAGTCCTCACCCAAGAACAGCTTTCATCTCTTTTCAGCCATAAGCACATAATAAGATTATCCCCTGTTCAGACAGGTCACTTCAGCACAAGTCAGAAAACATGAGACAGAAATACAAATATTCAAAACCAGCCTCAAAAAGAGTTATGAAGAATTCCTAAACATTTTGAGATTTTAAAACAAATATGTTGGCTCAACTCATTTGGAACCAATCAAGTCTTTCCTGTTCACCTACTGTGAGTAAAGAACAATGACATATCTATAACATTTTTGGATAACCACAGTAGTCTTTTCTAATTTCTAACTTCTTTCTTTCCCTTCTCAGGGACCAAATAGATACATGGTATTTTCTTTAAGAAAACAAAAAAAAAAGCTAACACTAAGACACATCAGGTTTCCTTATGATGGTTTATCTGAGAAAATGGAATAACAAGCATCCGTGTTTATTTTCCAGCTAGGACTGAAGATTTAGGTAATGGGACTATATGTTATACTCAGGACCAGAAGATGGCTGGTTAAAGAAAAGTTGGTTGATGGGAACAATCAAATATTGATTATTACCTTAAGCATTTTAACAAGAACATGAAAATATACATGTATTTACCAATCTTCAGATATAAGGAATTATTGCAGTATCACATTCAAATTCTCAATTAGTCTCAGATCAGGAAAGAACACAGGGTCTCTTGTCAAGGAGTTTCACTGAAAATGCTTTCTAGATTAGTTCCTAGATCCTTCCTTCCAATATCAATTCTTTCATTCACACCTAATTAAGCAGCAAGCACAGTGCCATGTTTTTATCAACATCCAAAGCCTTTATCTTAGTTTTCATGGAAATAATTTCCCTTCAACTATTTGTTTCATTGATGTATATAGTATCTAATTAGATTACATAATTATAATATAATAAACATACATTAGAGTATATAATTAAATACTAAAACTGGAATAAAAATATTTTAGAGCAAGCAGTTTAATTCATGGTAGCAGTATATGGTTGTGCTAGAAAGTAGCCTACAGCTTCTGTGAATAGGCTCAGTATGTTATCAGTATTAGAACAGCCTTTAAGAGGGGGCAAAAAACAGCAGCAAATACAGAAAGTTAGTGAATCAATGTCAATTGGAAGTGTTTCTATAAAATTAATTGGAGGTCTGGATTATGCCCACGAGAAAACAGGCCTAATTAACACCTTTCCCAAACATCGTTCCAAACCCACATTTTTGGGGTGTTTCTAAGAGTCTTATTTTTCTCTGAGGGGAGGGTAGTTTGAGGATATTATGGGCAGTTTACAAGTGCTATAGGAATGTCTTTAAGCTTATTTTTTTAATTCACAATTTTAAATCATGTAAATATATTCTACATCACCCAGAAAGCCACTTCAAAGCAGAATTCTGCCTCCACAACAATGATGATCATGGGAGCACCAACGACCACCTAAAGGCACAGAACTTAACTCTGTGTGCAGGGATAAGCATGGCCAACTACTATCCGTCGGTAACACCTAATGTCAAACTAAGTGTTCTGCACTGTTGTTGAAGTAATGTTACCAATTACAAAGAAAATTTTCCTCTTACCAAGAGAATCTATACTTGAAAGGCATGTCTTTCATAGAAATAGATTTCAGTTTAAGGTATTAAAACTGAAGCAAATTTGATATAAAAACAACATCGTCTGGTGAAGAAATGTATTAATTTAATTGTCACAAATTATGGGAAACAGCATAAACATGGACTTAATCCACTAGGCCACTCAGGTATTACCGAAATCAAATCTCTTATGATTATACAATGGAAGTGACAAATAGATTCAAGGGATTAGATCGGATAGACAAAGTACCTGAAGAACTATGGATGGAGGTTTGTAACGTTGTACAGGAGGCAGTGACCAAAACTACCCCAAAGAAAAAGAAATGCAAGAAGGCAAAGTGGTTGCCTGGAGAGAACTTAAAACAGTTAAGGAAAAAAGACAAGCAAGCAAAAGGCAAGGGAAAAAGAGAAAGATATAACCAACTGAGTGCAGAGTTCCAGAGAATAGCAAGGAGAGCTAAGAAAGCCCTCATAAGTGAACAGTGCAAAGAAATAGAGGAAAACAATAGAATGGGAAAGACTAGAGATCTCTTCGAGAAAAATGGAGATACCAAGGGAATATTTGATGCAAGGAAGAGCACGATAAAAGATAGAAATGGCAAGGATCTAACAGAAACATAAGATATTAACAAAAGGTGGCAATAATAAACAGGAAAACTATACCAAAAAAGTATTAATGACCCAGATAACCATGACGATGTAGTCATTCACTAGAGCCAGACATCCTGGAGTGTGAAATCAAGTGGGCCTTAGGAAGCATTACTAGGAACAAAGCCAGTGGAGCAAGATACATGGAATTCCAACTGAGCTACTTCAAATCCTAAAAGATGATGCTGTGAAAGAGCTGAACTCAATATGCCAGAAAATATAGAGAACTCTGCAGGGGCCACAGGACTGGAAAAGGTCACTTTTCACTCCAATCCCAAAGAAGAGCAATGCTGAAGAATCAAACTACCACACAATTGCACTCATTTCACACGCTAGCAAGGTAATGCTCAAAACCCTTCAAGTTAGGCTACAACAGTACGTGAACCAAGAACTTCCAGATATACAAGCTGGATTTAGAGAAGGCAGAAGCATCAGAGATCGAATTGCCAACATCCTTTGGATCACAAAAAAGTAAGAAAATTCCAGAANCCCTTCAAGTTAGGCTACAACAGTACGTGAACCAAGAACTTCCAGATATACAAGCTGGATTTAGAGAAGACAGAAGCATCAGAGATCGAATTGCCAACATCCTTTGGATCACAAAAAAGTAAGAAAATTCCAGAAGTCCTCTTCATTGACCACACTAAAGCCTTTGACTGTGTGGATCACAACAAACAGTGGAAAATTCTTAAAGAAATGGGAATACCAGACCACCTTACTTATCTCCAGAGAAACCTGTATGTGGGTCAAGAAGCAACAGTTAGAACTGGACATAGAACAATGGACTGGTTCCAAATT
Source organism: Neotragus pygmaeus (assembly GCA_006410875.1). Taxonomy (NCBI): domain Eukaryota; kingdom Metazoa; phylum Chordata; class Mammalia; order Artiodactyla; family Bovidae; genus Neotragus; species Neotragus pygmaeus. Next base: position 129,041 of record SJYV01021323.1, read on the forward strand.
TGGATAGGAGTACGACAAGGCTGTATATTGTCACCCTGTCTATTTAACTTCTATGCAGAGTACATGGTGCTAAATGCCAGGCTGGAGGAATCACAAGCTGGAATCAAGACTGATGAGAATAACATCAACAACCTCATATAAGCAGATTACACCACTCTAATGGCAGAAAGGGAAGAGGAACTAAAGAGCCTATTGATGAGAGTGAAAGAGGAGAGAGAAGAAGCTGGCTTGAAACTCAACATTCAGAAAAACGAAGATCATGGCATGCAGTCTCATCACTTCATGGCAAATAGATGGGGGGGAAGTGGAAATAGTGATAGATTTTCTTTTCTTGGGCTCCAAATCACTGTGGATTATGACTGCAACCATGAAATTAAAATGCTTTGGTCCCTGGGGAAAAAAATTTACAGATTAACATAAGTAAAGATATAAAACTGCTGTAATCCCTGTCTTCTTGGGGTTTGCCCATGACAAACCTAGACGGTATATTAAAAGCAGAGAAATCACTTTTCTGACAAAGGTCCACATAGTCAAAGCTATGGTTTTTCCAGTAGTCATGTACAGATGTGAGATTTGGACTATAAAGAAGGCTGAGGGCTGAAGAATTGATGCTTTCAAATTGTGGTGCTGGAGAAAACTTCTCAGAGTGCCTTGAACTGCAAGGAGATCAAACCAGTCAATCCTAAACAAAATCAACCCTGAATATTCATTGGAAGGACTGATACCGAAGCTCCAATACTTTGGCCACCTGATGTGAAGAACTGACTCACTGGAAAACATCCTGATGCTGAGAAAGATTGACTGCCGGAGGAGAAAAGGAAGACAGAGGATGAAATGGTCAGATGGCATCACTGACACAATGCATATGAGTTTGAGCAAACTCCAGGAGATAGTGAAGGACAGAGAAACCTGTTGCAGTTAATGGGGTTGCAAAGAGTTGGACACAACTTAGTGACTGAACAACAAGATCTAAATGTATTCATATCCAGCAAAGATCAAATAGAAGTTTTCAACAGTTCAAATTTTCTACCTAGGAATTAAGAGAAGGAATAGGGAAATCTAAGCTATAAAACACATTTTTAAATGAAGTGCACTAATCACTTCCAGAATTTGAAGACTGACATCAGTTCGAGAGCAGGCTTAGTGTTTAAAATATTACCATTTTCCACATGTGCAGAAATTGAGAACTTCGGATATTTTCTTTCTCAGGTAGTTTGATTAGGTGCCACTGTAATATAGAATTCAATAACAGAACATTGATGATCTTGTCTTGAATAAATATGGAAGTTTTAAAGTGATATATTATTGACAATGGCATCTAGGATTGTTCATTGTTCGAGTTTTGGAGAAGAGTGAACTGATTATGGTGAACAATTAAAAAAACTTTGAAATTATTAATCCCATTCAAAACACTTTTATAAGCAGGCATTCTCTGCATTTGTAGAACTGAAGCTCAAACACACAAAGTAAATATATTACACCCAACAAGAGGTAATTTTGTTTCAGCAAAACATCCATATTAAAATGCATCATTAAATTTTATTTGATCTTATATTACTTGCTTATTTGAAAATCTGTTTCACTTTTATAGTGTAAACAGTCATATATACAAGGACTTGATACACATGTACAAATGTAAAATAACTAAGTAATAGTAAAACAGATAGTAGAAGTCCAGCAGAGGGCCATCCAGGTAGCGTCCATATCCTTTAGGGGTCCCACCTGTCACTGTACGCACCTCAGCCTGCTAGCATCACAAAGTATCCAAGGCTTCCCTGTGCCTCCTTTCCCAGGACTGTAATCAGACATTTCTCCAAAGCAGAAATTGAGTAGACAAGATCTGGGCACCAGGTAAACTCACTGTTACTATGATGCTATTTTTTCTGTACCCTTCTACTGAATAGAATTAGAAATTATATTTTTATAATTCTTTGATTGGACGATAATTGTCTTACAATATTCTGTTGGTTTCTACCATACATCAACATGAATCAGCCACAGGTATATGTATGTCCCCTCTCTCCTGAACCCCCTTTCCATCTCCCTCCCCACCCCACCCCTCCAGGTTGTCACAGAGCACTGGGTTGAGACACTTGTACCCCATGTTCATTGCAGCAATTTTTACAATAGCTTGGACGTGGATGCAACTTAGATGTCCATCAACAGATGAATGGATACAGAAATTGTGATACATATATACAGTGGAATATTACTCAANGAATTTGAGAGTATGTGAGAGTGTGTGAGAGTGTGAGTGTGTGTGTGTGAGTGTGTGTATGTGTGACAGAGAGAGAGTGTGTGTGTGAGTGTGTGTGTGTGTGTGTGAGTGTGTATGTGAGTGTGTGAGTGTGTGTGTGTGTGAGTGTGAATGTGAGTGTGTGTGTGACTGTGTGTGAGTGTGTGTGTGAGAGTGTATGTGAGTGTGTGTGTGTGTGTGTGTGAGAGAGAGTGAGAGTGTGTGTGTGTGTGTGTGCGTGCACGTGCATGTGTGTGTGTGTGTGTACTGAAGGAGTCACACTGGTCTCACCCTAACTTCAGAGACTGGGAAATGTAGAAATGTGCAAGAAGGTTTAGTTATTATTAACAGTGTCTTTCACAGTATTTTATTTTTAAATTTCATATAATGTTAAAGGACACAAGGTTTATCATAATAGGACAAAATTTAAGAAAGATTATGAAACACTATATTAGCAAAAAGTCATTTTCAACATTAATGTACTTGAAAAAAATTCTAAGAGGATATGACAAAATAGACTATTGATGTGAAGTGGGGTTGAGGATGAGATTAAATAGAGTTGAAAGCAAGAAACACTAACACTTACCATCCTCTGATTTCCAAAGGTTTTACATGAGGTCAAAAAAAAAAAAAAAAAAAACTGGGGCCTTTAAAATTTCCCAGCAGAAGTTGAGAGTTGCCACAATTTGTTACAAAATTTTATTTGATTTATGCTGCTTACAATGAACTTCAAAGAGATTCATGCCCAAGTTTCCTAAATGTCACATAAACACAACTTTCTATAAACATCAGTCTGGAATTCTAGCAACCTGTACAGAGTTGGTAGATATGCAGCAGAGCAAACTGGCAAAGGACTTTACTCTCAAGCCTTCACGATTGAGCATAGTTTTGTCCATTTTTCTACTTATATTTAGTAGAATGCCCATTTAATGTTTCTATTTTCAGGTAGCAATGCACACTCTCTATGGTTTTGCATATCAGTTTAGATTTCTCAAAAACATTATGAATTTATGAGAAAGACCATTCTCCAATCATGTCCACTGTGCCTAATATTGTGCTCTGTATATTCAGCAGTCTTCTATAAATGTTGCAATTTGATTTATAAATATAGTAATTAAAATCAATGGGAGATACACTTGAAATATGATTCTGCTAATGTATATGCATGAAATAATTTTTTTAATGGAGCCTCATTCCTATTACTTGGATTAAGTGCATTGGTGCCAAAATGTGAGATAATTTACTTCCATATCATATTTTCCTATAAGTGGCCAACAAAATATTTTCCAGATATTTTTAAAGGATGATCCTTTCTTCTCCACTTTCATAATCAAGATGGAGGAAGGGAAGGAAGAAACGGAACAAAATAGTTCTGCACCATTTAGAGAGCATTTAGTATTCTCTTTAGATCATAGGTCTTCAACTTTGTTTTCTTATAGCTCTCAGTGGTTTTATAATGTCTAGGTGTCAAACTATAAAATTCTTATTTGTTGGTAGACAATGTGGAATCAATAGTTTTATTCATTAAGGAATGGAACCTCTGAATAAATGATTTTCTGTGGCTCTTATTAACTTACTGGGCTTCCCAGGTGGCACTAGTGGTAAAGAACCCACCTGCTAGTGCAGGAGACGTAAGAGACATGGGTTCAATCCCTGGGTCAGGAAGATCTCCTAGAGAAGAAAATGGCAACCCACTCTAGTATTCTTGCCTGGGAAATGCCATGTACAGAGGAACCTGGCAGGCTACAGTCCATGAGGTCACAAAGAGTTGGACACAAGATTAGCACAATCACAACTTACTACCCTCTTGAAAAAGAACAATGATCAGTTTAATTTATCAAGAAATCTCTAAGAAAATTCACAAGTTTAAAAAACTTTTGGGGGGAGGGGGATTCAGAATTGGAGGCTCGTGTACACCTGTGGTGGATTCATGTCGATGTATGGCAAAGCCAATAGAGTATTGTAAAGTAAAATAAAGTAAAAAAACAAAAAACAAACAAAAAAAACAACTTTGACAAACAAAAATAAATAAATAAAATAAAAAGCTTTTGAACCTAAAACGACCAAAGATGTAAGCCACCTCAGCATATCCTTCGACAATTTTGTCTTCAATTATTAAATACATGAATAAATTGGGCATCATTTCAACTCCCTTATCTTGGATGCATTGCTAAAACAATTAAATTTAACTTCCAATCACAGGGAATTATATAGGCGTGAAATGATAAGAGCCCTGCTCCAATTTTTCTTTTCTTCCATGATAAGTCAATAAAGTTTGTAACTGAAACCCACCTCACAGACCTTTGACTGCCGTTTTCTCAGCACAGATATTCCTGCTCTATTGCTCTGCTGTTGCAGAAGAGATGGCGGGCCACTCACAGGACAGTTTTTACACTGCTGTACCTCTCAACCGTGGCAGGGTTAAGAGTTTTTCTGATGTCTGACAAGCAGAGAGGGCTTGGGCCATTTACATGGATGTAAGTGTCTATTTACTAGTCTGTCTCTCATATTAAACTGTGAGCAACACGCCTTGTACATTCTGTAATCATTGTATTATGTTTCCAATAAAATCTCAACACTGACAAATGTTTAATTCTTTTTTTTTTTTAAGTAACAGGTGTTCATGGAATACTAAATTTTAGTTAAATCAATATGTGAAAGTGAAGTTGCTCAGTCTTGTCCGACTCTTTGTGACCCCATGGACTCCCTACCAGGCTCCTCAGTCCATGGAATTTTCCAGGCAAGAGTACTGGAGTGGATTGCCATTTCCCTCTCCAGGGGATCTTCCCAATCCAGGGATCGAACCTGGGTCTCCCACACTGCAGGCAGACGCTTTACCGTCTGAGCCACAGGGAATATGGTTAAATCAATATGTTCAGGAGTTAAATCAATATGTGGCAAATATCAAGTGTGTAATTAAGTTATTTGAAGATTTTCTCCCTTCTCTCCAAATTCTTTCCCAGTGCCAAGCTTCTAACAAAAGGACTTCCTCCTTTTGTCCTTGACCTTAACTAATGTTGAAAAATAGTAAAGGAGATGATTTCAAATAAACCACTGCCATGAATTCTAGCTGCATGAAGAAAAATAGGAGGAGTTTACATGGCTTAGAAATATTGGTTTCCTAAAAAAAAAAAAAAGAAGACTAATAACATGACAAACCTCAGCAATGCATTCGATGCTAAAATGCCTCCTTGTATTTGCAAACCATATGTAGTTTTTGTTGCTCTTCTCTCCCTTTCCCTCTTCTATTCTCCTTCCCATCACCAGCTTTCTTAGCTGGAACAAGTATTGTATTTTGAAGTTTTCTATGGAAGGAGGTAAGTACAGTTAGCTGGGAGCATTTAAAACAAAAGAAGAAGAAAGAAAGAAAAGGGGGAAAAGACTGCCACAGCCTGTCACTCAAAACAGGAAGGAAGGGACTTTGCTGGTAGTTCAGTGGCTAAGACTCCCAGTGCAGGGGGCCTGGGATCAATCCCTAGTCAGAGAACTAGATCCCACGTGCCGCAACAAAGACCTGGCAGAGCCAAGTACATAAACATTTTTTTAAGAACAGGAATGAAACCTAGAAATGCATTAATTAACTCTAGAGGTCTGTTCCCCTTGAGAATGTCCTCCCAGCCAGTTTCCAGATAGTCCAAACATATGACATACATAACACTGTAAAATATGAAATAAGGTTGACAAAGAGAATGGGAATTAAAAAAGAAAATAACTCTCCATAAGATATTTGACTGGAAACTGGGAGACTTACCTATTAAGAAGCTGTGGGCATGAATCTAAGCCTGGAGCAATGCCTGTCCGCACTCGACTCTAGCCCAGTGGTTACTGCCATTACTGACACCACTAATCATTAGACTCAGCTGGAGAGCTTGCTAAACCACAGTTAAAATACAGATTGTAATTCAAAAGGTCTGGGATAGGACTAATGATCTGCATTTCTAACAAGCTTTCAGGTGATGATAATGTTGGTCCAGGACCACACTTTGAGTAGCACTGCTCTTGACTATGTGGGGGAAAAACACAACCAAAAACTATTCTCACTAAGAATCAAAAGGATATAACAATGTCTAGTTGTGAGGAATAAGATACCAAAATGTCTAGCATAATGGTAGTGTTATTGACCTGCTTGGAAATAAAAAAGAAAACCAATTAAGAGTGTAAGAGAAAGATAAATTTTGTTTTTATAAATGCTGGATTAGAGATGACAGGGTATCTATATGTCCACGACCTGAAAGAAGGCAGGAAATAGATGGCCGTCACGGGCATAGAGTTAGAATTCAGGTTTAAACGTAAATACTTGTGAGTCTCATCAACACAGTAGCTAAACCCAAGAGCACATAAAGCCTCTGGGGTCTGAAAAGTCACCAGAGAGCTATGCACAGAACCTCAAAGAATTCAATATCGTGGGTTAGGAACATGAAACACATCAAAGGAGGGAGAAGGACTAGTTGCATTGATTATGATGGAAGAAGAAGAGCCGGTATATGAGTGAGGGTTGTGGGCATTCAAAGAAGGGAGAGTTATATTTATTAATAAGTGGTCTCTGCTGAGTGTCTCAAAGAGAATGAGGAAGATGAAAACCAAAGAGAGATGCTCCAAGATTAAGTTCGAGAGTCACCGACAAACTTTTGAAAGCACTGTATCAGCAGCATGGAGCAGACGCCAACTGCAGATGGTTAAGAACAAAATGGGAAAAGAAAAAGCAAGGCAGTTGGCACAATTAAAACAGGAGTACTGTGTTGAATTTAAACTTTCGTTATGGAACTAGGATTCAATGACATCTATGATGTTTACAACTTTCTTTTTCATTTTCATTTTAAATTTCCAGAGAGTCATCAATAGGTTGTGGTAGGCTGGAAACTGGTTCCTCAAAAGATATCCACACTCTCTTCCCTGATTCTGAGAAAGATTGAGGGCATGAGGAGAAGGGGACAACAGAAGATGAGATGGTTGGATGGCATCATTGACTCAATGGAAATGAGTTTGAGCAAACGCTGGGAGATAGTGCAGGACAAGGAAGCCTGATGTGCTGCAGTCCATGGGGTTGCGAAGAGTCAGACATGAGTGAGCAAATGAACAATGTCCCTGAAACCTGTGAATATTACCTTCCATGGCAGAAGGGTTTGCAAAGATGTGATTAATTTAAGGATCTGGAGGAGATTAACCTGGACTATCCAGGTGTCTCCTAAATGCAATTACAGGTAATCCTAAAAGAGGGAGATAAAGAACTCCTCACACACCAGAACTAGAAAGCAAGGAGACAACTGAAGTTAAGATGTTATGCTCCTGAAGGCTCTGCTAAGGGAGGAAGAGGCCAAGCAACAAGGGATGCAAGAAAGGCTGCTCCAGAAGCTGGAAACGATAAGGAGACAGATTCTCACGTAGAGTGTGCAGCACAGTGAAACATTTCAGCTTCTGAGCCTCCAGAACTGTAAGAGAATAAATTGTATTGCTTCACGCTATCAAGTTTGTGGTACTTTGTCACAGCAGTGAGAAGAAACTAATATATAGATCAATAGTCACTCTCATCTGGCAGTAAGTTTAGTCTATACCGTCATTGGCGTGCATGTGTGCTAATTTGCTCAGTTGTGTCCGACTCTGCAACTCCATGGACTGTAGCCCACCCAGCTCCTCTGTCCATGGGATTTCCCAGGCAAGGACACTGGAGTGGTTTTCCATGCTCTCCTCCAGGGGATCGTCCCAACCCAGGGATCGAACCTGTGTCTCTTATGTCTCCTGCACTACAAGCAGATTATTTGCTGCTGATTCATCAGGGATGCCCCCATTCAGTCATCTACTCATACAAAAAAAAAAAAAAAAACACTCTGGACTCATGGAAACATACTTTACCATATGTTATATACATAGCCAATGGGAATTTGCTGTATGACTCAGGAAAATCAAACCAGGGCTCGGTAACAATTTAGAGGGGTGGGATGGAGGGGGGGTAGGAGGGATGTCCAAGTGAGAGGGGACATGAGTAAACCTACGGCTGATTCATGTTGATGTTTGGTAGAAACCAATGCAATACTATAAAGCAATTATCCTTCGATTAAAAATAAATGGGCTTCCCAGTTGAGTCAGACGGTAAGGAGTCTTCCCGTAATGCACGAGACCTGGATTCAATCCCTGGGCCCGGAAGATCCCCTGGAGAAAGGAATGGCAACCCTCTCCAGTATTCTTGCCTGGAGAATTCCATTGGCATAGGAGCCTGATGGGTTATGTACATGGGATCGCAAAGAGTCGGACACGACTGAGCAACTAACACAGGTACAGGTAAAAATAAATCAATTTTTAAAAAACCCACTGTCAGAGATTATAAGCTATTCTTCAGTGGAGGCTCATAATATCTTACTCCTTTTCTCACACCCAATTTGGCAAGAAACAGATTTGCTGTGTTAGATGAACTTGGGGAATGAAAAGTAATAAAAGTGTTAGTCACTCAGTCCGGTCTGACTCTTTATGACCCCAAGCACAGTATCCTGCCAGGGTGGAATTCTGCAGAAAAGAATACTGGAATGGGTAGTCATTCCCTTCTCCAGGGGATCTTCCTGACCCAGGGATCACACCCAGGTCTCCTGCATTGCAGGCAAATTCTTTCCCATCTAAGCCACTATTTAAATAATTTGAAAAGTTAGACAAAAGATATGGATTTTAGCCTCTAAAATGTTAACTTTTTAAAATATGGTTTGCCAGCTAGCCAAAATCAGATCACATGCCAGAAAGTATAGTCATCAGCACTTCATAACACAGATCCTGAAATGAAAAATCTCATTTTCCCAGTAACCATTAAAAAAGTCAAGGAAAAAATTATGACAGAAAAAAATAAAACTTGAAGCAAGTCACATATACACAGAAAGAGATATTTGACTATAGAAATTTTTTTCTATGCAGCCAAAGTTACCATGAACAAACGCCCATTAGGGGGGCATTCTTATGAAAGAGACCCAAGGACAAGTAAACTAGACCTATTCTCTATCACCAGGTAGAATCTGACCATGTCAGAATATCACTCAAAGCAGAGGATTGAATAGTCAGAATTCTGCACGTGGACCTGGCCGGGAGTTTTGCTCCTACCCACCTCTGATAAAGGACTAGTGTCTGGGTTGCACAATCATGAGATGCTGTGATAAGAGCTGGCAACACAACATCCTCATTACTTCCAAAACAATTAAGTAAACAGAGTCATTCACGGTGTAGTTGGCGTAGGGCAATAATTCTCTACCCTTGCTACACATTGAAATCACCTGAAGGGCTTTTAAAACATTTTGATACAAGAAGAGAAGGACCTTCCCCAGACATTCTAATCCAATTCACTTGAAGTGAGGCCAAGAGCCTATATTTTTTTTAAGCTTCCCATTACATAATATTTCATCATAAAACAAAATGGAAATATTTATTCCTCAGCAGCAAATCTGGCACAAAAGGCCTTTAAAAAAGTAATGAGTTATCCTCTTGTCAAAGATATGCAGTCTTTAATCTGAGCAGTCTTACTCAATAATTCTGAAAGATACACCCTCCTAACCATAATCTCAGTAGATGCAGAAAAAGCTTTTGACAAAATTTAACACGCATTTATGATTTTTAAAAGTCTCCAGAAAGTAGGCATAGAAGCAACCTGTGAAGTAAAGTCACTCAGTTGAGTCCAACTCTTTGCAACCACGTGGACTGTGGACTCTACTAGGCTCCTCCATCCATGGGATTTTCCAGGCAAGAGTACTGCAGTAGGTTGCCATTTCCTTCTCCAGGGGATCTTCCCAACACAGGGTCTCCCACACTGCAGGCAGATGCTTTGCTGTCTGAACCACCAGGGATGCCCAAGAAGCAAAATACCTCAACATAATAAAGGCCGTAAATGACAAACCCTCAGCAAATATTCTCAACACTGAAAAATTGAAAGCATTTCCTCTGAAATCAGGAACGAGACAAGGGTGCCCACTCTCACCACTATTATGCAACATAGCTTTGGAAATCCTAGCCACAACAATTAGAGAAGAAAAAGAAATAAAAGGAATCCAGCTGGAGAGGGTGCATAGAAAAGGGAACCCTCTTGCAAACTGATACAGCCACCAAAGAGAACAATATGGAGAATCCTTTAAAAACAAAGAATAAACTATCATATGAGTCAGCAATCCCACTACTGGGATACATCCCCAGGAAACCATAATTTAAAATGACACATGTACCCCAATGTTCACTGCAACACTATTTACAGCAGCTAGGAGTTGGAAGCAAACTAGATGTCCATCAAAAAAATGAATGGATAAAAGAAATTGTGGTACATATACACCATGGAATATTACTCAGCTATAAAAGGGAACACCTTTGAATCAGTTCTAATGAGTTGGATGGACCTAGAGCCTATTATATAGAGTGAAATAAGTCAGAAAGAGAAAGACAAATACAGTATACTAACACATACATGTAGAATCTAGAAAGATGGAACTGATGATCCTATTTGCAGGGCAGCAAAGGAGACACAGACATGAAAAACAGACTTAGGGTCAGAGTAGGGGAGGGAGATGGTGGGATGACTTGAGAAAGTCGTATTGAAACATATGCATTAGACTTGAGAAAGTCGTATTGAAACATATGCTTACTATATGTGAAATAGCTGGCCAGTGGGGATTTGCTGTTTGATGCAGGGAACCCAAAGCAGGTGCTCCGTGACAACCTAGAGGGGTGGGATAGGGAGGGAGTTGGGAGGGAGGGTTAAGAGCGAGGGAACATAGGTATACCTAAAACTGATTCATACTGATGTATGGCAGAAACCATTACAATATTGTAAAGTAATTTCCCTCCAATTAAAAATAAAATAAAAAAATTTTAAAAGATACATCTTCCTTTGGGATGCTCTTTTAAAAGGATTTTTAAAGGAAATGTTCTGTCGAATAAGGTCATATTCCTGTGATTTAGTTATTTCCTATAATTTCTGTATACTATATTACTAATATTAGCTATACAACTTGTATTAAAAATAACTGGCATGAAGTTGGGCAGATGGAAATTTAAACCAGATCTGGTTTCTGGTTAGAAATAATTTCAAAAGCTACCATTATGAGTCCCCCTGCACCCTAGAAACATCTCACACATCAACATCTTTTCCTTTCTATAACTTCACAGTTAATCATTGTGATCTTAAANTGGGCAGATGGAAATTTAAACCAGATCTGGTTTCTGGTTAGAAATAATTTCAAAAGCTACCATTATGAGTCCCCCTGCACCCTAGAAACATCTCACACATCAACATCTTTTCCTTTCTATAACTTCACAGTTAATCATTGTGATCTTAAATCTTCTGTTCTCTATAGTGAGAGAACGCAATGTAGTGATGAATTTGCTAAAGAAGCTTCATATTTGCATGTTTGAAGACAGATGTAAAGGTCTTACAAGATCAGACAAGACATTTGGCACACATTCATGCTGGCACAACCAGAGCTCTTGAGTTATTTTTCCAAGTTGATACATTTGCCAGGCAAAAGTAATAAAAACCTGTCAGGGAAACAGGAGATTTCAGCATAAATTCCTAAACACTCTGTACATAAGCACACAAACATCTTCACACTCTCTCTCTGTGGTGAAAAAACACACCCTTCAATTTCAGCATTGTCCTGTTGATTAAGGAATTCGATCCCTAATTGCCACAGAAAGCCTCGAAGCAAATGCACTGGGCTGGGTTTACATCCTATCACATTTTGCTTTGTTTCTTGGGTTCTGCATAAATATTTGACCTGCTAGTATGTCTCTATACCGTATAGTCTGCGTTGTTTCTTAAGGGCCAGAAATATCCCTTTTAAAAATCTGTATCGTAAAACAACTGGCATCAGTTAACAGTGAATAACAGTTGTCTAAAATCACCTTTATCCTAAAACAGAAGCTCACATGTATATGTATCCTCATTTACTATCCTTGAGTAAGTGAAGTCTGCCTACATTTCAATTTGTCAGATGTACTTCTCCTGTTAAGATACTCAGTTATGGAGAGGGGTAGAATGGGATGGGAGATGGGAAGAAGGTTTAAGAGAGAGGAGACATGTATACTAATGGCTGATTCAAGTTGATGTATGGCAGAACCAACACAATATTTTAAAGTAATTATCCTCCAATTAAAAATAAATTAAAAAACTTTTTTAAAGATAATTATGGGCGGAAAGGGGAACAGGCAGCTGGAAGTGGTGACAAAGACAGCTTTTGGCTTTAGGATCTCAGAAGAAAGTTCCCTTGGTGTCTTCCTTTTCCAACATTCTCCACTTCCCTGGGGGACTTCAGAGACTACCACGAGTGCAAACACTGCTAAGGGAGAAGCCCAAGGCCCAGAAGGAGAATAGGTTTGGGTGACTGTGACTGTCATGTTGATCTGTGGTCAAATGGGCATTCCTCTGGGGGAACCCAGAAATATCAGTGGAGAGGGTCCCTTCTTATCAAGGGTGTGGAAAGTGCTACGTAAGCATTAGGAGGAGCAACCAGAAAGTGGCTTTACTGGTGTCCTTGCTCCCCTTTGTATCCCTGTGCTGGTGAAATATGATCGTGCTGAGTTGTTACCATGTGCGAGTGCCAGATGTGTTCCACATGTCCTTTCACCTGATGCTCCCAAGCTTTCTGTCCATTTTTATTGTCCCAGACCCCTTCTCCAGCAGCACAAGCCATTTGTGAATCAGGGTTAAGACTGGGGAGTTGAGGCTAAACCTTAGGTTGTGTGAGATATTCAAAACCCATGTGCTTTCCTCTACACTATGCCTGTGTTGTTCAGATGTGCAAATAAATGAAACACAAAGTAGAGAGTACCTTCTGCAGAATTTACTACTTTTAAGAAAAAAAAAATCCAAAACATAAAAACCTGGCAAAAGGAAGCCTGCATATCTTTCCAATGTCATCCTTGAACATCATCTAACAGGCCCATGTAAAGATTCTTTCTTTCTCTGGGAGAATATACCTTTCTCTGATTTGCTACAAGATTATGTAAAAACTTTTGCCCAGAAGAGATGCAAATCATACAAAAACTCAAATATTATGATTTTATTGCCCTTGAGGATATGAACAAATTTGTCTCTACTTAGCCAATTTATTTTAGCATGGCATGCCCAATAAACTATATAATTTGCTGTTCATCGAACAAAGGATTTATTGGACCAGGTTATCATCCTGCCAGTCCTCTCATTCATGAGTTCAGTAAATCTTTGACAAGTGCTCACTTTGTCTTACAGAAATGTCATGATAAGTTTTGGGAAATCATGCTTTGACACTAAAACATGTTGGGAAGTTTTGGCACAGAGACTTTTTTTACACAATAGGGGCCAAGACAAAGAAAAGGCTTTACAGATGAAATGGCCATGAGATAAACCTTGAGGCATGGATGAGATTTCATCAGTGGTGGTAGGAAGGAGAGCCAGTGCAAGCAGAACTTCAAACATTTACACGTTCACATGGAAAAAGGACAAAGAAGTTCTAACATAGATCCTCTAGAAATACTTACTTTTGACCCATTTTATGCAATCTTCTAAATTAAATATTATCAAAGAGAGTCCATCAATGAATGAAAACAATGATATATTATGACCAAACAGAACTTATTCTGGGAATAGAAGGGCTATTCAACCTCTGAAAACTCCATCAACATAATAACTATAACCTAAAAGAGCATGTGCCCATCCCTCCCCTGGTCCCTTCACATTGTAGTTGTCCTTCTCCCATGTACAACGAAGAACACCTCGTTCACATGGGCTCTTTCTAATTCGTATTTTTCTCCCCTTCTTCCACAACTGGTTTGCAGCATGACAAGAGTATGGCAACACCTCAGTTCTTGCAACCTCAATAAAATCAGCTAAAAAGAATGGCTATCTGGAGGTCAGGTGGTCCTCAAGTGTATATAGAAGGACAGAAGTCCTGTGAGATCCAACAAGGCCTTCTTCATACCTCAGTCTGGGGCAGTTTGCTCACACTCCTCTTAGGACCTCCTAAAGAGGTCCCAGAACCTCTCAATGACAATATGTATTTCTCTGGTTTAGCTGAAGTAATGTTGCGTTCAGCTCATTTCCTCTCATGAACACATTGTTTGGGTTTGGTTTTGTTTTTTTCAAGTGGGTAGAAAACATTGTTTCATTCAGACTTCACAGTGTTGAAATCACAAAGTTTTATAGAAAGACAGCTACAGTTAATTTATGATAAGTCTGTCATTTTGGCTTCCTAAAACCACAAATAATATACTCCCCTGGGTGTTGGTTTATTTAAATTAGAGGGATTTGTTATTATTTTTAAATAAAAGAGCATCATGGCTTCAAGAATCTCTGTTGAAAATTAGCCTGTGGAAAATCAGCCATCCACACAGAACAGTTAGAAAGAAGTCCAACAGCTTAATTTGCCTAATCAACAACTCAGAACCTTCAGCCTCAAATTCATAATACTTTCCAACTCATTAAAAGAGGAATTGCTTGTATTTGTCATCCACAAATAGCACCAGTGGACGCTACACAAGATAGCAATTTAAACAAAGCATCCTTTTGGGTAATAAAACCACAGCTGCTGCTCAGTCAACAATACTGTTTATTATATTCAACTACCAAAACAAAACAAAATATAGTGTTTAAAATGGGCCAGCTAATAAACACCCAGTACTTATTGCATAAGCACTATGAGGAAATAGATTATATCATAAACATTAACTGTAATTCTCACTAAACACAAAGCTGCTTCTCAGTTAATAATTACTCAATTCATCCTTCAAACCCCACTCCTTCTTCAATGATAATCATTTATGATCACCTACCATGTGGCTGGCATGAGTCCTTCCTAAATGATCCATATTAGTGAGTTTTAGTTTTTCACATTCCAAATCATACCCTTCACATCTGAAAGTTTTAAGTAAACAGCAACTCCTTCTAATGTTAAAAGATTATTTTTAAATTTATGGTCATATTTTAAATCTAATCACCTGGACAGAATTCATTTTAAGCAAATATTAATTCATTCCTATGACACAGATTTCCTTCTAGAATAGCTGCCTCCTGGAGTCTTTTATTAAAACCAACTCCAAACAAAGCTCAAGGCAAGGAAAAACTCCAGAAATCTCTCTACCATTCCAGAAACAACTTTGAAGTCCCAATGAGTGTAATGGAGTTTGAATAGTTAATCACACTCTATTAAGAATGCAAAAGGAGGAAGTCAAGAAATACCTGGAGTAATGGCCAAATTTGGCCTTGTAGTACAGAATGAAGCAGGGCAAAAGCTAACAGAGTTTGCCAAGAGAACGCACTGGTCATAGCAAACACCTTCTTCCAACAACAAATGAGAAGACTCTACACAAGGACATCACCAGATGGTCAATACTGAAATCAGATTGATTATATACTTTGCAGCCAGAGATGGAGACGCTCTATACATTAAGCAAAAACAAGCCTGGGAGCTGACTGTGGCTCAGATCATGAACTTCTTATTACCAAATTCAAACTTAAATTGAAGAAAGTAGGGAAAACCACTAGACCCTTCAGGTATGGCCTAAATCAAATCCTTTATGATTATACGGTGGAAGTGGCAAATAGATTCAAGGGATTAGATCTGACAGAGTGCCTGAAGAACTATGGAAGAAGGTTCATGACATTGTACAGGAGGCAGTGATCAAGACCATCCCCAAGAAAAAGAAATGCGAAAAGGCAAAATGGTTGTCTGAGGAGGCCTTACAAATAGCTATGAAAAGAAGAGAAGTGAAAGGCAAAGGAGAAAAGGAAAGATATAATCATTTGAATGCAGGGTTGCAATGCATAGCAAGGAGAAAAAAGAAAGACTTATTCAGTGATCAGTGCAAAGAAATAGAGGANTTCCAATTTGCCTTGATTCATGGACCTGACATTCCAGGTTCCTGTGCAATATTGTTCCTTACAGTATTGGATCTTGCTTCTATCACCAGTCACATGCACAACTGGGTGTTGTTTTTGCTTTGGCTCCATCCCTTCATTCTTTCTGCAGTTATTTCTCCACTGATCTCCAGTAGCATATTGGGCACCTAACTGACCTGGAGAGTTCCTCTTTCAGTATTCTATTATTTTGCCTTTTCATACTATTCACGGGGTTTTCAAGGCAAGAATACTGAAGTGGCTTGCCATTCCCTTCTCCAGTGGATCACGATCTGTCAGACCTCTCCACCATGACCCGTTCGTCTNAGTTCCTCTTTCAGTATTCTATTATTTTGCCTTTTCATACTATTCACGGGGTTTTCAAGGCAAGAATACTGAAGTGGCTTGCCATTCCCTTCTCCAGTGGATCACGATCTGTCAGACCTCTCCACCATGACCCGTTCGTCTTGGGTTGCCCCACAGGCATGGCTTGGTTTCACTGAGTTAGACAAGGCTGTGGTCTTAGTGTGATTAGTTTGACTAGTTTTCTGTGAGTACAGGTTCAGTGTGTCTGCCGTCTGATGCCCTCTTGCAACACCTACCGTCTTATTTGGGTTTCTCTTTTCTTGGGTGTGGGATATCTCTTCACGGCTGCTCCAGCAAAGCACAGCTGCTACTCCTTACCTTGGACAAGGGGTATCTCCTTGCCACTGCCATTCCTGACCTTCAACGTGGGATAGCTCCTCTCAGTTTTATATATACATAACTGAATTTTTTTCTTGTACACCTAAAACTAACATAACATTGTAAGTCAACTATACTTCAATTGAAAAAATAATTTAAATATAATGGAAAAGACTTTTTTGGTCACTTTTCTGGAGTGAGCAGAATACCTTCATGCAAACTGGTCTCATTAAAGCATGTTGCACTTTTTCCCCCAAAATGAATGCATATAGAGTAACCAATGCCTAGAGACAAGCTTTCAAATTCGTTGGGAAAACTTTTGTTGCTAACCAAAGATTGCTTTCCAACCTTCATGCTAATTTCTCCATCTGGCCTTAGTGCTTTAACTTATGGCTTGGAAATATGCAAAAATGTGTACTCCTAAACTAATAGATTTCCCTGTTATCTCCCAACCACAATGCCTGGCTCATATGGAGCAGCTATTAAATATTACCTTCAAATGAAAGCAGTGTTTGTGAAGAGATCTTCATGGAAGGAAGGGACTACGATCAATGATTTTCTGAGGTCAGTAAGGAGATTCATCTCAACTTCAACCCAATGGGGGCAGTGAAAATATTTTAAAATTCATATAAATATATTACTTGTAAAATTATATTTTGAAAGTTTGACATTAAAAAATTAAAATATATACAAATGGATACTAAGCCATATTTTGTGTTGACAGTATCTTTTTTATTCCCCTTTGCATATTTTGTTGATATCATTTCCCTGTGGGGTGTCTTCAACCCTTACACCTGGTTCAACATTCCAGACTTTATTTAATATTGCAACAAATAAGAAAACATCATTTCGGCAAGTTAAAAGTGTCATAACTGTAAAATCACCTAATGACTGAAATTCTATTTCTGTCTTTGAAAAGAAGACTACCTACACTCAAATATAGCTATCTCATAAAAACAAAAAAGTAATTACCACTTCCTTTTTTTTAGGACTTGTGAATTTCCTCAGCTCTCTTGGTTAAACAGGACCTGCATCCCCTAATTTTCAATTTTTAATTTCAAAAACAGCCCCACAAAGTGAATGCTTCTAAGAATCAGACTGAATTCAAGGTGTGCACACACACATTCACAGGGAGCCTTGGGGAACTGTTTTTATTTTGTGGAAAATATACCTAATTGTAATGTTATTTGCTAAGTGCCATGTCCAATCATTCTCAAAGAAATCTTTCAGCTGCTGCTAGAAACTGGGTTTGCTTGTATAGTTGCTTTTTTATTGCTGCTAGCAACAAGTCAAATTTATCTTCTCAGTACATAAATACTGTCTGAATACTTGAAATTTCTTATGCAAGAGACAGCCTGATCCACTGTGTACTTGTGAGCAGTGTGTTTCCTTGACCTACTTTAATTTTTAGGAAAATCAACAACCACTTAAAACATTAAACAAAATATTTTTCTCTCCAAAATCTCCCTCTAAGAAATAAAATTCAGGTAAAACTGTTTTACTTCTGGAAAGCTCTAATTTAATTAAACATCTTAATTGAAAGAGCAAATGTATTTCTAGAAAGTTAATTTGTTTTCTGGATTTTTTATGCAATGTAATAAAATGAAATATTGTTCTTATTCTGTATGCATACATATCTTTTATCAATTAGATGTTTATGTTTCAAATGTGACTTCTTTTTATACAACAGAGTGGGACAGGATCTACATTGTCAACATGCCGTATCTAATTAATAGTGGGTATCTTGATTATATGGCCTATAAAAATGATTACTACATCCATAAAGATTACCAACAACATTTTTTTCCTCCAGATTTCCAGATTCTTCTAACTCTAGCAAATCAAGACTTACATAAGTAGATATAAGTAAGGAAGTTATTCTGATTGTCTTTTAAAATGACATAAGTGAATCTGTATAGATCTA
The DNA here is from genome assembly GCA_006410875.1 of Neotragus pygmaeus. Lineage (NCBI taxonomy): Eukaryota > Metazoa > Chordata > Mammalia > Artiodactyla > Bovidae > Neotragus > Neotragus pygmaeus. The sequence continues at coordinate 147,710 of SJYV01021323.1, forward strand.
TGGTAGATACAAGTCCACTTTCTTTGGTAAATAAACAATCTGAAATGCAAATTTTGTACTGTGTATATATTGACTTAATGGAGATTATGTCTATTTTTTCCCAAAAAAATTTCCAGTCATGTTCTGACCCTAAATGTTTAAAATCAAGTCTTACTAGTGAATAGGCACCTATGAGAATGGACATTATGTGTTATTGCTCTTGTTTGCCATTGAATATCTTAGGACTGAGTGTTCAGAAAAAAAAATTTTTTTTAAGAAAAAGGAGAGATGGAGAAAGGGAGGAGGTAGGGGAGAGTTGGGAGGAGGATGGGAGGTAGATGGAGGAAGACAAGCTGTTTCTGTTGTGGTTATTACTTTCCTAAATGACTTACTGGTAGACAATACTAGGCAGCTACTACAAGTCCAGGACAGACAACACAAATATCACAATGCAAGGATGCAAGGTGCAGACCCTAGGTCAAACTTGGTTGTGCAACCCTGGAAAGTAACAGTAGTGAAAGGAAAAAGAAGTAATGCCTAAATCTTCTTCTTCTTCTTTTTTTTTTATGGATACAGAGTTTATTTAAATTTATTTCTTTTAACTGGAGGCTAATTACTTTACAATATTATATTGTTTTTGCCATACATCAACATGAATCTTCCCTGGGTATACACGTGTTCCCAATCCTGAACCCCCTTTCCACCTCTCTCCCCATACCATCCCTCTGGGTCATCCCAGTGCACCAGCCCCAAGCATCCTGTATCCTGCATCGAACCTAAACTGGTGATTCGTTTCTTATATGATATTATACATGTTTCAATGTCATTCTCCCAAATCATCCCACCCTTGCCCTCTTCCACAGAGTCCAAAAGGCTATTCTAAACATCTATGTCTCTTTTGCTGTCTCGCATACAAGGTTATCATTACCATCTTTCTAAATTCCACATATATGCGTTAGTATACGGTATTGGTGAAATGCAAGTCAAAACCACAATGAGGTACCATTTCACGCCAGTCAGAGTGACTGCTATCCAAAAGTTTATAAGCAATAAATGCTGGAGAGGGTGTGGAGGAAAGGGAACCCTCTTATACTGTTGATGGGAATGAAAACTAGTACAACCACTATGGAAAACAGTGTGGACATTCCTTTAAAAAACTGGAAACAGAATTGCCTTATGACCCAGCAATCCCTCTGCTGAGCCGAGGAAACCAAAATTGAAAGAGACACGTATAGCCCAATGTTCATCACAGCACTGTTTATAATAGCCAGGACATGGAAGCAACCTAGATGTTCATGAGCAGACAAATGGATAGGAAAGCTGTGGTACATATACACAATGGAGTACTACTCAGCCATTAAAAAGAATATATTTGAATCAGTTCTAATGAGGTGGATGAAACTGGAGCCGATTATACAGAGTGAAGTAAGCCAGAAAGGAATGCCTATATCTTCTATCAGCCAGACAGGCAGCTTTCCCATTGCAGGAATGCCATTGTGGCTTGGCGCTTGTACCATCACTTTCTCAGTCACTGACTGGCAGCCACTCCAAGGGGTTACCTCAGCTTGAAAGCCAGGGCTGACCATAAGGATGCAAACAGATAGAGGCTATTGGGTGACCATAAAAGCTGACAAGTCCTTTGTTGAAGAGGAATATGGAAGATACAACTCTGCATCCTGTACACAAGGTAAAAACTAGTTTCCTTGATCTTTGAAAGTAACCTAAGGAGAATCAACTTCTCTCTTTCAAAGTATCAGCATCAGATAAGAAAAGAAAATATTTCTGTGTAAAGGACTCCAGTTTAGGAGTCTGTATATTCACCAATCTCCCCAAAGTATTTCTCTGTCCCTACCTCATTTTTTAAGGACTTCCATAGCAAATGCATTTCTGATTGTTTACACTGGCAATATAATATTGATCAAACCATTAAAGAAATTAGCTAAGTATCTATGTCATGTAAAAGAGCAAGAAAGTAAGACATTCAAGTAAGTATCATTTGGTAAGCCTAAAGTAATTTAATATCTTTGTTTGTCATTTTTCCACACTTTTTGTGAGTTTCCATGGGAATATTTGTAGAGAAACTAACTACAGATGAATCTATTTGTGTTTTAAAAGAATCAGTTTCAATTAAAGACTTGCTGCATCTGCTCCCTTTGGATCAAGGAAAAAAATCATCATGAATCTATTGAATAATTAATATGTACTCAAGATTATGCAAAACCTCCTTAGGAAATTCAAAACCCATGTGTGTTCCCTCATGACAATAAGAAATGAAGCTAGATACATGTTCATTAAGATGACAGATGTATCTCAGTTGATCTTTTCCATACTTCTATTCAAATACTCTTTACCATCACAGCAAATGAAATGGTTTCCTCAGTTTGGGGAGTGTTAGGCTTGAAGCAGGTCAAACTAGAAATTCAAAGAATGACATTATAGATAATCAACTAGGAATTCATTCAGTCTTAATTACCCAATGACTATAAGTTGAGTATCTATAATTTGCCAGTCACTATAATAAGAGTCTAAATCATACAATTTAACAGTATAGAAAACATCTCTCTTCAATTAACTCATATATGACAAAAAATTTTGTAGTGATAATTTATGAGAATTATAAAGACTGAGAATTAAATGATATAAGAAATATCACTAAAAGTAAATAAGATAAAGCCAGGAAGCTATTGGATTTTATCTAGGGTGACCCAGTAAAAGCATTTTGTGGAGGTATAATTTGAAGTGAGATCTGAGAAACAATCAAGTGAGATTTTGGTGGGAGAGTATCAAAGGAGAAGGCAACTAGAAAGAAAAATAAGTTTCTGAAATGAAAGTTTAGTCAGTTCTACAAATACCCAGTCCACTAGAAATATAATTTTTGCCTGTGTGCTCAGCAGCTCAGTCGTATCTAACACTTTGTGACCAATGGACTATAGCCCACCAGGCTCCTCTGCCTATGGAATGTTCCAGGCAAGAATTCTGGAGTGGGATGCCATTTTCTCCTCCTGGGGTTCTTCCAAACCCAAGGATCAAACTTGTGTCTCCTGAATTGGTAGGTGGATTTTTTTTTTTTTTTTTTTGCCACTGAACTACCTGGAAAGTCCAGGAATATAATGCAAGACACATAAAAAATTTTAAATTCTCTAGAAGCGACATTAGAAAAGTAAAAATGGTTAACTTATATTAATTTTTAAGTTTTCTGCATTTTACCTAATACATCTAAAATAACAACCTTTATCAATATTATCAATAAAATTAATATTTTTACATTAACTTTTGGGCTTCCCTGGTAGCTCAGTTGGCAAAGAATCCAGCTGCAACACAGGAGACCCTGGTTCGATTACTGGATCAGGAAGATCCCCTGGATCTTCATACCCACTCCAGTATTCTTGCCTGGAAAATCCCATGGACAGAGGAACCTATCAGGCTGCAGTCCAAGGGTTTGCAAAGAGTCAGACATGACTAAGAGATTCAGAGCAGCACAACACAACAAACCAACTTTTAAACTACTTTTGAAATGTGGTATTTTACACTTACAGAACAGATGCATCTAGAATATAAAAATATGATGATCATATTTTAAAGGATCATTAGTCACAGCTGTCATACTGGACAATGCTGATCTAGTGACTGAAGAGGGACCACTGTCTCTGAAGGCATATGAGGAAGAGAACAGATCAAGGTGAATTGGATGCAGAGACAATATACAGGACAAATAGTCCCTCTAGACAGTGGCAGGAAATGTAGACTACATATTCCAGCTACAGTGGGATTCACTGGAGGGTTTTCACTAGCTGTTTGACATTATGTAATCACTGCCCACTCTATTCCATTTGGGCTGTTATATCAAAATCCACTGACTAGGTGGCTTATAAACAACAGAAATTTATTCCCACAGTCTGAGGTTGGAAGCCTATGCCCACAGTCCTGAGTGAGGGTTCTTTTCCCAGTTGTAGATCTCTCATTGTTTCCTCACATGGGGAAAGAGAGTGGTGGTTCTGTGAGGTCACTTGTTAGAAGAGCCCACTAATCCTATCATGAGGTAAAATGGCCTTACTTAATATCATTGCTTTTGGAGGTTAACATTTTAACACAAATTTTGGAAGAACACAGACATTCAGACCATAGCACTGCTTTAAAGAAAATTTCTCTGCATGTCTTCTGAAGAATTGGCTGTAGAGGAGGCAAGAGAAGTTGCAAGCAATCCAATCAGAATATAGTACAGTCTTTGGAATAGACATGGGGGCCTGGGTAGGGTATGGTTTGCAGCTAACTGGAGATAACATGGATGTATGTTTTGGAGGTAAAAGTCAGTCAGGCTGATTCCTATCAAAGACATCAGAGGTACAGTATTTCAGATTATTACAAGTTGATAATCAGGTAGCACTACTGATAGAATATATCAGTACTGAATATAAATCTCTTCTGAAGGTGTTCTGCACTCATGGACATCCCCTTCTTTAAGCTTAAAGCCTGATACCATCCCTAAATGGTATCAAGGATGCATAAATCAAGCAACTATAATATCTACACAACTAGGCCCATATTAAGGACAATGTTCAGAAATTTGGGTTAAGGATAAATGATTAAGAATGACTTGCTTTATTATTTATCTTTTTTAAATTTTGCTCAGACCAATAAATGAATAGAGTAACTGACATGGAAGTGGGAAACACTTGAGGTTTCAGATGATTAAATATAAAGATTTTATTTGGTTATGTAAAGTTTGATATGATGAATATGCTGAGCATACAATTTTTTCCTTTGTGTGGAATTCTAATTTTGGAGGTATCAGCATACAGACATTAGATAAAATTAAGAAACAAATGAGAAGATTTAGAATTGGGAAGGGAGAGGTGAGAAGGGGAGGAACATGAGCTATGTCCAAAGGATAAAAATCACTTAACAGCATGAAAGCACATTTCAAAGACAAGTAGCAGCTGAGGACCTAGTGGAGTGCTGTGTGAAGGGGTAGGAGGGGAGAACTGGAGGCAAGTGCAATAACCTATCCAGAGAAATGAAGAGAAGAACAAGGAAATGGAGGAGAATCTAGAGGAGAGATGCGAGATCAAGGGAGAAAATTATTTTTTTAATTTGTTAATTTCTTAAAATTTATGTATTTAATTTAGGCTGTGCTAAGTCTTCAATGTTATGTATGGCCTTTTTCAAGTTGCAGAGAGTGGGGGCTACTTTCTATTGTGGTGGAGATGCTTCTCATTACAGTGGCTTCTCTTAAGCCATGCTTCAAAGCCTGGGCTCTAGGGTGTGCAGCCTCAGTAGTTGTGGTGCATGGGTTTAGTTTCCCTGCAGAAGCTGGACTCTTTCTGGACCAAGGATTGAACCCACGTTCCTTGCATTGGCAGGTGGACTCCCAACCACTGGACTAACAGGGGATTCCCTGTTCATTTTTTTTAAGATTAAAAATTAAGGTCTATTTTTAACAAATAAACAATCTGTTATCCAAAAACTGATGATTTAAGACAGAAAGGTGCAGTTACAGGAAGCAAATCTAGGAAGAATCCAAGACTAAGTCAGCTTAATCAATTTATCTAATACTCCAAAGTCCATAGAGAATCCAAGGTGCAAACTCAGACATTCCTGATGCCAGGGTCCAGACCCCCAAATGAGTTTGTCTCTCAAGGAGAAAAGCAGGACTATGGAAAACAAATATTTAGACACAATGGTGAGGAAGAGATGTTTACTAAGTCTAGATAAGAACTGATAAGAACCTAAACTGAGATTGTAATAGTGCAGAAAAGAAAAAGAATGATGGAAAAGATATTAACAACCAAATAAGATCTCAAAAATGAAGGCCTCATTCTTATGTAAGAATCAAAGATAATTTGGGGATCATAAGTTCCTGAGAATATGGTGGTGTATATCTATCATGAATTTGACATTCACACAATTCATTCTATCACATTCTTCATCTTTAAAAAAAAAAAACTGAATTCCATTTTTCACACCTAAGTTGAACTATAACTTGATAGCAATGCCCACTAGTTGTTTCAGGAATTTTT